>KE155845.1:45678-75379 GCA_000411075.1 Sisymbrium irio
AATTACAGGTTCATCACCTCATTGATTTTTATTCTAAGGAATGGAACCGAGAATTGCTGAATGCTTTTATTTCCCCGGAAGATATTACAAGGATACTGAGTATTAGACCAAGCAGAAGACTAAGGAGAGACAGCGTATGTTGGGACTACACGAAATCAGATCAATACTCAGTCCGCTCTGGGTACAAAGTGGCACTAGAAATGGATTCAGAGCAGGATGTACGGGAGATCACAGAACCAAGCATCAAGGAACTCAAGAAACAGGTGTGGAAGGTTAAAACCACAAGAAAGATCAATCACTTTCTATGGCAAGCACTGTCGGGTAGCGTAGCAACGACAAGCAATCTAAACGATTGTCATTGTAGTACAGATAGAGGATATCCACGGTGTGGTACACGAGAGGAGACCACAATCATTTACTCTTCGAATGCCCACCGGCACTTCAAACATGGGCATTGTCCTCTATCCCAACATCGCCGGGAATTTTCCCGAGCTCATCACTTTACTGCAATATTGACTACCTCTTCTGGAGAGCAAAGGAAGCAGGAACCCCGCAGGAGAACCTCACTATGTTTCCATGGCTAGTCTGGTACATATGGAAAGTAAGGAATGAAAAAGTTTTAAAAGGTATCGAGATAGCCCCACCATCCACACTAAATCTTGCAATAAATGAAGCTGAAAGTTGGAGATTAGCTCAAGTGATTGAGGAAACAGAGGAGGACGTGGAGGAAGATAGTGTGAACATCATACAGCCTGCTCCACCCCCTTCCACTGATTTAGTGTGATGTCAAATAGATGCTTCATGGACTCATACTGCGGGAATGGTTGGGTTTGGTTTTGTGAAAATTCAGGCGGATGCGATTGTAAACGTTGGTCTATGCGCACGGCCAAACAATAGACCACCATTACATGCAGAATTGGAAAGTTTGACATGGGCGATGAAGAAGATGTTTCAACAGGAATGTTTATCGGTTCACTTCAAAACTGACTGTGCTCAACTACTACAAATTATTAACGAAGAGGAGGAATGGCCATCTTTGGGAACTGAACTTGAAGAGTTCCAAGAGATAAGAGACCTATTTGCAGATTTTACGATATCTTATATTCCAAGATTAGCTAATGTCCAGGCAGACCATCTCGTTAAAGGAGTAAGATCCCGAGAAACACAGTTTGAATATGTTGATGTGCTGGTTCCGCAGTGGTTACGAGTAAACTCTAACTTCTTTGTGCCAGCTGATTAGTTTTATATGGTATTTGAAGCCAAAAAAAAAAATCAGTTTTTAGAATAACATGAGCTTGATATTGTTCTCTTTTTAATTTTATATTCTTTTTCTCAAAGAAAAATTTCTTATTTATTTTAGTAATTGTTTGTAATATTGAAAATTTCTTTGATAATAAAAACAAGAATACTACAAAAACAAGTAGCTCACGGATGTGAGATTTATGGTTCTTGTCATTTTTTGTAGAGTTTGGAGATTTATTGCTTTTTTTTTGTTACGTATGGATCATGTACTTAAAATTAATGTATGAGAGTTAACTGACGTTTCAAATTTTGTGATTTGGGGTCTTTTTGTTATATATTGATCATATTGCATATTCGAGACGTAATCCGCGTTTCAAACTTAAATATTTGGAGTTATGCAAAATTTAGCAAAAGAATCTGAAAATTTGAAATAACTTTTTAAGAAACGATATACCTATTTTTGTGGTCTAAATAAATAGTGGTCTGAAATTTATGACATTGTGAAGAAATATTTTAAATAAAGAAATAATTTTTAAATCAAGATCTGAATATATATATGAAGGTTTATTTGCATTGTTTTATATTTTTTTTCTTTTGTATATTTTCAAATTTTTATATTTAGTTTATAGTTATAATCATGTAAATAATACTGATTTTTTTGCTTGTTTCTGAAATACTGATCTCTTATTTATGGTGTGTTTCTTTTATTTATATGTTACTTTCTGTATTTTTTTCTCTTTTCCTTAATTCGTCTATTTGCTCTCGTCACATTATTATAATAAAATAGAAAAATAACATCAAGCTCACACGTGTGTCCGAATATAGTTTATTTTTGAAAACTGAAGAGATTTGCTAATTTTGAAATATTCTCCAAATGTTCCCGCTAGTGTGTTTGTATTTGTGCGCGTGCATATATTGCATACATATTTAGTCATTTTAGGTTCTCATACATTTTCTTTGTATTTATTGTTTTTATTGATATATACTTTTTTCTCTTCTANCATAAAAATATTGGGTCTGAATTGTTTTTTTTTCTCAAGCTTTTAGATAAAAAAATATTTGCCAAAAGAAAAAAAGAAGGAAGGAAAAGAGTGACATATGTCAAAATATGGAGAGAAAGTTGGTTCATTATAATATAGATTAAAATATTCATTTTCATCTTTTTTTAGAGCTTATATTTTATTCTGATAATTTAATATGGCTCATGTAAATAATACTGATTTTTTTTTTCTTTCTGAAATACTTATCTCTTATTTATGGTGTGTTTCTTTTATTTATATGTTAATTTCTGTATTTTTTTCTCTTTTCTTTAATTCGTCTATTTGCTCTTGTCACATTATTATAATAAAATAAAAAATAACATCAAGCTCACATGTGTGTCTGAATATAGTTTATTTGAAAACTCAAGAGATTTGCAAATTTTGAAATGTTCACGCTAGTATGTTTGTATTTGTGTGTGTTCATATATTGCATACATATTTAGTCATTTTAGGTTTTTATACATTTTCTTTGTATTTATTATTTTTATTGATATATATTTTTTTCTCTTCTAGTTGATATTCATTTTCATCTTTTTTTTAGAACTTATATTTTATTCTGATAATTTAATATGACCATTTAGCTATTAAACATAAAAATATTGGACCTGAATTATTTTTTTCCCCAAGCTTTTAGATAAAAAAATATTTGCCAAAAGAAAAAAAAGAAGAAAGGAGAAGAGTGACAGATGTCAAAATATAGAGAAAAAGTTGGTTCAATATAATATATATATAAATATTAATTTTCATCTTTTTTAGAACTTATATTTTATTCTGATAATTTAATATGGTCATTTAGTTATTAAACATAAAAACATTGGGCCTCAATTGTTTTTTTTCCCAAGTTTTTAGATAGAAAAATATTTGCCAAAAAAAAAAAGAGAAGAGTGACATATGTCAAAAAATGAAGAGAGAGTTAACTCATTATAATATAGATATATACAACAGTTACTTTTGAATTGAAATAGTAGATATTATATTTGAACTGTCGAATCTGATTCCTTCCATTAGCGTCAAAACCATCTTTCATAAATCAGAAAAGCATAAATAAATTAACTTAACAAATAAGGACTGAAACAACCTAATTGTGTAAGAGAAGAATACAAGACAACAAGAAACTATCCCAAAACAAAATGGGTATCTGTAGATAATCTGAATGTTGACAGATTTTATTCGAGTTATCCTAAATATATGCAGATTTTAAATGAATTTCCAGATTTGAATTTGTTTTAGATGGGTTTATTTCGGATTGGAGCTAAGTTGGGGTTTTTTTTACCCATATTAAGATCCCTAACCTAAATGAATACATGATTTTTACCATATATTTTCTAAAATCTCCCACTGTAATAAATCTATTGTTAAGTTCTATAGGTTTCCAACTCAAAACCAATTGAAAATTAGTGTAGTGATCCATATCCTTTATATATTAATTAAGATCCTTTCTAACTTCCGATGTGAAATATTCTGACTTAATACGCCCCCTCGAGATAATGACTTTTTGACCATTAATTTCGAAATATTCGGATTTGAATCGATGACATCAATTTTTGGACCTTGTCATTAATTGGACCAATTTGGGTTAGGATCAGGTTGAATTGTTTGAATCGGACTCTGATACCATATTAAGTTTTATGGAATTCCAACTCAAAACTAACTGCCAATTAGATTCATATCTTTTATATATTAATTAAAATCCCTTCCAACTTTCATTGTGGAACATTATGTTATAATATTTATATATAATTAGTAGATAAGCTATAAAAGATATAGTTAATGTTTTCGATATTATATATTTTTCTTCCTTTTCTCGTTTAAATAGATAGGGTTTCTTTATGTTAATTCTACTATGAACGGTGTTTTTACTTTTGCAAAACTAGATTTGTTATAAATTATATATGTACATTGTATTTTTGGCAAATCATCAACCAATGTCCGAGCAATTTTTGTGTGTGTTTTAACATAAATTTACGTGTTTCTAGTAAAAGTTTGATATGAAAATTAAATCTTTTGCTGTATGATTAGACTGAAATTTTTTTAAGCATCAGCCATTTTGTATTATTTTATTTTGATAATATGTGACCTTCAAGTAGCAATTTTTATGTAATCATTCAATATTGTTAAAAAGAAATTATAAATCTATATGTTCTAGAAGAAAATTATTATTATTATTACTATTTTTTTCCGAATTGAAGTACGAAGACTTGCATCAAATGCTATTATCATCATTCATGTTAGATAGTCATGAGATATGTTCATATGGATTGTGACAGCAAAACCTTATCTGTTTAATAGAAACACATATAAAATAGCAGTTCGGTTAGAATTAGACAATTAGTTAATATAGCTTTGATTAAGTTTGTTGTGAATAGAGAAAGAATTGATGTTGTGTATTATTTATAATCATAAGTGTCATTTATATAAGGATCACGAGTATAAGTAATAAGGAAATAATACATATTCTAAGTAATAAGGAATATGAAATATGCCTAAGTTCTAATATATCCTATTAGGAAAAGGAAAACATCCAATATATAGTATGGGTTGGTTCCGGTCGGTCTAGTTATGGCCGATCCACTACTTGATCCATAACATTCCCCCTTGGACGTTATAATCATACATGAGTTCATAATATGCTTTGGATGTTGCCTCATTAAAACATTTTTAAGAAAATCCAGTGGAATAAAATCATGGATAAAGAAAAAGAATATAACACATATTATTTCCCTTATTTGATGTCTCATTGAAAATCGTTCAGTTGACATATCCCAATCGTCTTATTAACTTCTATGTAACTAATGGCAAAGATTAATCATCTACATTTATACTATTATTAGTTACTCAATTTCCAAATCATCATGGCTATATTCTTCATCGTTAACACAATTGGTGGCTACACACCTCATTCACTTTATCTTATACTATTTGCATTGTTCAAAAAAGGAAAAAAGAAAAAGAGAACAAGTCAAAAGAAGAATAAGTCAATGGTTTTTTTCTTCATTAACGAAAAGAAAATAACTGAATGACTTGTTCTTTTCTTCGAATGAATTTTTTGGTTATTAATCGGAGGAGGTTTGGCTATTTGGAGTCATAAAAGTTACACGTGTATTTGAGTAAACGTGTAGCATTTTACGTTTCAATTCGAATCAAATTCACTAAACAATATTCTTTGTCTTTCTTCTATAGGCACTAAACAATATTTCTTCTATTCTTCTAATCGGCTGAGACGTTGAGTTACCCCGCGATATGAATTTACAAATCGTTTTGTAATGGAGCATTTTTTTTTTATATAAGAAAGATCAATTCAACATTTAGAATAGGATCGGAATCATCTCATCATATAGATTAGGAATGTATATATAACATTTAAATGTACTTTTTACAACATAAACAAGTACGTAGAACCAACGCACGTCCTAGTGAATAATTTTCTCTTTCTTACAATTAAAGCATATAGTAAACATAATAATCTAAAACTTTTAGCTGAAATATATGATAACTGATATGAGACATTTATATAACATCGAAATTTAAGTGATTATTAGAAGGAAAAATGGGTGTAAACTTTAACAAATTATAATCAACCACATAACCAAAAATTAGAATAGTACAAATATTCTAGGGATAATTACAATGTATAAATACTACCTTTCCTCCCTTAAATTGTATTTGCGTTAAGCACTAAAAATAATAATTCAAATTTATTCTTCATTATTAATATTCTGGTTATTTAACAAATTGATCTCTTTAGAACATATAAACAACTGCAGATTCTTTAACCAAAAAAAGAAAAGAAAATTGCGGTTGATTGATTCTTGTAAATTGATAGTGTGAACTGTGAATCATATAATTCAGATTTTAAACTTGAAAGCACGAGTGTGAATTGCTGGAACAAAATAGTGTTAAGTTGTGCGCCAACATACTAAGTCTAAAATTTATGTAGTCTAAAAAATCTGATTACAGATGTATTGCAATACTACAAAATTGTTGACTGGTGACTTAATAACGTTTCGTGCATATATCGCCCAACAAAATGATAAGGAAATTGATAGAAGAGTACATACGTTTGGTTTGAGTTAATGAGATAAAAAGTCTAGTTTCAACATAAATTTTAATGTAGGCCACACCCACACAATGATAATTGTCCATTTCGTAGACTTTTGTGTTGATCGTAAGGCACTCTGTTTACGTAAGGTTCCTTGACCGATGCTAGAAAACTCCAATTCAAATTTATTCAGACCAAACACGTACTCCAATAAATCACTATAAATCATCAAACCTCTGCAGATTCATTTTCATATGCCAAAGAGAGAAACTAATAAGAGAGATCATAAAAATGGGGTTGAGTTTTCATCAAATTTTACCCAATTTCACTCTTTTGTCTTTTCTTCTTTTTCTTATGGTTTCTGTTTCAACATTTTCCATTGTTGAGTCAGGATCTTTTTCCTTAGATACGGACAGAGATACTTTACTCTCGTTCATGTCACAAATTAACCAAAACCCACAATCATTTTCTTTGTCTTGGGACCCAAACACATCTCCTTGTAATTGGACTGGCGTGACTTGCAATAAACGTAACAGAAGAGTGGCTTCCATCAACCTCTCTGGTCATAGTCTCACCGGTTCTATAAGCCCAAGTATTGGTAATCTCTCTTTTCTCAGATCTCTTCAACTTCAAAATAACCAACTTCGAGGTTCAATTCCAAAAGAGATCACAAATCTTTTACGTCTAAAGGTTCTTAATTTAAGCTCTAACAGCTTAGAAGGATCCTTGTCTTCCAACTTAAGCAAGTTATTTCAACTCCAAATCCTTGATCTAACCTCAAACATGATCACGGGAATCATTCCAACCCAACTTGGTGATCTCAAGAACTTAAATATCTTAAACTTGGGAAAAAATCTGTTACATGGACCAATCCCCCCCATCTCTTTCAAACATTTCATCTCTCGCTGTTTTAAGCCTAGGTGCAAACTCTCTTAATGGTCCAATTCCTTACGAATTGGGTCATCTTCAAAGGCTACAAGTCCTTGATCTCACCATAAATAACCTCACCGGAATAATTCCTCCTTCTATTTACAACATCTCTTCTCTAGTTTCGTTGGTTCTTGCTTCAAACAACTTATGGGGACAATTTCCTAGCAACATAGGAGACACACTTCCAAATCTCTTGGTTTTCAACGTGTGTTTCAACAAGTTCACCGGAGAGATTCCAGCTTCTCTACATAACCTCACAAACATTAAAGTGATCCGTGCCGCACATAACCTTTTAGAAGGAACCATACCATTAGGACTTGGAAATCTCCCATTGCTTGAAATGTACAACATTGGTTTCAACAAGTTAGTTTGGGGTAGAGATCAAGATCTTGATCATTTCATCAAGTCTTTGAGTAATAGCTCCCAACTTAGTTTCCTTGCATTTGATGGAAATCTCTTGGAGGGTGTTATTCCAACATCTATTGGAAATCTATCAAAGCATCTTTCGAAACTTTTCATGGGAGGAAACCGCTTCACCGGAAAAATTCCTAAATCCATTGGCTATCTTACAGGCCTTACTCTGTTAAATATGAGTGATAATTCCCTCACTGGTGAAATCCCTCGAGAGATTGGGATATTGAAAGGTTTACAGGTGTTAGAACTTGTGAGGAATCAACTTATTGGAAGAATCCCAGATTCTCTTGGTGACCTTGACGCGTTGAATGGGATCAATCTATCACTGAATAAACTAGAAGGTATGATCCCACCATCATTTGGAAACTTTAAGAATGTGTTATCCATGGATCTATCCAACAATATGCTAAATGGAAGCATACCAAATGGATTTCTTAATCTACCTAGCTTGAGTGCTGTCTTAAATCTATCCAAAAATCTATTTTCTGGTCCTATTCCTCAAGATATAAGCCGTCTCAAAAGCCTTGTGAGTCTAGATCTCTCTAGCAACATTTTCTCAGGCCACATTCCTTCATCCATCAAAGATTGCCAAAGCTTGGAGAAGCTAGACATGGCTAGCAATAATCTAGATGGACCTATTCCGGATGCACTAGCAGAATTAAAAGGTCTCGAGTTTTTAGATCTTTCTTCGAATCAACTCTCTGGTGTTATCCCTCCAAAACTTCAAGACTTACAAGCTATGAAGTTCTTGAATATTTCTTTCAACAATCTTGAAGGGTGGGTCCCAAGTAATGGGGTTTTCAATGATCGTTCTAAAGCTTATATGGAGGGAAATCCAAAGCTTTGTATCCACACCACATGTCGAAAAACTCAGATGCACAAAAAGCTTTTAAAAGTGAGCATTATTACATGTGTGGTAGGTTTGATTGCAATATGTGTGATAAGTTTCTTGATTTTGAAAAGAAAGAAGCCTATCAAATCTACATCATCACCTAATTCACTCCGCAAGGAACCATTGATCAATGTCTCATATGATGAGTTCAGGAGAGCTTCTGAGAATTTTGACCCTATAAATCTTCTCGGTGTTGGAAGCTTTGGATCAGTATTCAAAGGGGTATTACGAGGGGTTGATGTTGCCATAAAAGTCATTGATCTCAAAGCAAATGGATACTACAAAGGCTTTATTGCAGAGTGTGAGGCTTTGAGGAATGTAAGGCACCGAAATCTTGTAAAACTAGTAACTTCTTGCTCAAGCATAGACTTCAAAAACACTGAGTTCTTGGCTTTGGTGTATGAGTTCTTAAGCAATGGCAGCCTAGAAGAATGGATCAAAGGTAAAAAAACAAAACCTGATGGGAGTGATGGGTTAAGTCTTGAAGAAAGAGTGAATGTAGCCATTGACATTGCATCGGCATTGGATTATTTGCACAATGATTGTGAAGTTCCTGTGGTTCATTGTGATCTAAAACCAAGCAATATTCTTCTAACTGAAGAAATGGTTGCAAAGGTTGGTGATTTTGGGTTAGCTCGTGTGTTGTTTGCTGCATCTGATGCTCGTCATCATGCTTCTATCAGCTCTACACATGTTTTGAAAGGCTCCATTGGTTATATTCTTCCAAGTTAGTTACTCAAATCTATATTTTATAAGAAATTTAATTATACTAAAATTTTCTGATTAGATACTTTTCATTGTTTTCAATATTTTGATATTCTAAACTGATTTTATTTTAAAAATATAAATTTGTGGACTATATGTGTTATATATGCAGAGTATGGGTTTGGAGAAAAGCCATCACAAGCAGGAGATATGTATAGCTTTGGAGTGATGTTATTGGAGCTTTTGAGTGGCAAAAGCCCAATGGATGAGAGCTTCGAAGGAGATCAAAATCTAATAACATGGATGAGATGGGGGTCTCAAAATAATGCAATAATGGAAGTGATTGATCCTAAACTTAAGGGACTCATGGACATTTCTGGTGCACAACTTCATAGAAAACTTGATTACCTTGAAAAAACTGTGGAAGTTAGTTTGTCTTGTACCGCATATGCAGCTGGTGAACGGACAAACATAAGAGATGTGTTACGTTTATTAAAAAGGGCCAAAGACATACTTGTCAAAGAAAATTAATTGATTGTCCATCAATAGAAATAATATTTTATCATTAGCAGCTATTTGAAATGAATTTATCTTATCTCAATTTTTGTTTAAAAATATTTGTAATTTCTATTAAAGAATAAAGAGTATGTTTCTTGTCAATTTTGAAATAAGGATGTGATATTAAATTTTTTGTCTCATACATATTCTCTTTTTAATCCATAGTTTGAGATATTGTATCTTTTAGTGGTTAAAATTTTGTAGTTGAGATTTTTTTTTTCTTTTGCTTTTTACTATAGTACTTACAGTAAGTTTTGGATCTATTAGCTTATAAATTTTGGTTTTATGGATTATTGTTATTGGGTTCAGTCTTATTTTGAGGATAAAGCTTTTTAGTTAATTTTTTACTTTTTTTCTGGGAAACTACAAAAAAGATCCTCAACTATATATATTTGATCAAAAAAAAACCTTAAAACTTTTAAATTCAATTTTTGTTCCTGAAAGATAAAATCCAATCCGGTTTTTCTCAAATGGACCAAACCGGTAACCGGTTAAAACTTCCCCAAAAAAATAACAAGGTATGACGGGTCCAATTCCTCTTCATCCATCTACATTTTGCTAAAAGATGAGTCTTCTCTCTTCTTCTGTCTCACCTCGCAGCTGCAACCTCTTTTGTTCCTCTCACAAGGTTCTCTGTCTCTTTTATTCTCTCTCTCTAACTCTATACATTCTGACATATATATGGTTTCATAACATGATGAAGATGAGATTATATGTTCATATGTACTGTTCGAAAGACCAATGCAAGAGAAAGCGAGTGGACAGTCCCAGTTCCTGTAAAGCACAAAGATTTGCAATTTCTCATCAAGAAGTTTGCTCCGCCGCTCACGGCGGTTCTACTTGCGGTTTCACCCATCTGTAACCCTCCAGGTAACTCTTAACTTCCTCCTAACCAAGCTTTCAAATTTAAAGTTTGTTTCTTTTTGGTTGAGACATTGCTAGTTATGTTCTATGTTTTATGTAAGTTAACATAGAAGCTTAGAACAGCTGTCTCAGTCTCTGCTAATGAAAATCGATGAGGTTTTTGAGAACAGCCGTCTGATTTCTTGTTTTCATTCAAGAATGTTTTCTTGTTTGAAACTACCATTAGACAACAATGTAATCAGTATATATCGTTTAGTTAAGTTGCCATTGGAATCGAAAAGTTTCTTGCTTTTATAGTGATTTCTTGTTTGGGGATAACTGTGATGTAGAATCTCTTGGCCAAACTTTGGATATACAAAGAGGAGCAACATTGTTTAACAGAGCTTGTATTGGGTGTCATGATACTGGTGGAAACATTATTCAACCAGTGAGTTTTAAACACTTAAATGAAAACTCAGTCATGAACCACACTTTGTTCACTTAGCGTCAGTAAGCTCACATCCTTTCTCTTTCCAGGGCGCAACGCTTTTCCCAAGTGACCTCCAAAGGTAAAACAACTAAATGCTCCACATTCAAGGAAAACATCGGTTAGACAGTCTTTTTCTCTTATGATTTGCAATGTTTTTTTACCTTTTTACAGAAATGGAGTTGATACTGAGGAAGAAATATTCCGTGTTACCTACTACGGAAAGGGAAGAATGCCGGTGAGATCTCCTTCGAGAGCTTCCTTGTGTACAATGAAAAATCCTTTTCATTTAGCTAAATGATCTGAAGTGAAACTATGCCTGATGGTTTACTTACAGGGATTTGGAGAGAAATGCACGCCGAGAGGACAATGTACCTTTGGACCACGGTTGCAGGACGAAGAAATCAAGCTTCTGTCTGAATTTGTAAAGTTCCAGGCTGATCAAGGTTGGCCAAACGTATCTACCGAACTAGCCAGTAGCAACAAAGATTAGTACAGTTCAATGGAGTAAGAAGTTGCAGCATTACTTTGACGTTCTATGTACGTTTCATGTCTAAAAGCTCAATGTATAGTGTCAAATAATAAAACAAGATTTATGAGAATTGGGAGGCTTCATTGCAAATGCTTTATTCTCCAAGATGTTCTTGAGGTACAACAAAATTATAGGTGTTCATAACCACCAATACATATCTGTTCATAGCTTTTGACTATCCTTGACATTAGCCGTTACAAATGTGCTACTCCGAATTTCTTTCCTCTGGAGAAAAATGCAGTGGAAAAAGAATAACCTTATAGATGTTTACTGTTGAATTCTTTCGTATGTTATAAAGTCCCATGAGTGAATGAGCAAGTGAATGAGCAAGCATAACCATCACTCTATTAATGGTTCTTGAGAACCATCCGGTGAATCACTCCGCTTTCTTTTCTTTGCATCTGATTCACCTAACTGCAACAAAAAGCCAAGCTCATCACCCGAGCCACTAGTCTTAAGCAAAGACAAGTTCTTGGATTCAAGATTCTCTGGTCCATTAATTTCATGATGGAGTGGGGATTTGTAGTTGCTTGAACTTGGAATAAACTGATGTTCTTCGATCACAGCCGCTGATTCCAACACGTCTTCTATTTGGAACTCCGGATGAATGTTCAAGTTTTCTTCTTCTCGAAGAACTTGCTGGATATTTAAGTTAATAGGCTCGAAGTTCTCACCCGTTTTACACCTCGAAGGTTTGCAAACACCGGGAGATGATTCCACGATCGTGGAATCAATTGCAGCACACATTATACCGTTTCTCTGTTCTTGCACCGCAGCTGCATCCAGCAAAAAGAGACGTTGAACAAATCAGTGTACACTAAAAAGTTATGAAAAACAAGAACGTGAAGAGATCACACAGACCTTTAAGACCTTCATTGGAAGTGATTAGTTCAAGCTCAAGAAGGTTAAGAACTCTGCCAAGATCAACTCCACTTGTCCAATTCTCAGGTTGCTCCCCTACTTTTAACTTCAACCGTCCCCGGTTAGCTGTTCCGCCCCAAATAATCCCCACAGGACGTGGTTTCTCATTCTTATCATCGCTCGCTGCCAACAGAATAAGGCTTCCACTATCACCCTCGAGATCAAAAGTCTGTTGGTTTTCACCAACAACAAGAAAATCCGTTAGGAAACAAATCCCTTTCTCGTCGTTGTACTCCAACGCGTAAGCCATTATGGTCCCAGTGGTCAAACCAGAGCTTCTTCCAACTTTGACAACTTTTCTTCCTATTAGAGTGTTAATTGGAGACTGCAGATCAGTAGCGTGGATATCACCGATCTCACCAATTCCTTTGACAGTTGTGGTTACATTGTTCATATTGAAGTTCTCAGCGAATGGAATGAAGGCTCCATCAGCCCGAACAAATGTTTCTACAGAAAAGACATCGATAATGAGAATGTGCAACGCCATGAAACCATTAACAGCAAAGACAGTCACTACACTTTGTTACCGGACTACCTGGGTTAGTTCCAGCGAAAATTCCATACCAAAGGTCATCGGTAATGAATGAAGTTGCTCTTTCCACTGCACCTAAGTAGACTCCAGGTCCAAGGCTAGGTGGCAATGGATGAAACATCTTCTGGCTCGGGTAGTCTAAATCAACTGCAACATGCCGGTTCGTTAGAAAACCAACTTGTCTGATGCCGGTTTTACTCTTTACAATAGCACCTAAGGTTCCATATGTCTCTTGGCTAGCCACCTACAAGAAGAGAGGCGTGGCCTGATAATGTTTTCTAATAAGAAATGTCGATAATACAAGCGCATACGCAAGTTTAACACAAAAGTTACCTGTGAACCAGATCCGATAGTCGAACCACTGCCTCTCAGATCATCAACCAGCTCTGTGTACACCTGCTCTTTAGGCGTTTGCGCAGGGGCACCGTAATATTGAAACTCAACAACATCTACATCACACCATACTCCTCCAGGACCCTGTCAAAGTACGACACTTTAAGAGAAAATAAAGATGAGACCCGTAAAGTACCATAGGAAAGAAATATCTAACCTCCAAGGCAGTAGGTAAACACTGAAGAGGATTAAGCCATTGCTTATGAACTTTCCGAGCAACAAAGACAAGAATAGCCGCAATATTCGTCAAAACACCTCGTCGAATCCTAAAACCAATAGCTGTACCGAGACTAAACCTTCTTAAATTCTTACTATGAAACGCTCTGATCATCATCAACTCAAGCAATGTAGTAGCTTTCTTCCCTTTAGGCAAACCATCAAAAGTTTCAGGCAAAACACCTTTTTGAAGGTTTGCGAAATAGTTTGCTCTGTCTTCCGCTGAATCGTTTAATCTACTTGAAGTAGGCCAAGAGAAGTAAGCAGCAGCAGCACTAGTGGCTTCAGGATGCTGAGCGCCAGATGGAAACGGTTGAAGCGGCGGTGACGAAACCGTTTTAAAATGGTTGCAACCATTTTTATCCAAATCAAACGCAGATTCCACTGATTGTGATGATACTGAATGATGAAATCTAAGATCCAATCTTTTCCCTTCCATCTCTATAACCTCTACTACCAAAACAAGACACCAACCTGGACTCAATTAAAATCATATGCATTAGTTTAAAAACAAAAAAAAAGACTAAAACTTTGACCAAACTAAACAAGAACACATCCAAACCAAACATAAACATAATAAAGCAACCGAATTTAAACAACAAAGTAAAGCTTTGTAACATCAATGAAATCAAACCAAAGTTGAATAAACTACCAAAGTCTCTCAATATAACCAACAATTTAGTTTATGTATTTAATAAAGGTTATATATAGCTTTATGGGGAAACTATGTGGTAAAGTGAAAATCATTATAAACCCAGAAAAGGAAACATGTTAAAGCTTTGGAAAAATCGTGTATAAAAACTGGGAATTTTGGGGTATATTCGATGGAGAGAAAGAAAGTACTAACCGATCAGTGGAGTTAGATCTTTCTCATGCTTTGAAAGGATCGAATACAAAGGGACTGAGGAAGAAATGTAATAATGGAGAGAGAGAGAGAAAGAGAGAGGACGCAAGAGCAGCTTCGTTTAAGCTTGAGAGTGGACGACGAAGACTTTCTTTGTTTATCTCCGACACACAAATTGAAGGAAAGTGCGACTCTTTTGTTTGCCATTATATATTTTTTACTTTCTTGTTTTAAATTATTGGTTTTTATATTTGAAATTTTAATTGATTTAGTAATCTAATTAATAGTAATTATTTTGGAAGAGGTAAGTAGAATCCTGAAAGAAGCCATTTGTCCATAGTAGAAAGAAACTCAAGAAATGGATAAAAGATTCAAAAGACGTTTGATAATGTTTCTTTTGGTAAACTTATCTTCAAAAATGGTGTGATCATACTCAAACGTCATTAGCTATTATTATGTTCACTCACTCACTCATTCTCTCCTTCTCATATTTGACCGACCAAAACTTTTACACAATAAGCAAATAAAAAAGCTATCAATAAAGTGTTTTACAATTTCGATTGATCTCCAAACTTATATCTCACTTTGCAACGTTCACATTTCACACACACACACACACACACAAATAAGCACAACAAGTATTGACTTTAAAGTTGAAATAGAAAGACATGTTTATTTGAAGGCTATTGTCTTTAGGATAGGTGATACAAATATAGAGCACTGATGTTTGGCCTTTTCACGAGGAGAATCTGTCGCGGTCGTGAGGCGAGGAATAGTCGATATTAGGACCGAGAGGGATGATGCCAAACGGGTTTATTGTAGGGTGGCTTCCATAGTAATGTTGCTTGATGTGTTCCATTTTCACAGTACTACTCATTCCATTGATTTGGTAGATATCTTTTATGTAGTTAAAGATATTTGGATACTCACGTAAGAGTCTCTTGTTGCATTTGAAGTGAACCGCGTAAACCTACAACGCAAAGAGAAGTTCATGCAAGGGCTTAAACTAGCTGGAAACAAAGAAGAAAAGTCTATTCAAAATACCTCATCAAATCTTATGAGAGTGACGAATAATCGGACATCTGCTTCAGTGAAAGTGTTTCCGCAGATGTATCGTTGTTTTCCAAGTATCTCCTCACATTTATCTACCGCTTCAAACAACTGGTTCACTGCCTGCAAGAAGTACCAACCTTTTTAACTTTTTTTGACAGAGCCAATTAGCTATTCTGGATTCTTTTTATCAAGTTGTAAGGTTATAAACATGAAGGATCTTCTACCTCATTGTATGGTTCTTGTTTCCTAGCAAACCCACATCTATAAACACCATTGTTGATCCCGTTAAAAACCCATTCATTGGTCTCATCGATTGCATCTCTGAGATGAGAAGGATAAAGGTCAAGTGAGGGGTTTTTCGCAACACCATTGAACTCAGTGTTAAGCATCCTGATTATATCCGAGCTCTCATTGTTAACTACAGTCTTAAGCTTCTTATCCCACAGAATCTGAAACAATTAACAAAAAGAAAGACATTCAACATTTCAAGAAACAGAACAAGAGAGAATAGAGAGTTTCACCAAAAGAGACCATAACAAACTTACAGGAACAGTGTACTTCCCAGCATAGTTTGGACTAGCAATCTCATAGAGTTCTCTCACACTCTTGGCACCATTAAGATAATCAGGCTCAGCTCCAGGGAGCTCAGTATCCGAATCCGGGAAAACCCATCCTCTATGGTCATCAGTTTCTTTAGTCCTTTCCCAAATTGTGTGAACCGACTAAATCAAAAACCAAAGCTTTCAGGTAACAACAACTCGATATTGAACTTGCAAATGTCAAGATAGAAGAGCATGATGGTGAGATAACTGACCGAGAAGGTGATTGCTTCATCAAGACCTTTGATCTTTAAGTAAGAGAGACATCTACAAGCCCATGGACAAGCATAGGAAATGTAAAGGTGGTATCTTCCGGATTCAGGTGGGAACTGAGAATCAGGATCTTGTGAAACAAAGCTGCGGAATGTCGATGCTGTTCTTACAAAAGCTCCAGACTCTGATGTCTCATCAACTCCAGACCTAGCCATTTTCTTGCTAAAACAATGAAACACAATCAAACGATGATTCCTTTATGGAAATTTCACATGATCAAAGCTCAAAACTTTTCCAAGAATCCAAATTGAACTCAAGATTCAGTAATACGTCTAACAAAGATCAAGAAAAGGACGATGGGAGAATTGTGGAAACCTGATGACGATGATGTTATGAGTATGGAGGCAAGATCCGAAGATAAGAAAGAAAGTGTCGATGTTGTTACTAGAGAGGTTAAGAAAAAAGGGGTCAGCTTGAATGGGAGACAATGGTAACGATGGATAGTTTTATACTCTTATTATAAGTGAAAGAGAAGGAAGAAGAAAATGACTTTTGCCTTTGTCTTCCGACACTCGTCATTGCTTTTGTCACGCTTAACGAGTTCACTCAGCTGCTTTTTTTTGTCACGCCTTACGAGTTAACTCAGCAGTGTGAAAAGCGGCAATACTTTTTGGACCGTTTTTATGCGTCATGGTCGGATAATCGGGTCAAAATGCTGCTTTTGTACCGGTTCGAACCAGATTATGGTTATAAATGGTTTAGCCCGTGAAAAAGGAAATGGAGGAAAGTAAAATTGGTAGAACGCAGATAGGGGATAAAGCGTCCTCAAAATTAGTTTTGATGTCTTTGTAAATTTAAAGAAACTCTTTCAAAAGTTTCTTATTTCATTGGGATCGAGTCCTACTGTTTATAAATTAAGAAAATGAATGTCTTTTTGCTATATTTATAGCTACTTATTCTTATTACCAGAAATTTTAGGGATGAGCACGAAATAAATAAATATCCTTTGAAGGTATTCCTACTAGATCCGCTTCATTCATCCGAATTAACATATTTTTTGTTTGATATAATCTTTCTGAATTCAAATATATAATATTTGGTTATTCGAAAAAATATGTTTTTTTTTTAATTTGAATATCTGATCTGATTTCTAAATATTACTAATTTTGGAGAGGATTAGATATATAACTGTTGAAATTTTAGTTTATGATTTTTTTTACCTAACAAATATTGAATTTTAGTATTTGTTTTATTCCGTAGAAATATGGATATCCGAATATTTTTGATCGAACCAAAGTGGATATAGATAATCAGATTAAATTCAAAAGATATTTTGCCAATACCAAATGCTTTTATTGCAAAATAGTCAAATAATGATCTAATTCCCAAAATAGATTTTCACGTACAAAATACATAAAAAATGTATCTTAAATAAAACCAAAATACATAACAAGTTTTAATTATTCATGAATAAATTAACAAGTTTAACTGTAGTCACCATTATTTAATTATATAGGAAATAAGTTTAAAAATGTTAATGAACTCTTCAATATTTCTTAAATATATTGGAAATTTTAAAATGAAATGTAAAAGTAATATTTAATTTTTTTTAAAGACGTACACTTTAAATGAAATAATTTATGTCTATTTATATTAATAAATTATAAATATTGAAAATATAACTACATTTATTGTTTTTCAGTAAAATATTTCAAAATGTATTATCTATTCTAAATTTGATTCTGTTTTTAGCTTTAAAATTAATTCTCACAGATTTTTTTTATATTTATTTACTTAGATTTTTATTTTTTAATTTATTTTTATCTAAATTTATTTTTAAGTAAAATATTTCAAAATATCTGATCTATTATAATTTTGATTGTGTTTTTAGTTTTAAAAATCAATTATTACAGACTTTTTTATTTATGTACTTAGTTTTGTGTTTTTATTTTATTTTAATATTTATTAAATAAAGTAAAAATTAGTAATTATTATGTATTATAGGATATTGTACATAAAATTTGATGTCAATTTTTTATGTTTTAAATGATGTTGCCACATTAGATGGAGAGATATTCCATAACTATATAATGAATTTGTCTTTTTGGGTTAGAATCTATATATTGGAATTAAAAGAAATATATATTTATTTGTTTACCTATAACTAAGAAAATACTATTTTTAATATATATGTTTGATATTATATATAATCAGACTGGTAAAGAAAAGCTCATAAATTCTTTTCTGAAGAAAATATTTTCTTAAAATGTTTTTTAAAAATATTTCTAAAATTACTCTCATTATGAAGGCATTAATCACATTTGTTTTTACTATCCTTTTTATCATATCCTCTGTACATTATCGTACTACAACTGCTAATACTTCAGATAATGGTTTATTTTTTTTATCATATTTTAATATAATTATATTTTCTGTTTTATTAATATTTCATAAGGATTTATATATATGAATAGGCTATGGAATATTGGAGGAGAAAATATGCTTCAGCATTGAAGATCCATGTGAATTTGCAGGGAAAAGAGGGTGCATGCAGTTTTGTAGGTTATGGGGTTTTTATGGAGGACAATGTACTCCATATAAATGTTGTTGTATATGTGAAGAATCTAATTAAATATATTGATATTTATTGGAAAATGTATCAATTTTTAATATCTATAAAATATTTAGATTGAAATAAAATAAAAATTTGACAGATCAATTTTTTTTTAATTAAATTCGAGTAATTTTTTTTTTACTAAAACAATCTAAAGTTAAATCGAAATAAAAATTTATGAATATGAATATACAATAAGTAAGATAAAGATTCAGTT
The DNA here is from genome assembly GCA_000411075.1 of Sisymbrium irio. Classification (NCBI taxonomy): domain Eukaryota; kingdom Viridiplantae; phylum Streptophyta; class Magnoliopsida; order Brassicales; family Brassicaceae; genus Sisymbrium; species Sisymbrium irio. The sequence continues at coordinate 64,963 of KE155845.1, forward strand.
CAATTTCACATGTTATATCCAATAGATTTTAGTACATGTGTTCCCTTTCAATACTATGGATGAAAATCAAAGAAAAATCAAGGATCCATTTAAACTCTACAATAGTCTTACTGAATAAAATTTAACATAATATATTTAATTTTTTTGTTTTTTTGAATTTAAATCAAAGAAAACAAATCTCTATTTAAAAAAATAAAAGATGATGACTTTTGGTATGAAAATTATAATTAAAAAAATATTTATCATAAAATAATTGGTTTCACATAACTAGATGGGGAAAGAATATTAAAAATCTTAGAATTCAGTAGAAATACAACACATGTTTGTAGTGAGTTTAGATTTTCTTCTTTTAACAAGTTGAAATTTTTCAACTCCATTTAATCCACCTCAGCTTTTTATTTGTTTTTAATACCTCATTGTAAGAGTTTAACAATTCAATACTCCATTGTACATAGTTTTATATTTTCATATATATATATATATATATAGATTTTTAAATCACTACTCACAAAACCATCCGAATCACGAAGACTCCAAAGAATTAAACTCAGCATATTGGACCAACAATAAATCATATACTATTTGCAGATGATATGTTTTTTGTTTTTGTTTTATCATGCTCATCTTACGTCAACTAAAACAATTATACGACAGTGTATATTATTCTACTATACGTAAAATTAAATTGTCGTGTTCTTTGTTTTCAATCTTCTTCTCAACTCTCCATTTTTACTTCTGCTTTTTTCGTTTCAGTTTTTTTTTTTTTTGGGTTAATATTTAGTATATCATGTAACATGTGGTGTGTGAAAAGTCTCTATCAAATGCGTGAAATTTTTTTATCAATGAAGAAAATGAGGAAACATCTGCTTTTCCTATTTTTTAATAAACCTGATTTTTAAAATAAACCATTTTCCTTTTTTTTTATAAACCTCATTTCATATTTTTTTATAAAAACATTTAAACTGTTGGGATTGTTAAATCATACGTTTTAGTCTCTATTTTCCGATTAATATTATATTGTCCATTTTAGGTTTTCAGAAATAAATTCGCATGGATTTACTTTTTGGATTCGTTTCCAAAAAACTTTGTACTAATTAGAATTGAACATCTCTTTAATACTCCTTTGTCTAAATTTTTTTTTTGTCTAAACTTTTAATGTGAAATTTTATTTGATATCTCACATAAACTAGTTATTAAAAGTTAAACTATTTAGATTAATACAATTAGAATAATTTATATCAAAGGGTAAACAATTTAGATTATATATTAAGAATATAATCAGATTTTCAATAATTTTAAAATAAGGACAAAAACTGAATGAAAAACGTGTTAAGGGACAAAGATCAGTTTTGTGACTTATTTTGATAAGTTCCTCTTAAAATTGTTTTAATAATTTTGATTTAGATATGTTAGTTCTCAAATCTACGTATATAAAGAAACTCTTTTTTTGTTTTTCTTTATGCTACCTCATCAAAAATACCATATATTTCAATTGTCATATATCAGAATAGAGCACTGTTCAAAAACAATAAATAATAATATATTTTATGTCAAAACATAATAATTTACATTTAGTTTTCTTGAGTTTCCTTTTCTATTTTTTTATCTTTTTTCCAATAAAAATTAGTAAATCATAATATAGAGAAAACTGATTCAATTGTCAAATACAAACATGAATACATAAAAAAATTACAAACACCACTACATTGAAACATTAAGAAAAGAAGAAATCAAAATTTTATAACAAACTGAGAGTAGATGGTATATTGTAAAATTATTGGTATACCAACTTTTAACTTTGATATTCATGTTAAAATTATTGAAATACGGATGAAGATAAATAAATGAAAATACTAAGAAAAAATTAGAACTCAATATCAACAACATTTGAGGGATAATAAAATTATAAGCAAAAATAATGAAAAATTTATATCAACCAAAATGCAAAAAACATACATTTAGAAAAATGCAAAAAACATACATTTAGAAAAATGATAGAAAATATAGAAAAGGTTAATTTAATGAATATACATAGTAGCATCAAAAATTAAAAATATAAGCCATAAGACAAAAAATTAACGAAATGACCATGTATCCACATGAAATCTCTATATTACTTTTATATATATTGATTGAAACTTAAAATAGAAATGACATACAGCTATAAATATTGGAGTTTCTAGATACAAATACTCCAACACAATCATCTGTGAAAAAATAGTGATTGTATCAATTGCATGTAAAATTATTATTCGTGAAAGTGATAGTTTCATTCGATTAATCTTTGAATCTATGAAAAACAAGACAGTGAATGAATAAAATAGTATTTTTATCTGATGAATGTAAAGTTACTATGTAACTAAGGGTAATATAGCAGTTATTTTACAAAAATTATTATATAGTCATTTTCTTAATTTTGGACTCTACTATGACCACTGAACTTAATTTTCCATATATAAAAATCAATATTGGATATTTAAAAAACAGATCAATAATATTTACTAAATAATGAAAAATAACAAAAAAAATAATAACTAGACATTAAATAAAAAATTTATATAAAGCGATAATGAAAAAAAACGAAAAACAAAGAAAAAAAATATACTACAACTAAAAAAAAGTATAAAGCGAGCGCTCTACCATATGAGCTACATCCCCGATTAATAAATGTTTCATTCAACAGTTTATTCAAATCAATTTTCTCAATCCCAAATTCAGCAAAGAAAATTGGATGATAGCTAGAGGGTTTTGTATTATGAAGACGTACGCTTAGGGTTTTGTATTATGAAGACGTACGCTTAGGTTTTCTTTGATGACTTGGCTCTCCTGTAGCGTTTGTGACAAGACTCTTGGATCAACCAAGAGAAGGACAACCAGGCTAGCTATGATGACTTGGAGGTAAACATCAACCATATTGGTTAGAGCTTAGGTTAAACACAGGCTGCATTGTTCTGATTCTATATATGTTTCTGCAACAGTGTCACTTTCACCGAGACCATTTCCTTTGTGAAGACGACTCCTATCTTTCAAAAAAGTTTATAGTCTTCCAAAACGAATCAGAGTTGAAAGTGCATTTTTCGTTAATTTCTCATTGTCTTTTTATAATTCTGTTGTATGGATTTTTTGTTAATAATTTTTGTTTTTTTTTTTCAGAGGCATAACGCCATCGAGCATGGAGGTATATAAAATGTCTCGAGCTCAGTGAACTGCTGTATTACAGGCATGTAACCCTTCAGACAGCGGTTACCCGGTTAACCCCATCACATGGTTAACCGCTGTCTGAGAACAAAAACAGACACATTGATGATGGTGATCCTCTCATACGACCAATGTAATCTCTATCAACTATTGATATCTAACCCTCTGCGCGATATCTTCAAGCTGTAGGACGTGGTGGTACACGTCTTGTAGAATCTTCTTTTCCTCCTCTTTCTGGTCAACCGAGATCTGGACAGAACTTGGAGAATTTTCCTACTGGCTACTAATACCTTGGTTGATCGTCTAAGACATCAAACAAACTGCTACTGAAGCATGGCCATGTAAGTAAAGGAACTTTAGTGTATTTTGGTGAAGAAGATGAAAATTTTATTCATTCAAACTTGATTATTACAATGCGGCGTGAGGCTTATTTATACATCACAAGCTTAACCCTAATGCCTCATTACAGTTGTCATCATCTCACATTACAGTCAAGATCAAGGGCTTGAAATGGATTATGGACCGTGATGGTAAACGTTTCTGCTTTTGCCTTTACCGTACTCCTTTTGTCTTTATTAACAGCTCTCTTCTTATCTTTAGTTACAGGTATAGATTCTGCAGTCGACCGTTGTGACGAGGATTTGACATTGGGCTTCAAACATTGCTGGCCCAGTTCGTTCCTTTGGTTAGGCCCAGTTGAAGACTTGCTGATAGGCCAGCGGTTAACCATGGCCCAGCACATCGCACACCTGTACAAGCCTCTAGGTTACGTTTCAAGATAATTATTTTTTTTGTAATACTTACACAAACTTCCTTCTTAAAAAAGTTTAAATTGTTTTGCCTTTTAATTAATCTCCTTTTTTTATATAAAATACGGGACTTAAAAAAAAAGTTATGGTAATCCAAAAATATACAGAAAATCCGAATTACTTTTAGGTCACGTGCTAAAGGGTTTTCCACCTTCCTCCACTACGGCTGCTCATTCGTTCTTCTTCTTCTTCATCTTCTTCTTCTTCCTCAGACACAGTAACGCTTCTTCTCTTCTGATAATGTTGGATCTCAATCTATTACGAAAAGAAAAGGGGAACAATCCAGAGGTCATCCGGGAATCTCAGCGAAGGAGATTTGCCAGCGTTGAAGTCGTTGATGAGATCATTAAGCTAGATGAAGAATGGCGTCAGCGTAAGCATTCCCTTTTCAACAATCCTATTTTCTCCCGCATTATTTCTCTAAACCTTACAGATTAAGCTTTATGCTGTCAAAATCTCTGTGTTTTAGGTCAATATGAATTAGATAATCTCCGAAAAGAATGTAACAAGCTGACAAAAGCAGTGGACAAGCTCAAGATTGTTAGTTTATTTCCATTTTTTTCTTGACGTTAAGAGGAACATTCTGTTAGCTCCATGTTCTGTTGTGTTTCTTTGTAAACAGTCTGGTGCAGATGCGACTGAGGAGATTCAGAAAACAGATAAAAACAAACAAGAATGCACCGAGAAAGAGGCCCAAGTTCGTGAAGCTTCAGCTGCTTTGAACGCCAAGTTGATGACAGTGGGAAATCTAATCCATGGCTCGGTTCCTATTAGTAATGATGAGGTTAGCTCCATTTACGTTGCTCTCTTTCTTTCATGGTTTATGGTGGTGACGTAGAGATTTATGTAAATGTATTGTTTTTTCTTAAATGTGAAGGCATTAAATCTTGTGACTCAAGTTTGGGGTGAAAAGTGAATCGCTTCACTTGCCGAGGTGCTGCTAAATCATGTGGATCTCGTCTGAGTTTCTCCATTTTGTAGATACCCTAAGAGGTAGCATTCACTTTGGCCACATATTTAATTTTATTTTTGTACTTTCACTACAAGAATAAAGGCCCAACTCCGACAACAATTTCTGATAAGAATAATTGTCGGTCATTTCTGATTAAATTTCGTTAATTTACTGACATATTTTCGACAAAAAAATCCCGGTAATTATCGACGATATTAGTTTCACGATATGTAGACAATATTTTTGTCAAAATATTATCGGAGATTACCGAGGAATTAAGGTTCTCGAGTTTTTCTTGAAAATGTCCCCGTAAAATTGTCGAGAAAAATAAATCAGGTGCAAGTGTCACCTATAAATGTATTTTCGATAACATACTGATGGTTTAAGTTTTGTAACTGTGCAAGTGGTTTAAGTTTCTCAGATATTTCTCGGAGTTCAAAACTTTCAATTTTTATGATTAACGCCAATTACGGCTCATGTTAATTGGAATTAGTGGTTGAAATGGGTTCTCATAAATTTCCGAGAAGTGTTTTCGCTGGAACACACCATCAAGAACCAACAAATTAAAAGATTAGTGATAATTACTTAGAATCCAGAGATGAGTATGACAGACAGCTTTAGAAGCAGCGATGGCATGCCGGTCTTTTCTCTCCCAACAACGCAGCTTAGGAATCAAGGATTGTGTGACTTTTGTATTTTTCTTCATTCTTTTTTTTTGAAAATTTTCTTCTTATTTCTTGAAACTTTTGTATTATGAGGAAGAAGAAAAATAGACATGTGTATATATATTTGTAATTCATTGACATCCGAACACCAAACCATTTAATCATAGTTGATCCAATTTTCTGAGATCACGATGATACACTAATTTGATAAAATACCGCTTTGAATAAAATACCGCTTTTGATACAATACTGCTTTTCAGATACAATACAGCTTTCTAGATATAATCCACAGATTTGCACAATACAGCTTTTGAGTTTCAATGAAATACACCTTTTCAATTAATTTTAATTTTTTTTTGGAAAATAATTTATATTCTCGTCAATTTCTTGGGAAATTTTTCGATGTTCTTCTAATAAATGGTCGCCTTTTTTGGTCTGTCGCCCCATTCCGATGAGTTCACGAGAATTTATTATGACGAGTTTTTGAGAATATTTTCCATCGCTTTCTTCTGATAATTTTCCGAGAACACATGATTTCGGGACGCGAACTCTGACCAATGAACTGTTGTCGGAAATTTGCCGGAATACCTTGATACCGACAATTATCTGTTAAAAATGGCCGTTCGGCGTTGGGCCGTGTTTCTTTTAGTGTTTTGAATATCGTTAAAAGGTTTATTGTGTGCTCATCAGGTGCTAAAATTGCTGGAGAAAGAGGATTTTACCTAAAAGGAGATGGTCCTGAACCAGGGAATCTGGCACATTGAAGGACAAGCCATGTTTGTAGCTAAATGGGAACCAGCCCTAAGCCCAACTATGCCTGCTTTGACAGAGGTCCCGGTTTGGCTGGAATTCCGAGGAGTACCACCCCAGTTTTTCAATGAAGAAGGTCTAGAACATGTCGCCAGCGTTTTAGGCCATCCTCTATATCTCCATCCCTCAACAGCTAATCTTTCCAACATAGAGGTTGCAAAGGTGTTCACGATCATTAATCCTTCAGTCCCGTTACCAGAGGTCATGAATATCCAGTTTGAATCGGGTGAGACTCATCGTGTTGAGGTTTCATGTCCCTGGTTGCCACCAACTTGTGATTTCTGCAAGGAAGTGGGTCATAGTATTCGTCAGTGTCCAACAGCTCCGGTAACCTGTCCTGACTGTAACTCTACTACCCACCTGTTAGAAGCTTGTCCTCGCTCAAAGAAGAAAGCGTCTGCAAAAGCAGAGTTGAGTGAGGTTGCAAAGACGTCTAAGCGTAAGGACCCTAAACGTCGAAACAAGATGAAAAACACGTATCTGAGCCCAACGAGTCCCTCAAATCATCTCCAGACAAATATCTGAGGGTGGATGAAAAGCGGAAGGGAAAGCAAATTACTGAGCACCTCGCCTCTTCCCATGACCATCCTGGCTCTTCTAAGAGATCACAAAAACAGCATCCACCATCCTCTTACTGTCCAGAATCTGAATCCTCTGACAGTGAGATCTCGGATAGTTCTTGCTCCTCAGAATATCCTTCAGCTCATGAAGACAACCCGGTTGATGATACTCGATTCACTACAGCTGTCTCCAGAAAACAGAGACGTCATGAGCAAAAAGCTGAGGGGAATCACCCCAAAAACACCCGCCGTTAAATATGATAGTTGATTCTTTCTGCTGGAATGTGAGAGGAATCAATAATAAAGTAAAGCGTAGTAATCTCAAGAAATGGCTACGGCAGTCCAAGCCGTATTTTGGGAGTATTATTGAGACAAAAGTGAAGGAACACAAGTCTCACCAGAATATTAGTTCTATTTTTCCCGGATGTAATTTTTCTACTAACTATGAGTTTGCTGCGTCAGGTAGAATATGGGTGGTTTGGGAACCATCTGTTAAGTTGACAATTCACTCTAAATCCGGTCAGATGATTACGTGCATCGTCGAGCTTCCTCACTCCACCTCCGAGGTTGCGGTCTCTTTCATTTATGGTTTCAACTGTAAATACGATAGGAAACAGCTTTGGGAGGAGCTTTGTATTCTGGCTAGGGACCCCATTATCAATAGCATTCCGTGGGCTGCTCTTGGGGATTTCAACCAAATATTCAGCCCCTCTGAGAAATCGAATGGGGGAACTAGGATCACCAGAGGTATCTCAGATTTTCGCAGATGTCTTGACTATGCTTCTCTTTCAGACCTGTCTATCAGGGGTAACGACTACACATGGTGGAACAAGCAGGAGACTTCTCCAATTGCTAAAAAATTGGATCGTGTGCTTGTTAACGACTGGTGGCAGCTCAAATTTCCGGCTTCCTTTGCTCATTTTGGTGACCCAAGCTTCTCTGATCATAGTCCCAGCTGTGTTATATTTGGGAATCGAATTCAGCGAAAGCGACATTTCATGGTTTCTCATTTCCTCCATCATCCGGACTTCATTCCTAGAATGGCTATTCAATGGGATGGGATGTTCTTTGCGGGTTCTGAAATGTTTTCTTTCTCCAAGAAATTGAAAATGCTGAAATCAGAGATCCGAGATATCAACAGGGAGCATTTCTCCGACTTGGAAAATCGGGTCTCTGAAGCTCTCTCTTCTCTTACGGCTTGTCAATCCCAACTTCTGGCCCACCCGACTCCTGGGTTAGCGGTCCTTGAAAAGGAAGCTCATAGAAAATGGATCTCATTAGCTCTCGCTGAGGAGAGATTTCTTCATCAACGATCGAGGATCAAATGGCTGGAGTGTGGTGATGCAAACACTGCTTTTTTCCACAGAGTTGTTCTCTCGCGGCGTAACATGAATCAAATCCATTATCTTATAGACAATGAGGGGAACAGGTTATCTTCTCCTGATGCTGTTAAAGTGCATTGTGTGGATTACTTTGAACGTCTCTTTGGCTCTGCCGTCTGCCCTCAGTCTAATGAGAGCATGACTCGGATTGCTTCCCTTACTACGTACCGATGTTCAGACTCAGTCAAAGCTGCCCTTATTTCTCCGGTCACTCCTGAGGATGTCAAACGAGAGGTTTTTTGCTTACCGAGGAATAAAACCCCTGGCCCTGACGGTTACACAGGAGAGTTCTATAAGAAAACTTGGGATATCCTGGGACCAGATCTGACAAAGGCTACCCTAGAGTTCTTCCGTTCAGGCCAGCTCCTCTCACAGTGGAATTGCACGGATGTGTCCCTCATACCTAAAAAGGTTGGTGCTGATAATTTAGCCGATTTCAGACCTATCTCTCTCTGCAATGTTGTATACAAGATCATCTCAAAAATTTTGGCCAGAAGACTGCAGGAGGTAATTCCAATCATGGTTTCGAACTCACAGTCAGCTTTTGTTAAAGGTAGACTTCTTGTTGAAAATTTTCTTCTAGGTACAGAAATGGTTCATCGATCCCAGACTCAGAGCATTTCTAAGCGAGGGCTTCTTAAAGTGGACTTGCGCAAAGCCTTTGATTCAGTAAACTGGGAGTTCATCATCACGATTCTTGAAATGGCAGAGTTCCCCCCAGTTTTTGTGAATTTGATATCTCAGTGTCTCACTACCACGTCCTTCTCTATTAATGTAAATGGGGAGCTATGTGGTTTCTTTAAGGGTTCTAGAGGCTTACGACAGGGAGACCCACTCTCTACTTCACTGTTTGTCATTGTTATGGAAGCTTTCTCCACTCTCCTGAATACAAACTATGCTAGTGGCGCCATTGGTTTTCATCCACTTGGTAGAAATCCTCAAGTGACCCATTTAGCCTTTGCAGATGATATCATTATCCTTTTTGACGGACTCTTGGATTTGGAAGTTCCTTCTATCCCTACGGCCCATTGCTCGAAATTTGTTGGCCTCAGAGATTGGAGATGGTAAGTCTACAAGTTTTTGGTTAGACTCATGGTCGCCTCATGGTCGATTAATTGATTTCATTGGTCCAACTGGACCACGAAAGATGGGAATCCATGTTCACTCTACGGTTGTGGATGCCCTTTCGTCTCGTGATTGGCAGAGACCATCCCGATCTCGAAACATAAATATCACTCTGCTTTGTGAGTTTATCAGGGAAAGTGTTATCCCAAAAATATCTCAAGCGGAAGACACCTTCGTCTGGGGTCCGCAAGACTAAAGGAAAACCGTCTTCTCCACTAAGACAACATGGGAGTTTCTGTGTCCGAGAGGAGTAGATAAACCATGGTTCAAATTTGTTTGGTTTAAGAATCGAGTTCCAAAACATGCTTTCACATTCTGGGTTGCAAACTTGGATAGACTTCCGGTCAATGCTCGGGTGTCCCAATGGGCTCTTGATATTTCTCCTACCTGCACATTCTGCTCTACTCATGATGAAACCAGACACCATCTCTTTATCGACTGCAGTTTCTCGACTGAAGTTTGGAGTCTGGTCCTCCGCCGTTTTGGGAACCAACTCGACCGATTTCATTCGTGGCAGGAAATGACTGATTGGCTTCTAAGTGGAAATGGTGCAGGTCACTCCTCACTCCTCAAGAATCTTGTTATCCAGGCCACTGTCTATTTTCTCTGGAAGGAACGAAACAGCAGGCGGAACTCAGATACTTGTCTCACGGCAGCCCTCCTGTTCAAGCAGATTGACAGAGTCATCAGGAACTTGCTCCTCGCTAAGCGCCACTTAAAATGCTGCTCCAAGCTTCTCCAACTTTGGTTTAGATATAGTTAGTTAGTCTCGGTTTAGTATTAACGGCTTTTGCAACTTCTCCCTGGTTTTTCCATTTTTTTTTTGGCCATAGAAGTTCTCGGCTTTACAGCCTTTGTAATTAAACTTTTTGCTTTGGTAATCTAATTCACATTTTATCAAAAAAAAAAAAAAAGG
>KE155845.1:75538-86900 GCA_000411075.1 Sisymbrium irio
ATCAACTTTTCGATAGACTTTTTAAATAAAAGAGGATTCGAACCAGTGGAAACTCCTTACTTCATGAGGAAGGATGTCATGGCCAAGTGCGCACAATTGACACAATATGATGAAGAACTCAACAAGGTCTTTTGATCCTAAGGAAAACGTTTTTTTTTAGTTATGTTGTTAGGCTTGTCCTGAGCTTTGATTCTGAGAGAATAATGTTGTTTTGTACAGGTGACTGGTGACGGAGATGATAAATACCTTATTGCAACTGCTGAGCAACCTCTTTCTGCAAGGCATTCTGATGAATGGATCCATCCCAGTGAGCTTCCCATAAGGTATACATAGTCCCAGCGCTTATTAGACTATTGTGTTTTGGTTTTCTTTTTTTTTTTATAAAAAATATTAACTATATAGTTTTATGGTCCAGATATGCGGGTTTATCGACTTGCTTTAGAAAAGAAGCTGGCTCCCATGGAAAAGATACACGTGGCATTTTTCGTGTTCACCAGTTTGGTAAAATTGAACAGTTTTGCATCACAGGACCTAATGACACTGATTCATGGGCAATGTTCGATGAGATGATAAAGAACTCAGAAGATTTTTACCAAGCAGTACGTTAATAAAATCGATTTATGTGTTAAAAGAAGCTTCATGAAAATGTTTTTCTAATTTGCCCAATTGTATGATGATTGATGAATCCTTCCTTTGCAGCTTAAACTTCCATACCGAATTGTGTCCATTGTCTCTGGAGCTTTGAACGATGCAGCTGCAAAGAAGTATGATTTGGAAGCTTGGTTTCCTGCGTCAGGGACTTAAAGAGAGCTCGTGTCATGTTCGAACTGTACAGACTATCAGGCTCGAAGGCTTGAGATAAGATACGGTCACAAAAAGGTACACACATCAGTTTTTTTTATTTCATTGGCAAATATGTTCATTGGCGAATACTGTCGATCCTGTCCTTGTGTAATTCTTACTTTTTTATTGTGGCTTTTGATGCAGAGTGATGAGAAGACAAAGCAGCATGTGCATATGCTGAATTCAACTCTTTGCGCAACCGAAAGGACCATTTGTTGTATTCTGGAGAATTATCAGCGAGAAGATGGTGTGGACATCCCTGAAGTTTTGCAGCCTTGCAGCCTTATAATATGGGTGGACAAAAGTTTTTGCCGTTTAAAGCTAAGCCAAAGACCAAAGATGGCAAAAGAAACTAAGGAGGTTTATTGGAGGATTTAGAATTTTTTTTAAAAAAAATTGGGATTTGAACAAATTACATTAGGGTGATTTGGGAATTTGGATTTCATATTTAAACAAATTCTTATTACACAAATTGGTGACTTTAAAGGGATTTTACGAGACTTAAAAAAGAACACAAATTGTGGAGAATATGAAGTAGTTAAACTCGAGTAATTAAACACCTTGAAACATGAAAAAGTTTCAAAAAGTGTAATATAAATTACAAATGAAATCGATGAAGTTTTCATATACATATGCTCCTCTCCTTTCTATTAACCACCAACAGAGGAGAGGTTATCATAGCTGTTCATTTACTTGGCGCCAGAACAGTTAGGAGTTAGTTAATAGCTTATGAAACTGTTTATATGCCAATCTGAGAATCCGCGTATAGTTTCTTCGGGATGTTAAATATCCAACTTGTGTGACAATGGAGACCAAATTGGTTGTATGTATGGAAAAAGCTGAACAAGCGACTAGAAAAATGGCTTGATAACTTGACAAGGAATGAGACAACGCAAGAAACAACAAGTAAGATACTTTCATAAATCAGAAGGAAACTTGAATGGTTTTTGCAATTAAACAGGTGACAAAGAGAAGTCAAAAAGACAGAAAAAACACAGGGTTGAAGCAAACAATAGCGATAAATAGCTTTCAGAACCTAGTAATGAAACTTCCACTCACTAATCGTTACTAAACCGGCCAGGATTGAGCAACTGAATGAATCCATTGCTAACTTAAAACCAGAGATGCATAACCACGTGGAGCGCTAGAACTCAGTTGGATATGGAAGTCGAGATGCTTATCAATTCTGGCTAACTCACTAATCGTAATATACCAGAGACTCTGAGATGCTGATCGATGGAGGATAAGAAGACGATTATTTATTTAATCGAATATATCATACCTGAATCCAGTTGCGAGTTCGAGTTTATAGTCCCTCAGCTCGTCCGTCTCTTGCATCTTCAAACCTTCAAGCATGAAATCAAAAGGGTTCCCGATCCATTTCGAGTTGTATGATTCTTCTCCTGCGATCTATTTCTACTCTTTGATTCCCAACTTGAATCTCAGTCGACAGTGACGAGGATGCAAAGAGATGATGGAAGAGATCAGGAAGAGGAAGAAAGAAGTAAAAACATAGATTTTTCTTTCTTTTTCAATTGTTTTTTTTTTTCGTATAAATGTTCAAACATAGTAAAAACAGTTCCATTTTATAGATTTTATATGTTGTGAGTTCAGGAATTAATACTATCAAGTTAACTTGTATTATAAGTTTGAAACTTGACAGTTTAGTGAATGTTTTTAGGTTTACTTTTTCCCTCCAAAAAATTATCAGTGTTTTTTATACTTTGATATAAACTTAAATAAAAAAAAATTTGTTCCTTTTTTGCTTACCATTTATGCTAAAAATTTGTTCAATTCCTTCTCCTAGTTATTCCTCATATATTCCTCAAAAAGAAATTTTGTAATTCTTCAAATGAAATTTTGTCCAATTTCTTTAATTCTTTAAGTGGTTACCAATCCAAAACTTTGTATCTACTAAATTTTAACAAGAAGTCATTTCTCAAATTTTCAAAAATAACTTTTGATGTATTTTACTAATCAAATCTTTGTTTTCCCATAAGGGATGATTTATTTGGATTTATATAAATGATTGATACAATAAACTTGAATTTAAAATAGGTTTGATAAATATTAAATACAATAAATTTGGATTTAGAACAATTTTTATAAATACTTGATCTAATCTAATAAGAGGGGATTCAGAAAAATCCAAAACTTCTCTCAGATCTTTAATCCAATAAGCCCCTCTAAAGCTTGATCCGTGATGTATTTCATGAAACTATGAGAAACTTCAACGTTAAATTTTCTTAATGTTGTTAAACCTTTTTGTTGGGAATTGCTTAGTATTACCGAAACCTTTTTTATTTATATCGTCAAGGACTTTCTTTCTAGATGATAGATCAAGTTTTGGTTTGTTCTCAGCATCACTAATTCTATTAACTTAAAAACGGAGGTATGATCAAAATATCATTTATTTTGTTGTTTATGTTAACATAAAATCTTGTGCAAGACAACAACCATAAATGGAAAGCCTACTAACAAATTACCAATTTTGAGAAATATTGCATCAGAGGTAGGCATAGAGGATATGAAGAGAGCAAAGAGAAAAGTCGCAGTTAAAGCCCTGAAGAAAACTTCTTCAATCCCTAGTTTTCTTCTTCTCATTCTTGGAGAGTTTGATAACAACCTTGTAACCTCTCTTACAATGGCAGCAACAAGATTAAATTCGTTTCTGCAAACATGAGCGAAATAAGCTGATTGGACGACTAAACACAAAGTCTTTCTACAAAACAAATATTGTTTTTTTTATTTTCTTAATACCTGTGTCTTTCCAAGCTTAAGCCTGTCCTCCTTTTAATAATAAAAGTCAGAGATTCCTCCCAACTGCGAACCATCATTGGTTCCATAGCAAAGCGCTTCTTTGTATCTGCAAAATGTCTGCCAAACTCTCCTTCTAGCCTTCTCACTTCGTTTGTTTTAACATTGTAGAAGACGGGGATAACCACGAGTTTGCCTTCCTTTGCAAGCATGTCCATCTTCACAAGCTCGTTTAAGCACCGATCTGACTCTGAGTATCTTTTTGAGAAGATGGCCAGCGCGATCTTAGACTCCTCTATACTCGTGTATACTAGTTGATGTTGGCCCTCTCTTCCTATACGATTATAGCTGTCTATAAAGACGTTGATCCCCGAGTCTCTCAAGGCCCACACGAGATGTCTGACAAAATTGTCGCCAAGCTCCTCTTTGTAGAAACTGACAAACACTTGAGGGCCACGTGGTGGTAATCTGTCTAGCTCGGTAATTAGAGGCTCAAAGGACGATATGATGTTAGTTTGGCTTTGGTGGTTTGTGGATTGACCTGAAACACAATATGGATGTCACTACAACTATATTACAAAAAGAAACTCCATCATACTTGACAAGCAAGCAACATACCACACATGCCACATCTTAGAAATAACCTTTTCTGTTGGTAGAATTGTTAGAATTATCTCTTTCCTTGCTTGAAATGTCGATTAGAACTTTCTTCACCTCCTTAACGATTGAATCGACCAATTCAGACTCATCCCTGTGCATTACCAGTGAGAAGTAATCTAAAATTCTGAACATCTCCAAGCAGAGTTTTGCTATAAAGAACTATCTCAAGAAACCCTATATTTCAAGATTTGGAAATACCTGTGTCCAGCCAAAGTCAACCCAACTTTCTGAGGAACAGATATCAAAGCTTCTTTCCATTTCTTGATTCTCTCAGGCTCACTCCGGTACTCTCTTTCAAGATTCCTGAAATTATCTCCGAAAGCTCCAACTAGTCTTTTACAGTTGATAGCGTCCAATCTGTAGAAGATTGGAATCACAATGAGCTTTTCTTGGTCCATCTGCTCCTTCATCTTCACTAATTCATCCAAACACCAACTCGACTCGGTGTATCTCTCCGATAAGATCGCCACAGCGACTCTCGAGTCCTCGATCCTCCTAAATAGATTCTGTAGATCTCTACCTTTGACTTCTACTTCATCTGTGAAGACGTTGATCTTTGCCTCTCTCATTGCTTTCACGAGGAACCCGAGGAAGCTCTTTCGCAGCTCGTCTCCTCTGTAGTTGATGAAAACTTGGTGCTGCGGCGGGATTTCTTCGCCGGAGAAGGAGGAAACCGCCATTGGAAAGTGGAATCTTCATCCCCCAAAGGTCGCTTCTTCAATAAGACATCAATTCAAAACTTGAATAAAGTCAACTTTCTTATTTAATTACTCGATTCAAAACGTATTACTATGATTATAAAATAATAATGTGCTTCAAAAAGACAAGAATGGTCAAATAATAGCTCACAATGCAAAACTTAAACCACAAACATGACTTACAACGGTAACACACACACACGCATATAAAGTCAAATGTACGTAAAACAATGTTCTGAAATATAAAGACACGTTGACCAAGTGAATGGACACTTGGTGCTGTTTATGAGGAGAATCTGTGTCGGTCATGAGGCAAAGAGTAATCAATGTTTGGTCCATGAGCGATAATCCCAAGAGGGTTTATAGAAGGAAAGCTTCCGTAGTAATTTTGCTTTATATGATCCATTTTCACTGTACTGCTCAATCCCTCGATTTGGTATATATCTTTCGTGTAGTTAAAGAGATTGGAATACTCTCTTATGAGTCTTTTATCGCATTTGAAGATCACCGTGTAAGCCTGCAACACAAAATTCTTCAAAAATCATATAGAAACCCATAACATAACATACTAGAGATGAAGTACCTCATCAAATCTTATGAGAGTGACAAATAGTCGAATATCTGATTCGGTAAAAGTGTTTCCACAAAGAAACCGTTGATTTTCGAGTATTTCTTCACATTTTTCCAACGCATCGAACAATTCCTTCACTGCCTACAAAGAGAAAACAAAACTTGGTGGAATCAAATTTTAGTCATCACCATATTGATAATAAATTGCAACGTAGCTTTACCTCATCATATGCTGCTTGAGTTGTAGCAAACCCGCATTTGTAAACACCGTTGTTTATTCCATCGTGAATCCATTCGTTAGTCTCATTGATTATAGATCGGAGATTGAGAGGATAAAGATCAAGGGAAGGGTTCTCCGCAATATGGTTGAACTCGGTGCAGAACATTCGGAGTATCTCAGAGCTCTCGTTGGTAACTATAGTCTTGAGCTTCTTATCCCAAAGAACCTTCCACAACAAAGAAACATACAATGTTTAACATAAAGTAAGAGAACAAAACTTAAGATAAGCCCAATTTATGAATGAGACACGTTGGATACAGTAACAGAACAAGACTTAAGATAAGGCCAAAGTATGAATAAAATGTATAATAAAGTAACAGAACAAGACTTAAGATAAGGACACAACATGGTACAATATAGTGACTTACAGGAACAGAGTATTTGCCTGTGTAGTTTGGGCTAGCCATATCATAAAGTTCTCTAAGGCTTTTCGCACCATTGATATGGTCTCGCTCAGCTCCAAGAACCTCTGTATCTGAATCCGAAAAAACCCATCCCATATGCTCATCGCTATCTTTGGTTTTTCTCCAAAGTGGTTGAACAGACTAATGAAGAAACAAATCAGCTATTAGTTTCATCAAACTCGAAATGACAGAAACCAATTTTTTTTCTTACTAACCGAGAAGCTTATGGCCTTGTCAAGTCCTTTGAGTTTCAAGATAGCGAGGCATCTAGATGCCCATGGACAAGCGTAAGAGATGTACAAATGGTATCTTCCTGATTCTGCTGGAAACTGCGAATCAAGATTTTGCGAAACAAAGTTGAGGAATGATGTTGCGGTTCTTCTAGGCTTGCCTGAATTCTCGTTTGCTAATAATGATGCAGCCATTGTTGATGTACACTGGAAAGTGAAAACACAGGTTTCAAAACATTAGCGAAGCTAGAAAATTACTCAAATCAAGCTGAAACAAGATCCAATAGCTTCACCAGTAGTTGGTCTTACATCTACGATACTTTTCTGACAGCCAAAACTTAAGTAAGAACTTTATCAAGAATGACTAAATAAATTATATAAAGGGTGATTATGCTAATGAAAGTAAGACACGATTAGGAAGAAAATTGACCGTCGATGATGTAGCGTTCAACTTTTTCTTAGGTGGTAAGTAATAAATGTTAAATTGAGTCAACTATGGCGTGCAGACAGCCTAATGGATTAGAGAGAAGTAACAAAAGACAAAATGTTGTTACTTTCTGAGATAAATTCGATATCTTCTAGTAAGAGATAAGAGAGAAAGTCAACAACAGTACAGTAAAATCAGCTTTTCCAAGACTTCTAAGCTCTCACACAGACTACAATTCGTCAAACGAGTGTTCGATCGAAATGCATTTCTACTGAAAAGAACCAAGATTGAGATCACGGAAACAAGCTTTGCATTAATCAGATAGACGGTTAAACAATCCAACTCTATACAAAACATCATAACCAGAAGAGCTTCAACATAATAAACTGCCTAAATGTGATTTCCCACGACATACGACATAAGATACTTACAAAAAATATACACTCACCAGCATCATTTAACGAAAGATAATTTGACATCTCCGAAAACGTTTTGTGAATGTAAGAAGCTTCTTGGTAATATCTGAATCTGCGAGACACAATATGAGATTCTTGAGAACTACTGAATTCTCAAGAAAGTACCTCACTACTTCCATCAAAATTTTCTCCTTGTGCACTTTCACTGCGGTTGTCTTTGTAGTCCTCACTCTATTCTTCCCAGTTTCCTCTCCGAAAGTAACTTCTTTAATCTCAACACACTCGAGACTCGACAATAAGCAACGAGGAATATTAGTAAGTTTAAGATTCTCTGGTTCTAGCCTCGATGAATAAACAAGGTACTGCCAACAGCAACGAGGACAAACAAATGTAACAAAATCAGATACTTCTACAAGACCAAAATGTTGTTCTCAAAAACCAAATCAAAAGTTTATTAACAGGACTTACCAAGGTGAGGTGTTTCAGATTCGGGCAAATCTCAAGAAAATTAGGCAACACTTGTAATAGGAGATTGCAGAATGTAACTTCCAAACGAGATAAACTATGAAATTTGGTAATCAATTCCATGTTTAAGCAACGATATAGGTCCTGCCCGTAAACAAAACAAAAAAAAGGATAAAGGTGAAAAAAAAAATCATAGAGAAAGTTCATTAGTTGTTTATATATATAAGAATCAAATGCTATATGAATAGATACCTTTAGAGTACGGTGAGATATGATCATATGTCTTACGGTAGATATACCATTTAGAAACTCACATAGATACTTCATTTCCAAAGTACTACCAAGCTCAAGATCAAATTTGGTATCAATGTCGATCATCAGCAGTGAGCTCAGATTCTTTACCACGACTCTATCAGATTGTTCATCTCGAAAGTCAATGCATTTGAGTCCCAGAGCATCATCTTCAACCGCATTCTCTATACCACCTAAAGACATCCCAGGGCCAGACCTTACACTAAACATCTTAAGACTCCGAGATCTCACACGCAGAACTGGCACAGTCTCATCAAAAGCCCTTCGTACGGTCAGATCTTCAAGAACAGGACAACCTGAGATTAGATTCTCCATGATCAAAGAATCAGCATCATCATCATCATCACCGTACTGAATCTCTTCAAGATGCATGATCTTGAGACAAGGTAGATAAACAACAAACTCGGGA
Organism: Sisymbrium irio; assembly: GCA_000411075.1. NCBI lineage: Eukaryota > Viridiplantae > Streptophyta > Magnoliopsida > Brassicales > Brassicaceae > Sisymbrium > Sisymbrium irio. The sequence goes on from KE155845.1 coordinate 84,010, forward strand.
TTCAACAACTTTACGTTTACAAGCTTCAAGGACACCAATGTCTTGCTCTTATAAATCTCCATCGGCATGAGGTCTTTGTACAAAGGACAAGTAAAGGTGTCAACATGTAGTTGTTGAGCTCCACGGTTAATAGCTATAGCGAACCACTCGCTGATTCCAAAGAGATACACATTGCATTCATCATACTTAATCTCGAACTTTTGCAGACGTGACTCACGGTTTAACTCAAGAAACCTATCAGTGAAGTTCTTGATGGCATCTTTAGAGTAACGGAAGTCATTTGAGTTTAACTCTAGTCCTGGAACATGAAGCCATAGGTTTCTCCATCTGGTCGAAAGTAGGCTTGTCTTAACAGAGTCTTTGGTCGGAATGTGTAAGAGTATCTGAGTTAGCAAAGAATCTGGCAACTCGCTGATTCTATCGTAACCCATCACAAAACCCAATAACAGCTTCCAAAAGTCAATAACAAAGGCGTTGACTTTCTAAATTTCCCACCAAAAAGTCACATTTGCATAAAACGTAGGGTCGAGATTCGAGGGAGGGGCTTAGAGAACTACTAACCGTCGATTTGATTTGCTGGAGCCTTCTTGAGTAGTGTGTGTGTGTGTTTGTGTCGGGTCAGTCTCATATGGGAAACACAGAGCTTCCAAAGGATCGGATTTTTTGCGGAAGAAGAACAGAGGAGAGAGACGCCTGAGGAACTTAAACCGAATGAATCGAAATTTATTATTTTAAACCGAACCGAACCAAACCAAACCAAACAAAGTCTTAAGCTTTTGTTTTTGTTTTTGATAAAGGGCATGTTGGTTTCTGATTCATCTCGTTCATCTGAAAGAATCGTCTAATTGTTCGTTTAGGTATTAAAATTGTTTTTTTAGATGGTTCATTAAGATGATTCATTTGGATGGATTTAAAATTTTAATCTAAATTTTTTTAACTCATTTGGCTCAACTAAATTAAATATTTAGATGAAGGTGATTCTATTTTTTTAAATAACAAATACGATGTCTTAATTATTCACATTGATTATTTATTAAAGAAATGAAGAAAACCTTAATTATACTCTATAACTATTTTACAAAATCTGAAAATCACATATTCCGCTAAAATTAAAAAATCAAAATTTTAAGAAAAAACTAAAATTATATTTCTTGCAAAATTAAGTTTATCTGTTAAAACTAAGTTTTCCAACAAAATTATAGTTTTTCATAAAATTTACAAAAGCAAAATTTTCTGCCAGTATTATAAAATTAAAATTTTTATCAAAAACCATAACTTATATTTTCCTGCAAAAAAACCGTAAAATTATATTATTTTTTTCAAAAATACAAAATTATGTTTTTCTGCGAAGACACAAAATCAAGTTTTTTAACTAAATTTCAAAATTATATTATTCTCATCATAACAATGAAATTACATCTCCAATCAAAATCACCAAACAATTCTTTTTTTAATTTGTATAAATAGCTAAATAACCAAGAAATAATTAAATGGGATCATGTTCACTTCGATTTAACTTTATATATATATATATATATATTACTGTTGTAAATTTTTACATACCATCGATCTAAAATTTAAAAGTTCGTCTAAAATTATGGTCGCTGGATAAAAAACAATTTTTATGTATTTAACCATAACTAAAAAATGTACGAAACAACTTAGTTTATAAACTTATTTGTATAATTAAAATTATACTAATATATGATTATTAAGTTTGATATAAATCATAAATGGAATTAGTTGAATTAGATTTAATTATATTTGATAGTTTGAAAATGCAAAAAAATCATTAATTAACTAATTCGAACTATCGAACCATTTAATTTTATATTGTCGATGTTTTTTCTTTTTTATTTTCTATCATTTAAAATAAAAAAAAAAACATATTTAAACAATACTTACAATTATTTTTCAATTTTTCACATATTGAAGAATATAAAATGCTTAAATTTTCACCATCGAAAAAAATGTTTTATTTCTTTTGTTTTAATATAGAGTTTCTATCTATTTTTATAGATGAGCTAATAATTTTTTAATTAATTTAATCTTCTTTACTTATTTAATTTTAGGTTTATCATATGCGATTACTACTTATATTATTTTTTTAATAAAGGTAATATACATTTTGTAATTTTGTTTCTATTTTATTTTACAAATTCAAAATGAAAAAAAAAAAGAAATAACCTTAATTTTTTTAATAATTTTTATGGTTATTTTAATATTATATAACATATAATATTTTATTTTCTTACATAGATTAAATAAAGATTCAGATCTTCTAGAGATTTGAATTTAATTTTTTAGAAAATTTCAATAATATTTAATAACGGAGCTAAAAATTAAATAATTGAAAAAATTGAAAAATAAAAATATGACACATAAATAAAATGGTTTCTAACTGTTTTTGTTTTTTTCTATAGTAAATATCCCAAAGATGCAATAAATCATGGTAAGAGGATGTAAAAATTAAGGGTCTCGTGGTTAGGGAAGCCACATACCACCATGAGTTTCTATAGAGACATCTCTATTTCTAAATTTTCTCATATGTTTTTTTTTTTTCAATTGTGCAATTTCTCAATTGCATGATTTTGGTTCACATTTTTACACTTTTATTACCTTTAAATTTAATGCACCAAATTTCAAAAAAGAAAAAAATATTTAGAAAACCCATATAAAAATAATTTATTTTAAAATTAGAATTTTATATTATAACAGTATTTAGAATTATAATCTATTTAAAATACTTTTTTGACTAAAATTAAAATATTTATATTTATTAAATGAAACACGCTAAATAATAAAAATATGTGGTTCACTCATGACTAAAATTAAATTAAATAATATATTTATTCTAAAAATAAAATTAGAACATCATAAACTTTCACAGA
>KE155845.1:101663-116083 GCA_000411075.1 Sisymbrium irio
GAAGGAGGCCACTTAATTACTTTATTCCACGTAACATCTAAGATACGTTCATAGTATCATTTTATTGTATTAAAACAAGCTGCGTGAAGTGGCCATATACGTTATACGATAACATGTCCATGGTTTATCTCGCTTTTTCAGGGTTGGCTCTGACTCTGAGCCCAAAGTGGAGAAGCTTCCTCTTCCTTTGATGATTTCTCTGCTACTTGGCTGCGGCTGCAACATGCACTGCACTGTCCATAAGCATAGCTGCCGCAGCAACCGTATTTGCAACCGCCACGGCCACGTTTCTGCATCCCCACACTGTTAGTTTCCTCGTTGGCGTACCTACAGCAGCGGAGGCAGCCGTTGCGTCCCGCATAGCAGCAACCGTGCCTGCACCAACCTGTGTATCCTCCACCCCATTGCTCCGGCTCTTTCGCATCGGTATCAATTTCATCATTGGGATTCACCATTTCAGCTGTTTATATATATGATATGTATGTAAGCATCACACTACACTATATGTATGAGATGGAAAAACATAAACGTAACTAAATTAACCATGATAATGTATACAAAAACCAAGATGATCTACATATTCTATATTTATAATATCACGAGAGTGCATCAAGAAGAATTGGATATATATTTACTTACTTTGTTCCCAGGGTTTGGTCTGAAAGACTGAATTAGCAAGAGATAAGACGGTGAAAAACAAAGCTAAGGCAACAAGAAACTTGGAGCTTGCCATGTTTGTTATTATTATTTTTTATTAATTAGTTTTAAGTATTTAGGAGAAAAGAGGTGTTGGTGTGAAGGATGTGCAAGCTTGAGAGCATGTATTTATAGTGAAGATGGCAACACGAGACTCTGGAGACCGTAAATCTAGTCACGCAAACTATTATTACGAAATTTAGAAGATTAATATTGATATATATATAGTCCATAATTACCTTAAACAAGAGTCTTTCATCTCAATATATATATTACCTAATCATATTACCTTTTAAACATATGAATAAGGAGATTATTGCGTCTATTAAGCAATAAACGCAACCATAATTTGATCACAAAATAGTGAAATGCAAATGTGATTTATGGATTGCATGAGTACTATATTTTAGAACATATTCTTAAATATTTATACTTTACATTTTGTTACAGTATATAATATTATAATTACTTTTAGTTTTTTTTTGGATAATAACTATCAAATTTTGGTCCATGTTTTTTTTTTCCAGAACAGAAACCAGAATAGATTTAACTACTTTCTGTCGGCAATAAAATTTGAACTTGAGACTTGAGACTTGAGAATATCTTCTACTTATGATTGTTTAATGAAATTTATGTTACTGTATATCTTATGTTAATTGAGATACTTCATCGTAAAAGTTACTGCGGCTCGATATTATAAAAAAAAATTAAAGTTGCAATTTGGATTAGCCCCCTATTATATTATTGTAATTTGCTGTGGTGGAGATACTGTTCATTGTCAAACATTGGTGGAGCTACTCATCACGTGTCTAGTGATCCCCCCTGGAATTCAACCGGTTCCGAGTTTCTTTATCCTCAAGACTTTTCAAAAGCAGTCGGAAAAAATAACCAATTGAAAATATCGCTCAATCAAAATTCGTCACGTATGAATTTTATTGTTTTATTTTAACTTACCGAGGCTACGCTTTCGTTAATATATTGGATATATCATATATGATATATCTATCCTTTTTTGGTCGACATCATATATTATCTATCTACTTGGCAACCGGCAGGTAGGAGTCCACATATTTATTTATATCGAGGGGGAGAGAGTAATGTTAGAGAAACAGTTAAAAATAGTTTAGTGGCTATTTTTATTCTACATTATTTTATAACTTTAATCACGCTTTTAGATTACGGTCCAACTCAAACGTATTGAAGACTTCAAGTGCTGTGATGACTATTTTTCCCCCACCAAAGACTATGTTAAGCACATTTATATATACAAGTGATGATGAGTCGGTGAAACAATTACGAGTTATGGGGTCAAAGCAGGATTTGAGCCTGAAGTTTAATGGGGTCATACACTGGAATTCTAATAAATTCTATCTAGTTATTTTTATGAATAACGAAGGACTAATGTTTTTCTCTAAAACTTGTTTGAGTCAATTAGATCACTTAATAAAAGGAAAAGAGAAAGATGGGAAGTAGAATAGTTTTGGCCTGAAAGCATGTAAAAGCAATTGCTTCCAGATTGTAATTGAGAGCCATTACATGTAGATAAACTTAAAACTATTCTCTTTGTCAAGTCTTGGAGAGAGTGAAAATCTGTGATGCCTCTATCTCACAACCAAATAAATTAACATAACTCCAAGGCTTGACGTAAGCAATCAGCTGGTTTGAATCAGGTTTCTTTAATAACCAGATTAACCACAAATGCAGATACCGATACAATTGAGATCACAAGCTTAAACAACTATCTTAGCCCTATTATACGAAAACTTTTGGTCATCAACTGATCTCAAGAATCATTACTGATAATACTTATTTGAAGTTATCTTTCCTAATTATTGTATTTACACATTAATTAACGAGGGTTTAACAGAGTGATTGTAACACTATTCAAACTAATTGTTGGTGGAGTACTACTTTCTGATTCTCCATCTCCTGGGTAAAAACCCGGTTGCGAGGGTCTCAATAAAGTGAAAGAACATGCATTAAGCATCAGAACAACAGAAGCCATTGTTGGTCTACTCTCTGCTTTCTCCTGAACACACAACAAACCTATGTGAATGCATTTCATTATTTCGTCACTCAGACCTCTTGTCTCAATCAAACTTGGATCGACTATGTTTAACACTTTGCCTTCTCTCCAGCTTTTCCATATCTATATACAAGCATTAACCAAAATAAGAGTTGAATTAAGTTGGAGTCCAGAACTTGAATGTCAAAGATACTCTAGAGTCAGAACAATCTGTTTTTTCATTCACTTACATAGCTAAGGAGGAATAATGAGCTTTGTTTTTCAGGAGACCAATTGTTTCTCTTGCCTGTAATGATCTCAAGTACTAGGACACCAAAGCTAAATACATCCGTTTTTACCGAGAATTGACCGTTCATTGCATATTCTGGAGCCATGTAACCGCTGCAACGACCATATACATTTTTACAAAACTGATAGACATTGTATGGAACTTTTTTGTGTGTTATGGGCAGCTTACTAGGTTCCTGCAACTCTGCTTGTAAACCTAGTTTGACTTGATTGGTCTGTATCAAACAACTTAGCCATTCCAAAATCCGAGATTTTGGGATACATTGCATCGTCCAATAGAACATTGCTTGCTTTAAGATCTCTATGAATAATTTTGAAGCGAGAATCTTCATGGAGATAAAGAAGACCTCGAGCAATACCTGTGATTATCCTATAACGTGTTTCCCACTCTAATTTCTTTCTCCTATTAGTATCTGAGAAAGAAAAAAATTTGGATCAATCCCTATATGCAACTAGACATATAGATATGTTATAGTAGATCGAAAGATACCAAATATGAAATGGTCAAGGCTTGTGTTCTTGAATAAGTCATAGATTAGTAGTCGTTCTTGTCCATCAAGGGAGAAACCTACTAGCCTAACGAGATTACGATGATGAAGTTTCGCAACTAATGAGACTTCGTTTATGAACTCATTGTCTCCTTGTACTGATTTCATTGACAATCTTTTCACAGCTATCTTTTCTCCAGAATCAAGAACACCCTAATGATCATTAAGCGTATTTAAGAGAATGAATCTTTAGAAAGTTTAATTAAGACTATATAACTTAAGATAAAAGCAATCTAATCACCTTATAAACTGCACCGAAGCCACCTTCTCCAAGCCGATTGTCAGGAGAGAAGTCATCAGTTGCTAATCTTATGGTATCAAAGTCGAGTTGCAATAAGTTTGCATCTATAATCTCATTGTTTTCGACATCTTTGTCTAATCCAAAAGCAGCAAAACTATAAAAAAAAGAAGTCAAAACTTCCGAGAAATAGTTTCGAGCTACAAAATTGATTTTTGACTAAAAATATTCACCTTTGTCTTTGCTTTTTCTTTCTTTTATTCCTTGTCAATAAGCAGTAAATGCAGGTAATAATTATGGCAAATCCAACAACAGAGCCAACACTGGCGAGTATAATTTTGGATTTATTTACTTGTGGCAACCAATTATGTAAAGGACCTGCCAGAATCAACAAACTAATTGGAGATTACAAAGTGAAACCATCTCAGTTTCTATAGATATCGTTATATATGCAAGTAGCTAATGCAGAGTAATCTGTTTTACCTGATTCTGGTGGATCACGCTCATACTCGCTCTCCAGACTGAAGAATCTCAAGTTAGTCTGTATCTGAAAACTACAGCTGGGACAAAACCACCTCATCCCTGATGATCTCCCTTGCGTTGCGTTCCCAAAACCAAAACTAAGACAATCGTTACAATCTTTCTCAGACAAATCAGGCGTGCACTGCACGGCAGCAAAGAGTGTCGTATTAGGCAGATGACCAGGGCCTTGTCCTTGAACATACTTCCTCTTAGATCCACCTGCTGCAGCAACTATTCTGAATCGGTTCAGTATCTCGCTCCGTAACCGAAGAAATTCGTTTACATCTCCCGTTGACCTGTTAGGGTTTAGTGCCTGGAATACAGGACTTGTTTCAAGTTTTCCGAAAATGGGTTTGTCCGAGTAACGAAACATACAATTCGTGGACCGCAAGTAAGCATGTCTAAGTTGTGGAGAGCTCGTTGTAGTTAAATTCAACGCTGCTTGAAAGACACAGTTAAGACAATCTACTCGACTGACTACTCTGTTGCAGATTCCGATTGCTTCTACTCGTTCTTGATCCGAGGTTTCTCCAACCGAGAGATTGTAGAAGTTGTAAGTGTTAGCCTGGAGAGAAGGGATCGAAGAGACAAGCCTGTTAAGGTTTTTTGAGAAGTCGCTTTGTGGTGATGAAGATGAAGAGTGTGAAGGGAATTCCCAGACAGAACCGTTTACATTGACGGTGTGTTCTTCTGCGAAGCTGAGAAATGGGACGAACAAAAAGAAAAAGAACAAGTGTTGTGGTCGAGAAGAAGAACAAGAACCAGCCATGATGACAAAAGTGGATTCTGAATGTTTTAGTTTTATTTTTTTTCCCACTGTTTTATTAGTCTTAAGGGGATTTTTGTGAAATAGCTAAAAAAAAGAAAAAGCCAAAATTAAAAAGTTAGGAAAAGAATAGAAAGAAACAGGGAGAGTGAGGAAGAAAGAAAGGAGAAGTAATTGGTTAGTTTTTAAAATTTAGGTTTTTCTTTTGGACATTCCACTCAGTTTTTCCATTAATCTAAATATTTTTAAAGGAATCAAATGTAACCCCAAAAGTCTCTGACTGAAAAATATGATAAATTGAAAACCAAGTAGCCCAAGTCTTCGGTAAAGTCTCCCTTTTAAAATGACGTAACGTGTTGATTTCGTCAAAGTTAGCTGCTACATATGATAGACTAATATTAAAAATTTGACTCTATTTAAAAAATAAATGATTTTAATTTTTGTTCTAAGTTTGATCAGATGGGGAAATTGGTACCAATATCGTTGGGTATTTCACAATTTCGGATGAGAATTTATGAATATAAGATAGAATTGGTATTTGGAAATTGAAAACAATTTTCAAAGTAAATCCGGGCAAATATCTCTTAGCTATATCTGTTCTCAAACTTTTAATAATATGGATGACAGTCAACTTCGGGATATATACTTTGGAGAATTTTGGAAACTTTTGAGAGTTTGGGAAATTTCAAGAAATTATTTGTACCATTTTCATACCTATTTAAATTAAATGATCTCGAAGAGAAAATTATCTAGACAGAATTGAGAATAGGATGGAAAACTCGAGACGGATATGGGTCAGGACGGGTTTTCCATCTCGAAATGCCCAGGACTGTGTACTGAGTGATGAGGTTGACCTTTCGTTTTCCTAACAAGAAGGTCAGTCTTTAGTTAAAGAAACCAAACAAAAGTAATACGAATAAATCTCAACAAAGACACTATTATAATCAGAGTCTTTAGTTCTCAAGTATGAACCCAAAAATACCTTGTCTACCGAACAGCTTGTCCTAAGTGAGTGTAGATCACTTTGTAAGTCTTGTCTGCTATCAAGACTATCAATTCCTCATCAAGTGGCAAGACATCCTCGATCACTTGTCTCTCCGTCTTTTCAATGAATCCATCATCTTCTGATTCTAGCTTGGCAAGCCTCCATGGCTCTATCTATGAATTTTGGAAAGAAAGAAATAGGATACATACTACGGAAAGGAAAACTCCAAGTCCAACTCAAAGCTTCAAAGCAATCGATCACACTATTCTAAACCAGGCATCTTCCTTGAGATCCACGCAACCATCACAAGCTTCTCAATTATTTACAAACTAACTTGATCTCCCAAATTTGGTTCTTTACTCCCAAATCCTTGATGAGGTTCATCTTTGTTTCTTATTATGTAAAGCCGTTTTAATTTAGTTAAACAATGTATCCCTTCTTTTATTTAATCGAAACCCGTGATAAATTAAAACAAATACAATTTTCATAAAAATTGTAAGATAATCTAAGATTGAGATCAATGCAAGAATAAGTTGAAGAATCTGACCTGTAAGCATAAAAGACCCATCTGTCGTTAAAGAATCCAAACATAAGTAAGATGAACACTTATGAGAAAGAATAAGTTGAAGAATCTGACCTGGAAAATTGTCTTCAAATTGTATAGCCTAATTGCACAATTCATCATAATAGCCAACATTAACGTTTAAAGAAACCAACGGACACGTAGTTTTGTGTGAGAAGGTTTATCCATTTACCAAAATCAAAGTCTCGTTTCTTAATTTTGTATTCGTAAGATATTAATCCTCAAATGCTGTCATATGGCCACAACTTTTTCAGACTTCTAATGATCCAACATTATAACTCTTGACCACAAAATTGTAGGATATAAGTATTTTGTACACCATTTTGAATATATGAAATTACAAGTTGTTGTCTTGTACAATGCATAAGTTCTATGGTAATGAAAAATGGAGACTAGATTTGATTGGTACTAAATGTAATGCAAAATCAATTCTGTAGCAAATATACGTTGGAAGAATAGAACGAAGAGTACAAGAAATAGTCTCATTTTCCACAGACAAAACATTGGGGAAATGGTGGGTAAACTCTGATTCTCGTCATCTATATTTTCCTGTTATATTATATTTTTGAAACGATGAAAAAATAGTTTTTGTGTAAACAACTAATTATATTCAAAAACATACATATAACAAAGGGAATCCGTGCATAGGAGTAATCACCTAGTTAACATAAATAATAATTGACCAAACCAGGCATCTACGAATTCCATTTGGTGACCATTCAAAAGTAGGCATCCATCAAAGAGGCACCCAAAAGAGACCATCCATCTAAACATCATTCCTGAACTAATCTCTCAAATAAAAGATTATTTATAAGCCTACTGACGACAGAAATTAAAATTCAAATGACATGAAACTTTCATAGCAGTGATACTTATACAAACATCAATTGATTTCCATATAGTATCGTTTTCAATCTACCCTAAGCAAGAAATATTCTTGGCTCTCTTATTAACCAAAATCCAATCCATACTCTCAGTGTGTGTGTGATATCCAACAAACCAACTAGTCATCAAGCCAAGAAGAAGGTTTTGAGAAAAAGAAAATCTACAAAACTAGGATGGTAATCTAACTCCCCTGAAAATGTGTAAGTACTGGAAAGTGTTTCTTTAGCATATAAGTTGTAGAAAAAGTGTATCTAAGTGCGATAACCCATGAAGATATCACATCTGCGAGAACGCTTTGTGAATGTAAGAAGCTCCTTGGTGGTATCCGAGACTTGGTTGGTTGTAGGAAAGAAGCACAAAATGATTTTCTTGAGGACTAATGAATTCTCAAGAATATACTTCACTGCTTGCATCAAAATTTTCTTCTTGTGCTTCACTCCTTTCATCCCACGTAATCCTCCTCGTGTAGTCACTTCCTTAATCCCAACACACTCGAGAGTCGATAGTAACCCCCGAGGCACAATGGTAATTTCCTGATTTCTTTCATTTTCCTTCATAAAACAAGCTACACACTGCCCAAAAAAAAGGAGGAAAAAACCAGAATTAGGTACACTACCAAAATTATGTTTTAAAGCCATAATCATAAGTTTGAATAAGAATTACCAATATGAGGTGCTTAAGATTCGGAAAACTCCCAAGAAATTCGGGCAACACCTGTAGTAAGAGGGTGGAGAAGGTAGCCTCTAAACGATATAAGTTATGTAAGATGGATCATGGAACTAGGATCGAGGTAAGGGTAGAGAATCTGCCAGAAGAACCAAAAAATAAAGGATATATACAGATGAGAAATTTTGTTCTTAGAGATTAATTGTTATATATGCATCAAAGAGTACACTTGCGTATACCTCCAGAGTAGGCGGAGAGATGATCATATGCCTTACGCTAGATATCTCGGTGAGAAAATCACGGATACCACCTTTCTTCATTTCCAAAGAAGTGCCAAGCGCAACATTATATGTGTAATCAATGTTGATCATAAACAAAGACCTCAGATTATTCACCACGATTCTTTCAGAGTGACAATCTTGCAAGTTCAGATATTTAAGTCCCAGAGCATCAATCTCAAGGGCATACTCCTTACCATCCATTCTCCTCCAGAGGCCAGACCTTACTCTAAACCTCTTAAGAGTCTGATCTCACACGAAAAACCTGTACGCTATCTTCAAAATACCTGTACACGGTCAAATCTTCAAGAACGGGACAGCCTGATATGAGCTTCTCCATGATTAAAGGATCCTCCTCACTGTACTTAATGTTTTCAAGATGCATGATCTTCAGACAAGGTGGAGAAACGACAAAGTTGGGATTCGACACCCCAACGTTATTAAGTTTTAAAGACACCAGTGTCTTGCAATTATATACGTCCAGAGGCATGAAATATGTGGTTGAATAATAGATACTTGTGTCAAAAACATCTAAATGCTGGGCTCCATGGTTTATCGCTGTGGCGATCCACCCGCTGATTCCAAAGCGAGCATGATAGTATGAGAAATCATTTTATCTTGAAAGGCGTGAATCACGGTTGAAATCCAGAAATCTTTCAATGAATCTAGTCATCGTCTCGAATTTGTTAGCAAAGAAGTCAATCTCTAGTCCTGGAATATCAAGCCATAGGTTTCTCCATCGGGTAGATAAACCTTTCTTAATAGAATCTCTGATCGGAAGCATAAGAGTATCTCAGTTATCAAATAATCCGGCAGTGCGCTGATTCTATCGTAACCCATCACGGAGACAAAACCCTAACAGCTTCCAAATCAACAATATCAAAAAGTCACCCAAATTTTAGAGTTCATGTCGTTTAAAAATATAGGAGTCTTGTTATATTAATTCCATTCCTTATTATTTTTATCCGATTAAGAATTTGGAAGGATTTGTATTTTTTTCGGTAATATTTCCTTATTAGTCTAGCATTTATAAAAGTTGTTTGCGATCTTAAACTATTGATACAGAATGATTGTAATGTACTTTCATCTTATTAATTAATCTAATCAGTATTTTCGGCGAAAAAACAAAAAGTTGTTTGTGATCTTTTTACAAATTTTTAAAAATTATCCTCTTATTAGAAAATAAAAATTCCATCAGTAAAATATTTCAGAAAATAAAGATCGCAATCTAGTTCAATTCCAAATATTATTCAAGCTAGCCATTTCTAAGTTTTGCCTAAAAATCTTTGCCACTTAAGAAAACGACATGTTAACGAGGTCGTGGTGGCAGTTTTGGCTCTTTTGTTTACGTTTGATCTCTTTGTTAAGGCGGGGAACACTGCATTGTCATGGGCTCTTGGCTATGCCGCCTATGCGTATGGTTGCTTTAACATGGTTTCCGTTTGGGGAGGCTATTATTTATTATTCACTGATTTTTACGTCTACGTGTTGTTGATCACGTACGGGAGGGTACTTGATGAGGCTATACGTTGCGTATTATTGTAAGTATATATTGGGGATGCTGTTTGCGGTACAAATTATGTTGGTTGTATTTCAACATGTTCCATCTGGGGAGCATATGGGTGCAATGGGTTTCTTCTTGTTGATGCAAGTTTGCTCTCTTTACAGTTCAAAAAAAAAAAAAGTTTGCTCTCTTTCTGCCATTGACATATGTGAGATCTTGTTACTCTATCTTAGCGTGTTGGGATTAAGCTTTAGACTCATCTTCAGAGATTTCAACTTTTTTCTCTCTCTATATGTGCTCATCTTTAGTGTTTAGTATTTTAATCGGTATCTACTATCTACTGATTGTGAGCTAAAACGTTAGGAAAAATAATATTCATTATGTTCCAGTTTAAATGTTGTTTTAGACTTCTTGTTGTTTTATTTGTTTTTTTCACATATCTGTACAAATTTAAATATATCAATAATTAGTTAAAAAAATTCAAAAGTCTAGTATAGAAAATTGTCCGTAAGTTAATATCTATTTACTTTCTTATTTTATTTGTTGTTTTTTTAACATTATTTTAAATAATCTCACTAATGATTTTTCACTATAACTATATTTTTTTAATTAGCATGCTTTTTACAAAAACAACAAATAAATTGGAATAGAGGGAATAACCAAGAAATCAAAAATGTCAGTAAAGTATCCTTAGCTCTTATAACAAAGAATGTTGTGGTTTGGGGCTCGGAGTAGGAAGCTATGGTTTTGGTTGAGGTAATTGATCTATTTAAGAGACATAGATTATAACATTATGGTTAAGGAGATTGGGATGACGCTTGATTTTGTGTGTGCTTATTATGAGAAAGATTTGGGTTTTGTGCAGTTTTGTCATTTTCTCTTATTAAGCCTCTCAAGTTATATTAAACCCAAAATTTTGGTTCGAAAAAACCGAATCTGCTCAACATTTCGGTTTTATTCGGCATTATCTTTCTCATCACAAATCGAACCGAAATTCACTATAACCGAAGCTTATTTTTTTCCGGTTAAATACAACATAATTTTTAGAAGGAAAAAGACCAAAGAACCAACAAATTTTGAAAGAATCGATTAACCTGATTGGGTGATTGGGATGCCACATTGTATGTTCTCTGCCAATGTCATTCAGAATTCACCAATCTTTTTCTTCTACTATCAAAGGAAGTGATCGAAGTGAAATGAACAGATTAGCTTACTCACTTAGCTGTGCAGTATCAGATGTTTATTCTCAACTATGAATGCAAAAGCATTAGTATTGCGATGCATAATCTGGTTTTTAAAGCATTAGAAAGATCTAGGGTTAAGAATTCGAAACATAATGAAGATGAACAAATCTGGAACGAGCAGAAAAAACTATATATATACGAACAACAAGAGCTTGATGGGGAAGAACAAGATGCTCCTGAAAATGACCAGAAACCAGTAGGAATATGCATAAGAATGTGCATAAACTTGGATAACTTCTGTTTCATTTTAAGAACCCATATTTCTGAAAGGAAGTGTTTAAAGTAAAGATTTAAGTCTGAATACAAAGGAGACTTTCCATTTTTTATTTTCATTTCTAGAAAAAAGGTTATCCCTAAGAAAAAAAATCGAAGAAACAAGGAAAGCGCGCTTGGGACGGAGACGTCTCGAATTCGATCCACCTGCTGCGCAAAACTAAATCATGTTTGTTTGTTCACCCACACGGATATGGACTCTTGCTTTCGGCCCATTTGAAAAACTAGAAAGGGTGTCTATCCGGACATTCATTTTCCTTAAAGATTAGTTTGGATCCTTTCATAGGTTTGGAATATCTCCAGGTTAATAAAAAAAAAAAAGGTTATCCAGATTTACGCACATTATGTTTCTGGTCAATTTCAGGAGCTTCTTGTTGTCATGCCCATTACACTTGTTGTTCTTTTAATTCCCAAATTCAAAACCTAAGCCACCATCATCATCGAAATGCAATTTTCACGAGAATAGATTATTCCTACACTGCTCCTCAATGACAAATGCTCATGTGGCCAGCATCATCATCAGCTGATGAAAACTTGACATATGCGAGAACGCTTAATAGATGTAAGAAGCGCCTTGTAGGTAACTAAATCCACGTCGGTCAAACGAGAATCTGTGAAACTCAAAGAAAGTTTCTTGAGCACTGGTGCATTCTGAAGAAAGTAAGTCACTAGTTTTATCCCAGTTTCCTCCCTCATAATCAGTTTGTTAATCTCAACACACTCCAGAGTCGACGTTAAACAACGAGGCACATTAGCTAGGTTGATCTCCTCTGGTTCCGTTGAAACAGAAAAGTCCTGCAAACAGAGAGAAAAGCTGAGTTCACAATATCGTTACCCAAATCAAAGATTCAAACAGATTGTTACCAAGATTAAGTTTTTCAGATTTGGGCAGCTCTCAAGAAAGATTGGCAATAATTGTAACAATGAGCTTGAAAACACAGCCTGTAAATGACATAACTTATGGAATTCGGGAACAGGTCCCAGTTTGGAATAACGATGCAAGATCTGCAAGAAGAAAGACATGTGAAAATCATTTTCACACAAAATATTCAATTTTTATATACGCATCATATTCTCTATACCTCTAGAGTAGGCTGAGATATGATCATCTGTCTTACACTAGAGATCCCGACGAGAAACTCACGGATAGTATCACTCTTCGTAAGATCCTCGGTATCTCCAACCTTTATATTAAACTCACTATCAACATCGATCTTCACTAAAGAGCTCAAGTTCTTGACCAAAATCTTATCAGATTGATTATCTTTGAAACTCAAATACTCGAGTCTTGGAGCATCAATCTCAACCTCATACTCATTCCCACCACCATTTCCAGAGCGAAATACTAAACGGAAGATCTTCACACTCTGAGACCTCACACTCAGACTTTTCAAAAGATCATTACCATTCCTCACCAAACTAAGCTCTTCAAGAACAGGACAACCCGAGATAAGCTTCTCCACAACCAAAACACCTTCTTTACCGTAACAAACATTCTCTAGACACATCATCTTGAGACAAGGCAGAGAAACATCATCGTCAACCTCGACCACATTCTTAATCCTCACGTGTTCGAGTTTCAAGAACACCAATGTCTTGCTCTTGTAAACACTCAAAGGTACAAAATCAATAACAAACATTGGATTCTGAATCTCAACATCAAGATCTTGAATCTTGCAAAGATCAACGGCTGTAGTGATCCACTCGCTGATGGGAAAAAGATTCACGTTGCATTCATCGTACTTAATCTTGACCTTTCGCAAACGTGACTCACGGTTAAGTTCAAGAAACGTATCGATGAAGGTTGCGAATAGTTTCTTGTAATGTACAGAGATGTCTCTGTCGTTTAAGTCTAAAGTAGAAACGTTTAGCCAAAGAAACTCCCATCTCTTTGATAAAACGCTTGTTTTGACCGAGTCGATGATGGGAAGGCACGAGAGTATCTGAGTTAGTAACGGATCTGGCAATTCGCTGATTCTATCGGGGCACATCACTAGCGCATGATCAATCACAAGATCAATATTAAATTCGAATCCTAGAGAGTTTATCAATTTTATTCCAAAATTTACGGATTAAAATTCATTTTTATGTAAACATACAATCGGAAGAGGATGAGCGAAGAACTTACCGTCAGTTGATTTGTCGTCGGAATATCGCCGGGGATCTCAATGAGCGACTGTTAAATCGATAAGCTGAGAAAAATGGGATAAATGTCATAAAAAGCATGATCCTTCAAAATATTAGTTTGACTATTTTTCTAAAATATTAAGCTTCATTAATTAATCAGATTAAAATGAGTATTTATTGTGTGAATAGAGAAAATTAATTCGTGTTGTGTATTATTTATAACTAGGATAATACATGCGTTATTGCGTGAGATTAATTATTATTTTGAAATTTTATTTTTAATTTTATGTTTTAAATTATATTTTTGTTTTAATTTTATAATTTTTATAATCTTTTAATAATTTTTCAATTTTATTTTCACTTTTAACTTGTTGTTTAAAAAATTTCCTTTTGATTGATACATAATTATAAATATTTTGACTTTTATAAGAAAATTAAGATCATTAAAATCTTCATTTACAAAAAGAATTTTATTTACTTTTTAACAATTAATTTGATAATAAATTTTTAAACCAAATTAATAGGAATATATTAGATTCTATAGATTGAATTTAATAGATTTTTAGGAAAATGAGACTCATTAATTTTTAAATATTTTTTAAAAAGTGTTTGACAAAAGGTATAACAGATTAAAATAAATAAAATAAAAATAGTTAAGAAAAAATGTGGAAATGCCACATTAGCAAAAATAACCTTAAATTCTTCTCCTTGCGCGGGAAATATTAAATGTTAAATTATTTTAATAGTAAAAATTATATTATTATGTGATTATTAGAAATTTATTATAAATT
>KE155845.1:123317-139132 GCA_000411075.1 Sisymbrium irio
TCTTTTGTCTCTTAAGATCGTGTGGCTTGACCCACTATCCACCACGAAAATGTTCATGGAGCTCTTCAAAACAATAACCATGGAAACTGAAATTAATTCTAAACACTTTCATAAGCAAAACCATTCATTCGCTAATTAAGTAAACAACCGGAAAAGCAAACAAAATCAAATCCAAAACGTAATTATAGCAAAGGAAACACAAAACTTTAATGCCTAAATTAACTTGAATTCTTGAGAAAATCTGAAGTAACATATTACAATTGATCATCTTTCTCATGGTTAAAATCGCCTTCATCATCATTATGGACCATATGGGCTTCAGGATTCTTCCCTTTCAAACTCTCTTGATAGAGGTTGTATAAATGTTTGGAAGTCCTACATGTCTTTGCCCAATGATTACTCATTCCACATCGATGACAAACTGATTTGGTCAAGTCTTGTGGCATAAAGTAATTGTCACGGCCTTTGCCTCGGCCACATCCGGAGTTGGATTGGTATCCTCTCCCGCGACCGTAATTATTACTTTGACCTCGACCGTATGGATGGTATCGACCACGTCCTCCGCGCCATCCTCCATAGCCTCTACCGTGTTGGTTATAATGATGGACGTGATTGGCCTCTTTTTGAGGTTTTATCTTAGCCTCAGCCTTGTTTGCATCATGTAATGGCTTTGCTCCGTGAGGTCTCATCTCACTGTTTATCATGAGCAATTCATTGTTTTGTTCTGCAAGCAGAAGACATGAGATCAGCTCAGCATAGGTTTTAAAACCCTTCTCACGGTATTGTTGTTGCAATACATTACTCTTGTGGAAGGTGGAAAATATTTTCTCTAGCATATCCTTTTTCGAGACCATTTCACCACATAGTTTCATTCTGGAAACTATCTTAAACATTACTGAATTATATTCATCCACAGACTTGTAGTCCTGGATTCTGAGACACCTCTTATCATTAATGGCCTTTGGTAATAACACCGTTTTCTGGTGATTATATCTGGATTTCAATTCATTTTAAAGTTCCAATGGGATCTCAATAGTTAAATATTGATCTTTAAGACCCTCAGCCAGATGATGGTGGATTATTAAGATAGCCTTGTATTTTTTTTTTTTCATTTAACTCATTCTGATCATCAATTGTTTCACCAAGCCTTTTTGATTTCAGGATAATCTTAATATCAAGTGCCCATTGTAAGTAATTATCTTCAGAGAGATTAAGGGCAGCATAATCCAAGTTGTTGATATTGGGCATTTGAAATTATATATCAACATGCATTAAAAATCGTTCATTGCTTATACATAGGTTATTCAAGTAATTTATTTAACATGACCAAGAAAATAAATTCAGATAACCTAGCAAACGATTTTTATGTTCTATTGAACAACCTAGGATGAAACAATAACCTCAAAAATAATCATG
This sequence comes from Sisymbrium irio, assembly GCA_000411075.1. Taxonomy (NCBI): domain Eukaryota; kingdom Viridiplantae; phylum Streptophyta; class Magnoliopsida; order Brassicales; family Brassicaceae; genus Sisymbrium; species Sisymbrium irio. The sequence goes on from KE155845.1 coordinate 124,734, forward strand.
CAAGAAAACGGGTCATAGCAAGCAGATTTATTTTAAGCAGAATCATACTCCCTCTGTATTTTTTCAAGTGTCGTTTTAGAGATTTATTTTTGTTTCATAACAAGTGTCGTTTTCGATTTTCAATGCAAAATTTAATGACTTTTTAAATTTTATAATTATTTATTTTATACAGATTTTTTTTCTATTGGTTGAATTGTGTTTAGGTAGATATTTAATGATGAGATTTTCTTAAAAAACTAAAAATTTAAATATTTTATTAATATGTGTACAATATTTCTAAAACGACACTCTTTGTGATACGGAGGGAGTATTACTTAATCATGCAAGCTAAATAATTTAACTAGGATTTAACAAAGTTGGTCCGAATTCAGACATGCAATTTATTAATGGTCTCATTTTAAACATGCAAGCTATTGGGGTTTGGTTTGATTTCAATTTAGGATAAACAATTTAAATATGCAAAGTAACTTTCAATCTAGGTCAAACAATAAAATTTGTAGTGATCAAATTAACAACCTAACAAGTTGTTTATATGTGTCAATTAACCAAAGCAAACATGCCAACAACTTTTAGGGTTTTAAACAAATTAGGGTTTAGGGATTTATCCGAATTATATGTCCAATTAGTTTTTTAGTCAAAATTTGATGCACAAGGTTTTAGGGTTTCAGACTTGTCCTGTAGTGTTTTAGATTTACTTACCTTTAACCTCCATGAAGAAAGTAGATCGGATTTAGGACGAGTTGTGATCGTACCGCTGTGCTTGATCGTATGCTGCGTATCTGATGGTAAGCTCGAGCTAGAATCGTCGGAGTATGCAGCCGCCAGGCGCAAATCGCTGAAAAAATAAATTAGGGCTTTTAGGGTTTTGATCGAAAAATTTAGCTTTAGAGTTTGAGTCTATCATGCTGATAACGTGTTCTGAATAGAGAGAAGTAATTGGTGTTGTGTAATATTCATAATCATAAATGTCACATATATAAGGATCACGATTACAAGTAATAAGGAAATAATACATATCTTAAGTTATTAAGGAATAGGAAATATGCCTAAGTCCTAATCCTATTAGGAAAATGAAAAAATCCAATACATAGTCCTAATGATAAAAGAAAAACCTCGGATAACTTTAGTATGGGTCGGCTCGGGCCGGTCTAGTTATGGCTGGTCCACTATTTGATTCATAACAATATTCCTCTTGTTTCAAAAAAAAAAATATGTATCATTTAAAAAAAAGTATCATTTTAGATAAGGCTGGACGAAATATCCTGATCCAAATATTTGAACCAAATTGATCCATAAAAATTGTACCAAATCCCTAACATGAATAGTCAAAATACACTAATGGATCTTAAATTCAAATATCCAAAAAACTAAATCCGAATCTGATCGAAACCGAAAACCGAATGGATACCTAATATTACAATTATGAATTTAAAAATATAAGTTAATTTAATACAAAATAATTGGAATACAAAAAAAGATATTTTGGTTCTAGTTTAGTACGGTTCTCAGATTAGGTGGATACATTTGGTTTAATATTAATACAGTCGGATAGATTTAGATATAAAATTAGTATAATTAAACCAGAACCGGTTCAAATTTCGAGTATAAATTACCAGGATTTGACAAGTACCAAACCGAATCTGAACCAAAATTTATAAATAACCCGATAGATACCAATTTCCTGAAAACCAAAAGATTTGAATCCGAACGATCCGATCTAAATCCGATCCATGATCTAATCTAAATCCGATCCAAGATCCGAATGCATAGGCCTAATTTTAGAAATTTATTTTTATTTCATAAATTTTTTTTTTTAATTTTGAATTCAAAAAAATTAATAAGTTTTTTTTTATAATTATTTGTATTTTATATTTTGTTTTATTATTTATTGAATTATATTTATACAGATGATTAGTAATATATATTTTTTTTAAAAATAACAAATTAAATATATATTTATTGTGTGTGTATACTCCAAAAAAGATACTATTTGTGAAACAGAGGAATTATAATTAATCACAAAATTATATCATATTAAATTGAAAGAATGTCATTTATATCACAAACGTTCAAACTGAGATCACTTAAGTATGAAATTTCAAACTAAGTCAGTTTAAAGCATAAACGTCGAATATATGCCATTAAAACCATGAAATTTTGATATGTGTATTTTAAGCAACAACTTTCATTAACTATTTTCTTATAAGCATTAAGTTTCGTTAAGGTAGCAAAAATGAATATGATGTTGAGATCAAAATCCACCCTTTTAAAATTAATGGTTAAAATGTTTATATATCGAGAAAAAAATTTATACAAGAAAAGGGAAAAAAAAATGATATACAAGAAAATAGTTTAGGATAAGAAAAATTTATCGCAACTATTGAGAAAATATATAAAATATAAGTATGATTCCTGTCCAAACTAATAAAAATCGCGATTTCTCAATTTTTTTGTTCAACTTGATACATCGAAACAAATCCTGAGCCGATTAAAAGATGATGGGACATCTTCCTTTCTGATCTGAGTTGACAGTCAGCTAGCACCCTCGAGGCACAGACTGAAGGTGCACCCGAGCTAATGTGTGGGTCTCAGGTACGCAATGGAAAAATAATTTTGTTGTTGGAACACTCATTATTTAACACATGTTAATAATTATGTCAAATATGGTAACATCATATTCATTTTAGTTAACTTAACAAAACATAATGTTTATAAAATCACTAACAAAAGTCAATACTTAAAATACTTATATCTAAAGTTCATGTTTTTAACAACCTTATATTTAAATTTTATATTTTAAATGGTTATAATTTGAAAGTTTGTGTTTTTTATAATATTTTTTCTAAAAAGTTTTTCTTTGGGAATTTTTTATCCATTTCAGCCGTTATTAATTTAATATATATTTAAAAATAACGGCAGCTAACTAAAATTTTATACAATATATTAACAGAGATGTATTAAAGAGATTAAATTAAAATTTAAAACTAGCCGAACCATTTCCAAAATGAACTAGAGTAATTGATTTTGGTTAAATAATAATTCGCAAAACTACACAATAGAGTTTTCTTGTGAGTTCATTTTCTCCTCCTTCGTCTACGGCAGTCTCCCTTCTTCCCGAACCTGCGAGGATGTCTTGTTGTTTTAGGTGCATGAATGGAGGTTGTTATTGTTTTTGGTCTTTACTCTGATTCTGTAGAAGAGTGTGGTGTCATATCCCTTGTTGGTTGGTTCGATTTGGTTTACCATCTCTTAAGTTTCTGATTGTAGTAATAGAAAATATTTGTCTTTTCATTCGTCATTAGATTTGGGCGATGATATTTACTTATTCTTAGACTTATTCTCTAATTCTTCGTTTTTTATCCATTTAAGGTTTTGAGTTTAGTTCTGGCTGTTCAGCTTGTTGTTAACGTTCAGTTAGTTTAGATCGGTTGTTAGTTGTAGTTTCTCAGATTCTCCGTGTTTTCATGTGTTGGGGCACTCTTTATAGAGATCTTAATTATACCTGTCAAATCTTTGTATTTTACCATCTAAGCCCACCAAATGTGATACTATGAATGAAAGTTAAGTGTTAGAAAAAAAGGTTTAAGTCTTTTTTTGGGCTTTTGTCTACTATTAAATTTTAAGAATTTAGATATATGTTAACAAGTTCTTCTGAAATCAATATAAAAAGTATTTTCTTATATCTACATATGTAAAATTGAATATATCTTTCTATGATACTTCAGCTAGCTCTACCCATCAACAGGCTCTATGAAATAATATTGAACAGTAATCAAATTAGATTTATCGATTTAGGGCTTAGCATTCTTCCCACTTAAGATATTGTGTTATCTCAGTTGTTTTTTTTTTTGTGTGGGTAGTTTGTGTTATCTCAGTTGTTAGTCATGGCATTATGCATGCTTGGATTTGCGAAATCCTATATACGTACGGTTTAGGATATTGATTTTACTCTTGTATATTTCTATAGATTGTATATTGCACATTGATCAATTTGGATTCAACAATCCTTGCATAGGGTTTAACATTCTATAACTTACGATATTGTGACATCTCGAAAGTTAGTTGTAGGATTATATTTGGGTTCGTCCATTTTTAGTTATGGTTTAGGATTTAGATTCCTCTTATATGTTTTAAATGGATATTATGTTATAGAATAAGCAATATGGATTCACCAATTCATGTGTAGGGTTTAGCATTCTTTTCATGCATTAAGATAATATGTCTTTTCTGAAGTTAGTTACAGTAATATATTTTGGTTTGCCCATTTCTGATTAAGATTTTTCCTTCGTATATGTTTGTTAAGGAAGATATATTGTACAATAATCAATTTAAGTTCATCAATCTTTACATAGGGTAGTTTAGCATTCTTCCAATTAAAATATTTTGATGTTTTGAAGTTCGTTACAATGTTATGTTTGGGTTCACTAATTTCTAATTAGGGTTAGGGTTTAGATTTCCTAGTCGTTTATGAAAACATATTGTACAAAAATCAATTTTGGTTAGTAATCCTTGTGCAGAGTTTAGCATTCCTCCATTTGAGAACTATAACTACAAAAAATAATAATAATATTGTTATAAAGTTTTGAGACTAAAATAATCTTTTAGAAATCTGTAATATATCAGACGGTTCTATGACTAAAATTTATGTCAAAAATCTGAACCAAATTGATTAGGTTACAAATATATGTTTAGGTTTTCTCATTTCTAATCAGTCTTATTCCATGCTTGAGTTTAAGGATATAGGATTGAACTTCCAAGATTTGTAATAATTTTTTTTATATTTTAAAAAATTATTAATAATTTAAATGTATCTAACAACATATTTAATATTTACAAAGTTAGATAAAACTCGTGCATTGACACATATTCTCTTAGTATTTTTAGTATTTTATGATGCTATATTCTTAATTTTGATGTTCTGTTTTCAAATTTGTTTAATATTCAATATTTTATGATGCCATATTCTAAATTTTGTGCTATCAGGCAAACTGACCCATCTATATATAAATATTAATACTAATAATCTAAATTTGTAATAAGTTAAAGTATATGTTTTGGGGTTTTAATTAATTAATATAATTCTAATTTTTGTTAAATAAATGGTCATGAAAAGAAATTGATTTGCATGTTGTTAATTAGCTTTGGATTTAATGATTTATGTATCAGAAATTATATATATACTCTCTCCATATTTTTTTCTGTCATTTTAGAATATTCACGTAGATTAATAAAGTTATTGTAATATCTATAATACCTTCATTTAATGTCATCTAGTATTATTATTCAATCAGCAATTATTGTTTAACCAAGAGTAAAAGTGTCACTTTATAATAAAAGTAACATTGATATATGTGAACGACAACTATTCTAAGACCAAAAAAAACTAAAACGATAAGAAACAGGATATAGAGGGAGTACATATCAGTGACGACAGTTATTTGAAATGTGTATTTTACGTATATCGCACATATATTTTACATTATGTTCGTTGATGTTGTAATCTAGAAAACACTGTGTTAAAAAACTGTAGAATAACTATCAGAACTATAAAAATATATATTAACAAAATTATATTCAATAAATAACTGAATAGATAATTCACTATTCAAAAATACATAGAAATATATGTAAAGAAATAAAGAAAAAGAAGAGCATAAATAAAGAGATATAAAAAATTAAAAAGATGAAAATACATAAAAGGGATAAATGATTATATCTTGGAAAAAAATCTCAAAGTATTAAATAAAAAATAAAAAATTCATTATAATATTGAAAATAGGTTGATGAAGATAGTATCAAAACAAGTACATACATATGGGAAAAATGATCAAGAAATAATCGAAAATTCATTAAAATTGATAATAATATATAATGAATAAATCAAACATATAATTTATATAATAACTAAAAACAACAACACATTAAATAATATTAAATAATGTATAAAATTTGAAAATAATACTAATAATCTAAGTGTATCTAAAACATATTAAATATTTACAAAGTAAAATAAAACCCGCTTATTGGCACATGTTCTCTTCTAGTATTCTTAATATTCTATGATGCTATATTTTTAATTTTGATGTTCTATTTTCAACATTTTTTTTTAATATTGAATATTTAATGATGTCATATTCTAAATTTTGTGCCATCAATTAGTCAAACTGACCCTTCTTTCTATATGAGTATATTTATTTCTTACAAAAAAGATTCTTTACATATATATTTTTCTATCCTTTAACATGAAAGTTAATAATTTACAACCCATAAAGAAAGATCAACAACAACAATAGAATCAAATCACCCATGATTTTATAAAAATAAGATTGAGAATGTTATTACATATCAGTCATTAGTGTAAAAGTAAAAGAATGATAGTTATTTTTTTACTTTGATTTTATTTTTTAATCTATAATTTTTTTCAATTATTTTATCAGATATTTCTAAATATTTAGTTTTCTCTGTTCGTTTTTAATCGAGTTTACTTTTCATTGTCTAGCTATTCCTTTAACTACTTATATTTTTAAATTATTTTTCTCTTATGAATCACATCAAAAGAACAAAAACATAAAAATATTCTTTGTTTGATCTAATTGGGAAATAATAATCTACACATTTCCGTTGACTAACATATGTTACAGACAGTCATCTTATTTACTAAGTTTGAACAATAATAAAAATGATTTGTGTCTTTTTTATTTAACCATATTTGCGTACACATTCACTGCATGTGAATCACAGATTTTTACAGCCTGGTTAAGATTTGATATTATGCAATATAAGTAAAATATTATTCCTTAAACCCAACCGTTGCATCCTTGCGTACCCCCTCACGTCAAATATAATTGAGATAGGGTACATATGTATCCATTTCTTGCTCTAGGAAAGGAGAGAGAAAGAGAGAGAGAAGTTATGAATCCATTTGCGCCACCGTTCGACCCGGTATACTCCGACCAACATAGCCTCTACCTAACGTTCTCGAATGGCTTCCCCCTCACGGAAATCCAGGTGTTTAATTATTTTGAGAGGCAAGTAAATAAACTAATGGGCAACCCTCTAAATCTATTAATACGATAGTTTTTTTGGTTTGTGCAAATGCTTTGTTACAAGACTATACCCATACATGTCGTGACGTATAGTTGTAGCTTTAGGTGTTCCCTAATCTCTTAATCTATGAACCAACTCATACACACACTTATTCGCTAGAGAAAGCCTATATAAATGGATAAGAAATTTGGTGTAGTTTGTACAAATGCATCTCAAATATATACTTGCATGATATACATGTCGCATAGCATTTCGCAAGATAATATGCGTAAACGGATGTCTTGCTTGTCAAATTTGGCGATTCATCGATCATACGGTTTTGGTACATATAAATCACATATTTTGTTTTTGTTTTCATGTTAATAATTACATTTTTTTCTCAATTTATTGGTTATTTATTGTATAAATGATGATGACGGTCAGGCTTTACGCACGGTATGTGGAGAAAGTGACTGTGTTCAGGCCTAGGGGAGGAAGGGGGCAGGCCATGTTTGGGAATGTTGTCTTCAAGCATTCTCTCATACCAGGCCTTTTCCTGGGAAGCAATGAAAAGGTTTGTGTTTTGGTCGAGGGGCGTCATCTATTCTGCAGAATGTTTGTTAGACAGAGGACCGAAACCGCAGCTACAGCGAGTAACAGCCCCCGTGATGGTGGAAGTCACCAGGGCGGTGATGAGTAATCTGAGCGTTTATGAAATTGTTGAATGGTGAATTAAACCCCTTTGTTGAATCCATCAAAGGGTTTTTAATTGGACCACCCGAGTTATGAAACCATGTTTTTGGATAAACCTGTTATTTTTCAGTTTAATGAATAAGGGAGTGAACGCCTGTTCATATGGGAACGGATGTGAACTTTTATCTCAGTTGCAGAGATATTTTTAAAAACTATCGACAATCTATTTTGAATTATGTTTTTCTCTCTCTTTAATTAGTTGAAACATGGCTATACATACGCAGACATTTTTTCTTTTTTTCAAAACATCAAAACCAAGAAAACGTTGGGGCATGGAGCTGGCACAGACCCCGGCCACTGGGCGGAAATCACGGAAAACGGTAATCTGTGCCAATGGCACTTACGGTCTTACCACAAATACTATGTACCTGTACTTCGTTTGCCACTTTGACCAAATCCTGACCTCTCCGATGGATTCTTCCAAATTTCATGATTCATGTATGTGTTTAGACGCATAATAGATATATTCATGTCTGCGTTGGGAGACTTATGGCGTTCGTATCTAACACAACTACTGTATGAGAAGATGAGGGTGTTGATCAGGATTCTTGGATTTTTGGATTAAAGAAGAAGATACATATTGTTCAGGGGGACTTTGCAATCACGATGTTTGTCATCCATGCTATGATGGTTTTGGATAATGTGATTTTCACTAGTGGTAACTTTCCACAACGAGGCAAATCATTTGCAAAGGATACGGCAATTTCTCTTGCAGCAATGCTTATCTATGGACACCCTTTCCTTTCTTCTCAAAATAATTGAATGGGTGTTTCTTTCCTCTCCAACAACGAGGTTTTTTTCACTTGATGATGGATGGTTTGCCACTTTGCCTTTTAATTAACTGCTTTGTTCATGTGGTTTACTCCGATGGTGTAATCCCAACGGTCACCAGTCTTTTCAATTCGTTGGATAAACTATCGATGGAATCACATGTTTTGGTCTTGTGATTTGTTGTAATCCTGACCGCTTTAATTTGGAAACAACCATCATGAGATCCACCATGGAGAATGCAAAGGACCAAAAATGAAAATAATATCAAAGTTAAAGCCAATCTTGTTAACCTTCAGACGAAAGCATTGGGCTTTATTATGTTGCGTGGTAGCTCTAGCCAAAAGTTGCTAGTTCAATTTGCATCAAAAGAAAATAAAACACAAAGAATAAGAAAATAACAGAAGTACCCTACAGTTGGTGGACGAACCTTATGCATCGTCAATCATTTCTGACGTTATTATTCTCTTAAATATATGATGTATATATTTGCTTATATATGTAACAATTTGTTTTTTCGGAAGTGTTTATATATTAACTTTGTTAAGTTCTCATTAGTTATTAATGGAATTGTCAAGTTGTCGAAACTACACCACCACCAAATGGCTTAGTCTTACACTAGATCTTGAGAAATTAAGGAATTCAGATTCTTTACTATGATCCTATCAGAAAATGATCATCCCCTAGTGAAAAGGCTCTAAAAGGTGCATCAAAGAGGATATATATTTGATGCACCTTTGAAATGTCATCGTTTATATGAAAGTGATCTGAACAACTTTTATATTATTTTTTTGTAATTTAATTTAATTATATGTTTTTGAATATTAAGATTTTTCTGTTCGTTTCACCCTAAATTTGGTTTTTTTTATCGGTTAGCGACAAATATCGAATTAAAATTTAATCTTTTTTAATAATACTTTTTGATCGAATGAAATGGTTATACTGTGCAAGACTAAAAAGAAAAAAATGGAAATATTCTCTTTATGTTATCAAGTTAGAAAATTAATAATTAAAGATTTCGAAATGTGATTTGCTAAATAGCAATCAGTTAATTATTAAATTAAGTATTTAACTGTATTAATAATTTGACACCTAATCTTTTTTTTAGAAAAAAACCTAAAAAAACTGGGCTTTCTCTTTTTACATATATTATGTTCAGCATGTGCATTATATTTTACAACCTGGTTGAGTTTTTGATACTATTCATTAAAATGAAAATACTATTCCTTAAACCCCAACTTGCATCTTATACTATATATTGACATACAAAATTCATAGCTCACATTTGTGTGCACCTCTACTGTATCTAAGGAGAGAAAATAAGCAGAGTGAGACACATATAAGCCATGTATGCTGCCTATGCTAATGGGACAGCTTTCAAACCGGTATACACCGACCGACATAGTCTTTACCTGACGTTCTCCAATGGATTCCCTGTCACGGAAAGCCAGGTCTTCAATTTTTTCAACAGGTAAGTAACTAACCCTAATGTTCAAATCCTATAAATATATAAATGTAGATTTTTTTTTTGTTATGCTATGTCATAAGACCATACCCGTAACTTACAATGACGTATAATGTTAGCTATGTGTACCCTAATATCCTCAGGCATGAACAAACTCACACCCACACATATATTCGGACATAGACGAAGTCTGTAAATAGATAATAATTCTGGTTTAGTTTGTCCAAGTGCTATATCACATAGACATATACTTGCATTTTACACGTCACGTCACGTTTCACCAGACAACATTTATAAAAAGATGTCTTGCTTGTCACATTTGGCGATTCATTTCATATTACAATTGGTTCTTTAATGTGAATATATATATGATGATGATGATGATCAGGCTTTATTCACCGTATGTGGAGAAAGTGTTTGTGTACAAGCCTAGGCGAGGAAGGGGGCCATCCTTGTTTGGAAAAGTGGTGTTCAAGCATACGTTTACACCAGAACGTCTGATGGGAAACAATGAAAAGGTTTACCTTAATATCGATGGGATTCCTGTTTACTGCAAAAGGTTTGTTAGCCAGAAGTCGAAAACCGCAGCCACCGCGAGTAACAGCCTCTGTGATGGTGGAAGCCACCACGGTGGTGATGAGTGATTTGGGCGTTTATGAACTCGGTGACCAATGAATTAAACCCCTTTGTTGATTCAAAGGGTATTCATTTGGATCAATGGAGATATGAATCTATGCTTTTAGAAAAATAATGTTGTTATCAATTGAGAATAAGAGAGTTGACAAACTATTTTTAATTATGTTTCTGTTTCTTTTTCAAATTGGTGGAAGTATGATATCGTTTTAAAACAATTATGTTTTTTGTCATCGAAAGTATTTCATCATTTGGCAGTCATTAGTTCATCATAACTAAATGAATTCCAACATCAAGTCAAGTACATAAACAAAATTATGTATGAGTTCTATAATTCATTAAAATATCATCTCAACAACTGTATATAATTACATTATTTTAACATAATCTCATGTAAATACTAAAATTTTTAGAAATATACGATATCTAAATTTAGATTATAGATAACTAAAACCAACTAAAGCTCTAGAAATAAATTTAGGTTTTATAAATATAGATTTGGTTTTCAAAATCACAATCCCATATAAATTAAATAGTTTTCTTATTAGACATTTTAATAATATATAATGTTGATTTTATTTTCACACCATTTAATTGGAATAATTATCTTAATTAAGTAATAATTAGCTGGCAAAAAAACCCAAACAATAATTCGATCCATAATTTATTTATAGAATGTGATCTATGCTTTTTAGGGAACGAATATTTAAATTAAGTTATACATGGCTAATTATATAATTGAGATTATTATCTTAAGTTAACAAAATTTTCTTAGTCAAATATTAAGTTAAATTGTTTTGAGAATTTTATTTATAGATAATAATCTTATCTTCTATATTTTCTTTAAAAAATATTCTTATATGTAATTCTTATAATACTAAATATTTTAGAAATATACGATATCTAAATTTAGATTATAGATAACTAAAACCAACTAAAGCTCTAGAAATAAATTTAGGTTTTATAGATTTGGTTTTCAAAATCAAAATCCCATATAAATTAAATAGTTTTCTTATTAGACAGTTTAATAATATATAATTTTGATTTTATTTTCACACCATTTAATTGGAATAATTATCTTAATTAAGTAATAATTAGCTGGCAAAAAAACCCAAGCAATAATTCGATCCATAATTTATTTATAGAATGTGATCTATGTTTTTTAGGGAACGAATATGTAAATTAAGTTATATATGACTAATTATATAATTGAGATTTTTATCTTAAGTTAACAAAATTTTCTTAGTCAAATATTAAGTTAATTTTTTTTGAGAATTTTATTTATAGATAATAATCTTATCTTCTATATTTTCTTTAAAAAATATTCTTATATGTAATTCTTATTATATTTATTATAAGTTTTTTGTCATCATATTATAGATTATATATATTTAACTATATAATTGAATAATTATCATAATTATAAATTTTCCTAATTTAATATTAAATTAATTAATGGTTATTAACACTTGTAGATATTTTGGTTATCTTATATATTTTCTTATTAAAAATATAATTTTAGAATTAAGAAGCCTAGTTAATTTTAAAATTTTGATGTTGGATATATAATACTATTACTTGTTTTAACCTTATATGTATAGCCTTAGAGGTATTTAACTTCAACTTTAATAATTGGATAGTCTAAAAATATATAACTTTTATTTTCTTAGTCCAACATTTAACTGAAGTAATTATCTTAACTAATAAATACCCTGGCTGGCAAAACAAATCCATGCAATAACTCTATACATATTATTATAGAATGTGACCTATGTTTTATAGGGTACCAATATTTAAATTAAGTTATGTATGGTTAATTATATAATTGAGATTATTATCTTAAATTAACAAAATTTTCTTAATCTCATATTAAGAAGTATTTGTTAATAAAAATTTATAAATAATAATCTTATCTTTTATATCTTTTTATCAAAATGTTCTTTCTTTTATATTTTTTTATCAAAATGTTCTTAAAAGTAATTTATATTATATTTATTCTAAGTTTTTTTGTCATCATATTATAGGTTATCTATCGTTAAATATACAATCAAAATATTTATCATAATTATTAACTTTTGTAATCTAGTATTAAATTTATTATGGTTTAACTTATATATTCTCTTATCAACACTAAAATTTTAGAATTTAGAAGCCTTCTTAAATTTTAATTTTGTTGTGGCTTAATAATAATTATTTTAATTACAGATATGTAGTTTTAAAAGTATTTACGTATAAATTATATATATTAATAAATAAATCGATAATATAAACTTAAAAATAAATCTGTTAAATTATTACTAGTGGATATCTTTACTATTATTTTTATAACCAAAGTGTTTTCACTTTTATGGAAACCGATTGACCCAAAGTTATGTTGATATGTTGTGGAGGCTCGATGATTCTGCCAATTTAGTTCACATGTCGTCAATGCTATTTGAACCTAAGTAGTGAAAGGCTAATAGTGCGTCTTTTACTATTGGAATAATACTACTTAGATTATCTTTGCTAATTTGATATGAAAAGTTGTATTATGGTAACATGTATGAAAACTCTAATATAATTATCAATTAAAAATAGAGTGAATAATATTTTATGCAAATCTACTGCATATGACTGATATAACGGCTTGTGTTGTTGTGCTGATGTAGGAAAAGTAAATATGAAGCTAGACTGACAAAAGTCATCTATAAATTTTTCAAAACCCCAACAAACATGCCTTTGAATACAAAATATTATGAGTTCTATATAATTATATCCGGTTTAAGTCAATCTTAATTTTGTTGTTGTTTTGTTGAAGAATATATATCCGCCTCCTCTAAGCATATGAAGACATGGAATTGTTCAAAGTCTCTTTTCCTATGTTTCATATGTTTCTATTTACCTTCGTATCAAAATCGTATATTTCATTAGCTTTCTTAATTCATTGCAAATGAATTTTGCTGGTTGAAAGTGACACATTGCACATATATATGTTCTCATATGAGGTGATTTTTTCTTTACCTCTTGGTTTTGCATGAAATTATATACTTCTTTATACTATGACGATCTGAATCAAACGACTGAATATATATTTTAAGAATTTTAGAAGAAGGATATAGTTAACATATTTTAATCATGAAATTAGCTTAATATATACATATACATATAATATTATTTGAGAATACGGTTAAATAAAAATCAATTTGTTTTAATTTAATTAATTGTTGATGTTCACAAATGATGATTTGTATTGATGATGTTAAATATTATTTATTAATGAAATGACGATTATTGATGATTAGACATAGTAATTTGATAATAATTATTTTTTATTTTAAACAAAAATAATCTAAAACTTAACCAATTTGAAGATTTATATTTATATTATTAATGTTTGGTATGCGATTATGTAACATTTTTATCCTTTTTGTTAAAATTAATTTCATCACTTATCAAATATTATGAAATATATTTGAAGATAATTTTTCTCACAGTTTAATATATAACTAGGATAATACCTACGCTATTGCGCATGATTAATTATTATATTTAAATTATATTTTTAATTTTATGTTTTAAATTATACTTTTAGTTTTACTTTTTTAATTTTTATATTTTTTTATAAGTTTTCAATTTTATCTTCACTTTTAACTTGTTATTTAAAAAAATTATTTTTGATTGATACATAGTTTAATATTTTGAATTTTATAAGAAAATTAAGATCATTAAAATACAAAAAGAATTTTATTTATTTTTAACAATTAATTTGATAATA
>KE155846.1:8824-18880 GCA_000411075.1 Sisymbrium irio
TTCAAAATTGCAAAGGAACTCCGTATACAGCTTCTCGCAGTTCTCCGCGGCTTTGCTTAAACAATACTCGATGTTTATGAACTAATGAACATTATATGCTGATCTTTGGACGATTTTGCAAGGCCAACCTGAATCGCTCAAAAATTTCATGGAGCGATTTAAGGCTATCGTCTCAAAGATCGACCAAGTTAACGATCGAGATGCCCTCGAGGCCCTGAAAAGATCGCTCTGGTATGAGTCTCGTTTCCAAGAGCAGATGACGCTCAATACCCCTCCAATATCCAGGATGCCATCAAGCTTGAAAAAGACATCCGAGCTCACGAGCGAAAGCTTCGTCCCAGAACCCTAGGAATGAAGCTCACCTACAAAATCCTAGGAGAAGAACTCGGGGACATTGCTAAACTCTGCGTAATGGAAGCTCACGAGGAGGTAGATCGATTCGAGGATGCCACCGAGGAAGAACCCGGTCAAGCCCCAGAAGGGCTGAACCCGGAGAAACCGAAACATGGCATCATAATGAAGATCCTTCTGAATCGAATAACCGCAGGAAGGTCCACATGATTATGGACGGATCACAATACTGCCCCAATACAATTTCCACCTTGAAGTCTTATCAAAACAGGCCGAAACTAATTAGAACTGGCCGCAACCTACGCCTAGCGCCGGCTTCCAAATCACCTTTGATGAGGAAGACGCGGCTGAGATTCAACATCCCCACAACGATCCGCTCGTGATCAAGTTAGGAACTGGCGATGTCAGCGTCTCTAGAGTCCTGATCGACACCGGTAGTTCGGTTGATGTCATCTTCCGAGACTCTCTCCAAAGAATGGATGTCGATTTCTCCAAAATGGAGCCCATACCGAAACCCTTAATCGGGTTTACGGGAGAAACTACCATGACTCTCGGTAACATTTGCCTCCCCGTCGAGGCAGGAGAAGTTACCAAAGTCGTAAATTTCTTGGTGGCCGATCACCCGAAATTTACAACGTCATAATGGGGATCCATTGGAACAACTCGATGCGAGCTATCCCCTCGACTTACCACTTGTGCCTAAAGTTTCCAACGAAAAAAGACATACAGACCGTTAGGGGAAAACAAAAGGAGTCCCGAATTTGTTTCTTGGCAGAATACATATTCCTGAAACTCCAAGCAGGTGCCGGAATCCCTTTAAAACGGAAAAAGTCGAAATCCTCGCGACAAATCCCTCCGAAACAGGTTCTGAAATAAATTTCCAAGAAGGACGAGACTTCTGCAAAGGAAATTACGCCATCGGAACTGGAAGTGAGCACTTCCATAACCGATCCAGAGGCGTCAAAAGAATCACCTGAGCAACACAAAGCTCAGAATACTGAGCCCTATACTCCTATAACTCAAAAGAACGCCATTTTTTGTCAAAAAAAAAAACAAACTGATCCTCGTAAGAGGTACATAGGCAACCGATCTTCAGAAAGGTACAACTTTCCCCCCAAAACAAAAAGGGGGGGAGTGGGAGCGTATACACACTCATCTCCATTCCCCGACTTAAACAGTTTCGAGAATCCGAAAACATCAAAAACGATTCGGTCTAAAGGGTTCAACAAGTTCCGAATTCTGAGAACAAAGAGTTCCGAGCATAAAGAAGAAGTTGTGAAATTGTATACGATCCGAACAGCCAAGACTCGAAAGAATTTTAAAGCTTTCCGATTTGTGATAAAATTACTTAACTTCGAAGTAAGGTTCCGATTTATTATGTCATAAAGAATTCCGAACTCGTAGTTTCCAGAACTATCACCTAAGACAAATCTTTCGGATCAGTTCTCGATAACTCACCTACTCGGACCAACCATGTTCGACAATATCATTAACCCTGAACAAAACGTCATCACCGACGCATTCCGTTGCTGATCACAATGGAATAAACGTATGAGCCTGACCTCTAGAGCAAAGGAAGGGTTCAGCCACGTCCATGCACGGGTATACGAAATAAAGCGTGCTATATAAATAAGGGTTGGGTATATCCCAACTCGACAGCAGCGGCCTTGTGCGCCTTCCTCTCACACACCTTCTTCTCTGAAAGGAGTTCAGCGTGAACTCTCTCGAATTCCTCACCGTGTGCGGCTTTAGCAAGCACAAGCTCATCCCTGAGACTCTTCGTCTCAGCATTCTTCTCCACTTCGAGTTCCTCTAACCTCTTCGCCTTATCAGCCCAGTAAGAGGTCTCCTTCTCGTAACAAATCGCCATGTCCGATACATGAGCGAGAAACTGAAAAGGAAACAAGGATCGAGCATTAGAAAAAAGTCGCAACTTCTTAAATAACAGAAAATAACTAAGTCTCGCTTACCTCAAAACCGCTACGTGCCGTCTTCCCGAAAGTCTTCTTTTTCCGGAAGTCCGCGAGCGGGACTGCCTCGGAACCTGAACGTTGTAAAGAGCTAAGGAGAGCAGCAGGCTCGATATCCCTGCCTTATTCAGAAGGATTGGGAACAACGAATTCGTACTCATTTGCTCTCGGCACCTTCCTCCGAGAGGAGGAACGAGTCGAGTGCTCGCCACTGTGAGCAATGCCTTTTCCCTTATCCACGGGCGTTGGAACGCGAGGGAGCTCACCCTCCTCGACTTCCTCGGGATCAGTCACCGGTGTGACCCCTCTGGCTTCAACAAACGCTTTCTCCTGTTCGCGAACTGTTTTGCAACCGACTTGTTCTTTCCCATCTTTTGCGGAGGATCTTCTGATTGGTTAAAAAACAAGTAATCTCTATGCAAACACCAAACACTGGGCAGTCGTAACTCTTCTATTAATGAAATCAAGGTCCCAAGTGAACTTCCCAATGCTAGACAGCTCGATCCAAACGCGATACAAGTTGGCCGGGATAGTGTAGATTGCGGGTCGATCTACAACGAGAATCAGACAACGGTTAGAAGCAAAAATACGAAGAATAACTGAAATAAGCACTCCAGACAACCAGCCCAGACTTAGGTTCCAATACTGACCACTCGGTCAACATCTCGTGAATGTACGCAGGCTCAACCGAAAATTCGTTGATCCTGACATAAAAGAAGAAGTTCATCCATAACTACTTCTTACTAACGTGATTTTCAAATATCTTCTTCCCGGACCGGGGAGAAACATAGTAAGATAACGGGACTGGATTCGGATGATAATCTAAGAGTCCCATCAAGTGCCACACTCCGATTTGGATGTTGCGCTCGAGACATAACACTATCGGCCCAAGTAAGTTCCTCAACCCCCACGGAGTTATCTGACTCACCGCCAGGCTATGCATGGCAAGGAATCGGAGGATCAACGTGGTAATGGGAAAACTGAGGAAGCATGAGTCGAAATAGCACTCCAAAACAGTGAAACAGTCGGGAGGAGGTTGATCACAACAATCCTTCGGGTCAGGAATCACGAACTCGATCCCTTCGGGAAAACGAAACAGAGAACTCAAGTTCTCTATACTCGTTTTACCGCATAGACTTGCACCATCACCATTGGGGACCAAGTTTCTCTTCCCCCTCCTAAACCTCCTCGGAGGATCATCATCGTCCGCGAGACCTTGAGCGTCCAAAAACTCGGCCTCTTTCTTTAAACAATATTTGAGTACGAGTGGCTCAGCTACACACAGGATCACAAAGGATCCATTGTGTTTTTCTAACTTCACTCGAATGCCCGAGGCATTTCAAGTCGGAAAGGAATCCACGAATCGGAAACCATCCAGACTTTCGTTTCCTTCGGGAACATTCTCCCTGAAGATCGAAGGACCAGCATTATCCCCAAACACGCTGCTCTCTCCTGGAAATGAATCAAACGACATGATTTCTAGGAAATGAAAAGCGTTATTTGCGTTCTTGAACAAAGACTTTAGAGAGAGAAACAAGAGAGAAGGAAGAGAATTTTACCTTTGCAAGGGAACTTGTGAGGATCATTCAAGAGGGAGCTTATAAAACCCCCGATCCGGTCTAAGTAAAAGTTAACTTGATCAGCCGTGCAACAATCAAACAAGAACATGCACGACTAATCACCAAACCCAAACCAGGCCAAAGATGCTACAATGCGCACACGGACACTCATTCCAAGGTATCTGAAACAAATCCAGAGACCTCAGATCAAACATCCGAGCACACCTATCCTATCGAAGATGGCTCAAGGCTTTTCAACCCTGAGACATATCTGATAGTTAGTTCGTCCGAACTAGGACTAATACCTTATGGAAACTCAAGTATTTCAAAACTCATTTTATTCATATAAGACTTAAGTTTCAAATGTAACCAAAGATACATATATATCCCATGGGGAGCTTGTGCTCAAAACGTTATCATATATATATTAATTACCTACTTGCTTTTACAAAAGGCACAACACTACATCAGCGTTTCCTAAGCTCCTTCCGTCCGACTGGACATACTACATGTTACCTACTAAACAAGTTGAGTCATGAGCAACTATTTTTCTCATTGAGTGTGGTTTCCCCCTACCCGCAATATCAGTACTCCAAAATCCCAAAAAATAACAATCAGCAATCAACACACAATCAAAGCATATCACACAAGACATAACCATCACATCTTATTCTAATACCCTGACCTCAACCTTGCACATTTGATCTTCCTCCTTCATGAACACCCTGCACTTGACAATCACAAGGAAAGTCAAGCCGGAACATCATAAGCTGAGACCCATCTATAACGGTCCTATCTCAGCGGGATCCATCTCATATGGCTATCCCAACCATCCCGTCGGACGGTACTCAGCTCTAGGCTACAATCCCATATCTCCAAGTCTTCCCACCCTGACGATTTAATTGTCATTGTGAGGGAACAAAAAGAAAGATCAAACCGCACTAATCAAAAATTCCCAAACTCAAATCCTAAACATGAGGTATCCTCTCATGCAAATCATCCTAATATCTCACTAAGATTGTATTGTCTAGACTCAAATAACAATAGCTAATCATATCAAAAATATTCCATATATCTAACGACCTAGGCCACACAGCCATCATGCAATCATTCCATACCATAATACCAATTAATAAACCATAAATCATCAATCATCAAGCAATATCTCATACATGCTTTGCAGTAAAACAACAAGCATAACCACGACTCACCTTGGCCTTTTTGGATGAAGGAAACGGCACCTTAATATTACCATCGGGTTTTCGGGTCTCTCAGACAAAATCCTAGTTCTAGGATACTCTTAAACTTTTCCCGCTAAGCTGCTCAAAGGTTTCCCGAAAACATCTAAAACTGAACAAAGATGTATATAACCTTTTCTTTCTTTAACTACGGTTTTTCTCTAATGAAACTAATGAAGAATGGACAGCCTATTTATAGGAATGGATGGGCGTAGCTGATTCACCAAGCCAGCGACCGAGCACACCTTCGACGGTAACAAATGTTGGCCCCGGAGCGACGACTCATCGGAAGTAGCTGAAGCAGGACATGAGGTGCCTGGGGCACGCAAGCAGCTGATGCAGGTCAAGCAGGTGAAGCAGGAAAGTCATCAGATGAAGTAGGACAAGCGGCTAAAGCAGGAGAAGCAGCACCAACAACTTATACCATTCATATCCCGACTACCCGATAAACCAAAATTATCTGCTGAAAGCTCCACTGGTTCAATTGATTTTCCTCAATAACAAAGCATATTTATCAACTTCTCTGAGCCTCATTTTACTCCCACATTCAGCTTGGTCTGAGTGGATCCATCCAGTTCTTTTTGAAATGCATCGATTGTGCAAAACGTGTACGAGATAGAGCACAATTCTTCTCAACCCTTAGAGAAATTTCCGAGACACGAAATCCTCTCAGGAAAACGTGCAAGGGCCGGGATGCTCGTTGCTGTCCGGCTCGGTCTCCCCATGCTCGGTCAGCTCGGCCAAAATCGCCTGCCTCCCATCCCCGACCAGCTCGGCGTCCATGAGGAGAGCATCAGCTCGGCAAGCTCGGCCTGATTAGAGGAACCGTCAGCTCGACATCACTTGCCCCTCCCTCACACCCGGCCGAACGCGCGAGAAGATCAGCTCGGCCTCGCAAGGAAACCGTCAGCTCGACCTGATGTGAAGACCATCAGCTCGGCCAGGGTTTTTCACTATTCTTCTCGAAAATTTCCTGAAAAACATAACTTAAACAAGTCTTCAGGAAAACATTTTCTAAAACATTCCGGAAAACTTAGCGTGGACACTGTTTCCAAAAATTTTTTACGAAAAACTTAACTTGAACAGTTTTTTGGGAAAACCTTTTCTAAAACTTTCCGAAAAACTTAGCATGAACAATGTTTCAGAAAAATTTCCACGAAAAACTTAATTTGGACAGTTTTTCGGGAAAATATTTTCTAAAGATTTCCGAAAAACTTAGCGTGAACAGTGTTTCGGAAAACTTTCCAGAAAATTTTTTTTGAGCAGTTTTTTGGTAAAATATTTTCTAAAACTTTCCGAAAAACTTAGTTTGAACAGTGTTTCAGAAAACTTTCCATGAAAAACTTAAATTGTACATAACAGTTTTTCGGGAAACCATTTTCTAAAACTTTCCGAAAAATTTACTGTGAACAGTGTTTCGGAAAATTTTCCACGAAAAACTTAGAATGAAAAGTGTTTCAGAAAACTTAACTTGAACAGTTTTTTCGGAACTGAGCTTGAACAAATTTTCGGTATATTTTCCACGAAAAACTTAACTTGAACAGTTTTTCGGGAAAAGATTTTCTAAAACTTTCAGAAATATTTAGCATGAACAGTGTTTCAGAAAACTCTCCATAAAAAAACTTAGCGTGAACAGTGTTCGGAAGATTTTCCACGAAAAAACTTCCGAACACTGTTCATGCTAAGTTTTCCGGAAAGTTTTAGAAGTTGTTTTTCTGAAAAACTTAGAGTGAACAGTGTTTCAGAAACAGCTGATCAGCTCGGCCTCGTCCCTCTCTTCCGTCATGCCAAGCTGGCGAGCAGGTGGAAAGTGGAAGATGACCGGCTCAGCCCGCGATCTTCTCCTTATCCGAATGCTGAGCCAAACTGCTAATCATCCCTATCCCACGTTGTTCCGAGCCGATGGCCAAAACTCTCCGAGTCATTTCCCGGCCGAGGCGGTCGATCAAATTGATCATTCGCCGTGAGAAATGACCGGCTCAGCCCATTTTTCCTCCTAAAATACGGTCGAGTCGGACGAAAACACGCATCTTTTCCTTTCCTCGATATTTTTGGGAATATATCGATGTTTTCGTAAACTTCCCGATATTTTAATAAACTTCGCGTCGTTTTCGGGAAAGATCGTAACGTTTTTTATCTATTGAAAACAACACAGCGTCAAACCAAAGAAACCCTAATTTTAGAAGGAAAAGGATATGATTTGGCCGAGCCGATAAGAAGCATCCGCCTCAAGATTCACCGCCTTTTTGAGGATTTCGGGAAATTTCCCCGAAAGAAGAAAGGAAAGTCGACAAGGAATAGGAAACGACAAGTTATCACATTGAAAGTTTATTAGTTTCAGCACTTATATTGTCTGCTATATATAGAGATCAATTTCTATCTTTGTAACATATTGAATATCATCTCCGAGCAAACATTCGAGCTATCAATACGACTTCAGACTAAGCAACAAAAATCCTTCTTCTCTTTGCCCGAGTTTTTTCGTCTATTTTTCGATTTATATTGTTGTTCTCATTCCAAGATACTCTGTTCCGCACATTAACTTTACGTATTTACATTGAGGTGAATTCCGGTTCTCACATCATGACTGTTGAAAAAACAGGGCAGTCGTTCCATATGGACCGGGTGCCTTTTGTGGATGCATCATAAATAGCGCAATACGAATTTCTTCCTCTGTAGCAAAGCTGTTAACTGTGCATTCATAGCATCTGTAATTAAGTTTGGTACCTCCCTTAAGACCTCATCGAAGATTGTTGCTGATGTAGAAGTAAACAACCGCTATTTTCTCAATCTCTATATCCGTGGTAAAACCAATAATTTTATTTTGTACCTCCTTTTTTGTTAAAGCTTGATAGAATTTCGTGTTACGACCACCTGAAATATGCCATATATTCCTACTTTT
Organism: Sisymbrium irio; assembly: GCA_000411075.1. NCBI lineage: Eukaryota > Viridiplantae > Streptophyta > Magnoliopsida > Brassicales > Brassicaceae > Sisymbrium > Sisymbrium irio. The sequence goes on from KE155846.1 coordinate 16,845, forward strand.
TTGTTGCCAATACAGTTCCTCATCTCTATATGCTTCTTTGAACTTTTGTGTTACCTCCAGAATCTCCTCAGGAGTTCTGCTGTCATCACTTTGTGACCGGCTCGGCCCTTTTTTCAGAACGTTTATACGCTCCTTTCCATATGGAAAATTAATCTTCCTCCAAACCGATATTTCATGCCGGAAGTTTTGGATTTTATCCACAATAGTCTTATCTAAACGTCCTCTAGATGTTTCCCATCCTCGTGAGTGATAATCAATACACTCTCTCACTTAAATAGTGAGTTAATTACCGGTTTATACAAACATAATCCGGTTTAGTATAACCACATACTCTAATACCCTCCCTCAAGATGGCAAGTAAATTGATATTAATGCCATCTTACCCACAAGAGAATAAAACTGAGTAGGAAACAATGGTTTAGTAAAGATGTCCGCAAGCTGTTGATTAGTACGAACGTGAAGAAGTTTGATGTAGCCTCTTTCCACTTGTTCACGAACTTGATGACAATCTAGCTCGATGTGCTTTGTCCTTTCATTGTATACCGGGTTGGTAGTTATGTAAATAATCGAAAACTCAGCAAGAAGCTTAGTCAACCAAACAACCTCACGAGAAGCATATTCCATTACTCTATACTCTGACTCTACAGAGGAATGGGAGACGGTTTGTTGCTTCTTAGACCTCCAAGAAATCAAAGCCTTGCCCAAAAACAAAAAATACCCAGATGTTGATCTTCGAGTATCAGGGCAAGAAGACCAGTCTGCATCAGTGAAATCTTGCGGAACTAAATCAGAGTCAGCAGAGTAGAAAATTCCAAGATCAACTGTACCTTTAAGGTAGTGGAGAACTTTCAAAGCAGCTTGGAGATGTGAGTTCTTAGGAGACGAAGCAAACTGACAGAGCTTGTTGATAGACAAAGTGATATTCAGCCTTCGGATTGTCATATACATCAAGCGCCCCTCTAGTCTGCAATAGAGAGTTCCATCTTCCAGAGTTGGTTCTGATGAATCGTGAACAAGTTCCACACTTGGATCCATAGGAACATAGGCTGGTTTACAAGCCCATATACCTGCATGTTCAAGAAGTCCAAGAGAATACTTTTGTTGGCAAACAGAGATACCTTTTTTTGATCGAGCAATCTCAAGTCCAATAAAATATACCAAAGGACCAAGATCTCGTAATTTGAAAGCAAGTTGCATATCTTCCTTCAACTGATCCACGGCTTCATCATTGTTGCTTGCAATGATGATATCATCAACATACACAAGAACCGTAATGTATGTACCTTGAATGTTGCGAATGAATAGTGTGTGATCAGCATTGGATTTCTTAAAACCCAATTTTCTCAAGGTAGTGCTGAATTTCAAAAATCACTGCCGAGAAGCTTACTTCAGACTATAATGAGACTTCTGGAGTGTGGGAACGGGAATTCACACAATGTATTTTAGGAAAGTCATTCGATTAATTGGGTCCCGAAATTTATGTGATTGAGAAACTAAAATTAATGATGAAACTAATATCGAAAAGACGGATTTTATTATCGTCAAATTTTCTCGTACAAAGGACGAAGTTACCAATAAAGGAAAATTCGTGAATTGCCTAAAAATCCTAAGTACGAAAAGTATGCGAAATATATTCTTTTTTAAATGTTTTACATTGATAACTATTTATATGGACACTTTTGATGCGGGAGCCTATATCTTCGTTTTTCCACCGACTTTAAGGAATCTTCGAGAATCTTCGGGAATCTTTCATCGTCTTGGCGTTGACTTATTGGTTTAACGACTTCTTCGGTTTGACTTTTCGGTTCGATTTAAGTGAACGCTTTATCGTTTCCGATAGATAAAAATGTTGTGATGTTTTCTGAAAAACGACGCAAAGTTTCGTAAATCGGGAAGTTTACGTAAACACTACGGAAACTCGGAAAAAATTCGAGAAAAGACGAAATGATCGATCAGCTCGGCCAAACACCTCGTAGCAAGATGAGGCCGAGCCGATCACAAAAGATCGGGAAGATTGATTGGCTCGGCCTTTTGGT
>KE155846.1:26313-48964 GCA_000411075.1 Sisymbrium irio
ATAACATTTTTGGTGAATAAGCTAACTTAAAATCGCAGATTGAGTGATCAATTCAACCCAAACATTAAGTCTAGCAATGGTGAATATGCAAATGAGCAAGCCCTTTCTACATTCAGTTATCTAACTCATCAATCCCCTTGAAAAGCCTTACTCTAGCTAATGGACTACTCAGACATGAAGCAAACAACATATGATGAATAGGAATTCATTATTAAAATCGAAAATAGCAATAGGGTTCAGAATTATTCTCAGAATGTTGTTGACATTCTTCTCCCAAATCTTACAAAGGATGAATTCAAGTAGTCTCAAATCTAAGATCTGAAATGTGAAAACGCGATGATACAAATAGAAGACGGCAGACTCCTTTATTCCACGTCCAGAAACTAGGTAAAATGAGTTTCCTAATTTCTCTCAAGTGGTTGGAGCCAGTGCTTCGGCCTGGGAGCAGGCGCTCCGAAACGTCAAACGCAGGAGCAGCTGCTCGGGCGTCCAAATTGGTCATTTCAGCACGGTTTTGACTCCATTTCGTTCCAAGTGCTCCAGCTGCTTCAGTCCTCGTTCTTAGTTCCCAAATAACCTAGAATGACCTGATAAAGACTCAAAAGACTGTAAAAATAATTAGAAAACAAGGGTTATTATGACTCAAAACCGCACCATCTCACTAAACGAGCTTTGTACCTCTCCAAGCTCCCATCAGCATTCACCTTGACTTTGTAGGCCCATTTACAACTGATAGCATGTTTCCCCGGAGGTAGTGAGCAAATATGCCAATTATGGGTATGTTCCAAGGCGATCAGTTCTTCATTCATTGCTTTGAGCCACTCATCAAATGTCTTAGCCTGAGTAAATGAAGACGGTTCTGGAAGAAGCACCACATAACATGTATATGCCTTGTATTCTGTAGAAAGACTGTCATAGGACATGTATGCTGAAAGAGGATGAGGAATCTCTGTTTCTGTCTCGGAAATGTTGCAGTAATAATCCTGAAGGTATACAGGTAGTTTAGATATATGATTTGACTCCGAAGAGCTAGCTGACTCAGGTTCTGCAACAATGTGTGGAGAGTCAGAAACTGTCTCGTCAATATCATAAGTCTCCACAGTTTCAACACTCTCCTCAGTACCATCAGTCTCCACAGTTTCAACATTCTCCTCAGAATGATGCTCTACAGGATTGAAAAAGGTGGAGTATTGTTCCAGATGACCTGAGGCAAACGGGAAAATTTCTTCGTGAAAAACCACATTCCGTGAGACATAGACTTTGTTGGTCTCTAAATCCATTAGCTTGTATCCCTTGTAGCCAGCAGGGTATCCAAAAAATATACATGGGCGAGACCTTGGTTGAAATTTGTGCATATTCTTTGATGAAGTAGATGAGTAGGCTAAGCAACCAAACACGCACATACCAGTGTAGTCCATTTCTTTGATGTCAACACTTTCAAGGGAGATTTTTTCTTGAGAAATGGTGAAGGAAGCCGGTTGATAAAGAAAACTGCAGTGATGAAGTAGAAAATCTCCGCAAAATTCCAGAGGTACTTTTGACTGAAACATAAGTGATCGAGCAACATTTAAAATGTGCTGATGCTTCCTCTCTACCACTGAGTTCTGCTCTGGTGTTTCAGGACAGGAATGAGTATCAACAATTCCCTTTGTCAAACCGATCAAACTTCAATTCAGGAGCATTGTCATATCGAACAGTCTTCACCACTGGTTTATTTTGAGTCTCGACCATCTGGAGATACTCTGGGAAAACAGTAAAGACCTCATCTTTTGTCCTTAAAAGATACAACCAAGTGACACATGTATGATCATCAACAATGGTCAAAGTATCTGTAACCTTCAATTGTAGGAACAGAGAATGAACCCCAAATGTCGATGTGCATTAGATAAAACGCACGGGGACTGACATTATTATTACTATTGAATGGTAGTCGCTTCTGTTTAGCAAGAGGGCAAATAGTGCAGTGAAATAAGTCTCTATTATTTCTTTGTTTGAAACCAAGTACACCAATGACTGAATCAGTCTTGAACATAGATGAATGACCTAATCTAGTGTGCAATAAGCTAGAATCAACTACACCATTCAAGCAAAAGGAAAGATTCTGTTGAGGAAGCTGGCCTGCAATATCACCTTTATCAAGGACATGTATATTGGTATGATCTTGTATCATACAAGAATCCTGGTCAAAACTGACTCTATATCCCAAACTCTTTCTCCGCTGACTTACACTGAGAAGATTGAGCCTAAAATCTGGAATATATAGGACATTACTTAATAACATGAAATCACTCAGTCTTACTCTGCCTGTTCCAGCAATTTTGACACCAAACCCTGTTGGTAATGTTACTGAAGTATTTGAAGCAGAATAAATATCTTCAAACAAGTTTTTGTCATGTGAAACATGATGTGTAGCATCAATATCAATAATCCAAGACTCAGAGCTAAGAATATTCTTAGTAGCCCGTAACATCCCTAAAAACCGTAAAGTAGAGGATGAAAAAGCCATACCAGGAAGGGCTGTGATCTTGCCACCTGAAGTGGATGCCATGCAATTCACTGAAGCATTAGCAGGTTGGTGCTGCGAGTTGAAATAAGCAATGACACCAGCTACCTGATCTTTAGTAAGACTGATCGGTTCGGAAGATCCTTCTGATTCTGTAAACGCTAGTTGAGCCACAATAGGTTTATATCCATGACCCGTACCCTTTTCAGATTTTTGCTTGGACTTGTGCTTAAAACCAACTGGATATCCATAAATCTTGTAGCAAGTCTCGATAGAATGCCCATTGTATCCGCAATGATTACATACTAGCCTCTTCTTTAATTGATTCTGTTTCTGATTGTAGCTAGGCTGAGCTACAGTTATTGAAGACTGTATAGGAGGAGTAGTCATCTGAAAAGCAGAATCATCATGAACCGGAATAATGTTTCGCTGACTGTGATCTCGATCAAGCAAGTTGTAACCTTCTGAAAACTCCGGAACATTCTTTTTCATGATGATCTGAAAAATAACAGCATATGATTCATTCAAGCCAGCCAAGAACTTGATCACTTTAGCATGCTCAGCTTTCGTCTCCGTAGCAATACAGCAATCGAAATTTCAACAAGTCTTCACACAATTTTCACCATCGAGTTCATCCCAAAGTGTTTTCAGTGTGGTGTAGTATGTAGCAAGATCCATCGGACCTTTCTGAAGGGACCATATCTGTTGAGACAACTGATAAGATCGTGGGAGATTTGTGATATGAAACCTAGTCAAGAGATCTTTCCAAATCTCCGAAGCATCATTGAAACACAGGATACTGTTATAGATTTGCTTACAAACTGAATTCAGAAGCCAAGATATCACCATTGAGTTACAACGAGACCAGATCCTGAAGCTAGAGTTCGGTTTGCTAGGTCTAACAATGGATCCATGAATAAACGCAAGTTTATTCTTAGCGTCTAATGCAATGTTCATCGCAATACTCCAATTATCGTAATTTGTACCATCGAGAGTTTCAGAGGTGATAGAAAAGACCTGGATTGTCACCATCGGTGAGATAATACGGCGAATGAATGCTATCGATCGACGGTTCTTGGACAAGCACCGGTGGAGGCGAATCGGACTGCGTCGGCGAAGAAGCTTCAGGAATAGAAGTTCGTCGAGCTGAGGATGTCGATGCCTTGCCAATACGGCATGAAGATCTGCGAGCAATCACCATTGTTGCAGCTCAAAGGATAGAGGCTCATGGTTTCAACGATTCTTAACGAAATGATTACGAAATTGATCACGAGATAAGAAGAAAGATCGATCGGAAGAAACCGAAAGTTCGAGATGAATGAAAGCGGAAGAAGAATCGAGTTTGAGGTTTCGAGCCTCAATGCTCTGATACCATATTAGTGTTATCAAAGTAACAGGAGGGAAAGGAAGAAGACAAAGTCATAACGGACACTTTCTTATTAATCTTGAGTGATAATCAATACACCCTCTCACTTATATAGTGAACTAATTACCGGTTTATACAAATATAATCTGGTTTAGTAAAACCACATACTCTAATATAAGTTTCACATTACAAGTCACAAAGGAAAGGTATATAAAGGTATTAGGATATGTTCACCTGTGCTTTGGATTGATGAGACAACCAAAGATTATGTAGTGTTATGGGAACTACGAGACTTGTGTGAACTTTATGTAAATGCTAGATATAGAAAGCTTGTAAGATGTATAAACTTTAGAATAGGACGAGCAATAAGTAAATGGGACATGAGACATTTCTTAATGGGGTTCAGCTCATCACCTACATTCTTGGGACCTTGTCCAGAATTCATTCACTAGAAAAAGCCGCAACCTACAATTGCTATATGGTATATCCAGCACAAAAACCTGTGCCTACCACTCTCATCTAGATTTACAATGTTCGGAGCTACCACTAATTGTATATTAGTGTAGCTTCCATACAAACCACCGACATATATCTTAATCATGTCTAGTGGGATAACACCACACACAACATGTGTGCTTCTCTCTTTTGATCTCCAAGGTGTGTAGGTTTTTCTGTCACGACACCATCCTATTTATATCATTACCAAGCTTAAACCCTGAGCTCCCTTCAAATCTCCAATGAGCTTGGACTTCCTAGTGTGATAAGGCCCACGTAACTTCTCTTAAAGTTCGAAGCCCTCGTTGCCTTTTTCTCTCTTATGTGATAAAACTCAACATGTGAATTAACATTCTTCTTTGTAATAACTCCTGGGAACCACGTCTTAGTCACGCACCTATCTCTCTTGTTCCACACAAGACATGAACATGTCTGTTCTTTCATTCTCCCCCTTTTTATTTGAGTGTGAGAACTCAAGCACATCAGCCAATACACTGCCAATGTTCAAATCCGTTAACACTCCCCCTGAATCATTGCTTCACATTCTCCCCTGCTTGAGTGCACACTCATACAAAAACAACTATGTCGAGAACACACACATCTTCACTAAGCTTCAGATGAAGAGCATATATATCTTCTGAAATTCAGATAAAGTCAGATGATCCTTGAACACTGTAGGCTCTCTTAACTACCATTAGCTAATTGACTTTTTCACTTGTTTTCTACACACCATGACAATCTAGATACCAGACTTGTAATTTGCTGCAGGAGCTTGTCAAAACGTCCTCTTTCTGATCCCTGATAACTCGTATCAGCATCTTCAACAAATAATGTGTCAACATCTATCCAGTGTCTCTATCTGAAGTGTCATACGATCTTATGTACCTCTCTTGATCTTTATCTGTCACGTAGTTCATGGTGCTCTTATATCTCACATCATCTGTCATCACAGCTGTTCGACATCATGTTCTATCAGGTTCTCAAACAATCAGTCAGCAATGTATCTTCAATCATCTCCCCCTTGATGTCTGAGTTTTAGAACCCAAGCAAAGCTCAATTCTTTGTGACACCAGAAGACTCCCCCATGAGTGAAGCTCTCTCTATATCAACAGCACAGTCAAAAGAAAACATCATTAACAGGAATCTAAAGTCTCTTGTGCATTGATCCTTACTCCCCCATACATTATGCTCATCCGAGGTATCTCTCCCCCTGCTTGAGTGCATAACTAAGCTAAAAACCATCAATACAATGAAAGCACTGAAATAGAGCACTAAACTCCCCTGTTTGCATATTGATGCATAATAAGCCATCTCGCTTTCAATACTGAACCAGAATGAAGGATAGCTGCAAAATCCTCTCTGTACCGTAGAGTTCATCATTCTATTCTCAGACGAACCACCATCTCAAGTTCCTTATTCACGACCACCGTCAAAGAGAAACCGCAAAACTAGTGTTGCTTCATCTTCTTCAAATGCAAATCCAAGTTACGGACATCGTCAATAAGCAGAATCTGAAAATCAGAACCCAAATCTAACTTTTCAGAGCCTGCAACTCAGACCGATGAATCTAAGTGTCCAAAATTTGTTTTCTACCGTGATGATCTTCTTTAGCATGTTCACTGCTCTATCTCGACGGACTTTGAAACAACTCATCTGATATCCGTAGCATAGCTTCTCCATAGTCACGACTGTCTGATTTTTCTTACCATAATATCCCTAAACAAATCCGTATCTCACCATTTTCTGCAACAATCCTCGTTTCTACAGAATCAGAAAATTTTGACTTCATGTTGACTTCTCAAAACCCAGAAATTGATGTGCATTTTCTAGATATAGAACCATTGCAGCCCCATGTAATTTTGCAGCTTAACCATAATCTTGAACAAAGTCTCTGAAATTTCTGTTGGCGTAGCTTATATCCAAGCTTCTCATATTTTCCTTATTCCAAATAGCAAAATATAGCTTGAACTAGTTTCCGAGACTCATCATCTTTGACTATAAACTCTTTCCAAATAGAGACGACGTCTCGTCCAACTCTTGTCAAGAGTGTTCAAGACAATCAGTCTTCCCATCCATGCATAACTTCTCGTCAAACTGGTCATGTACAGACCTGTTTCAAAGATGCATTAATAAATCTCGACCTAACCGTTGAAATTACGATCCAATCGTTCATTCTTAAACCTACAGTGCTGAAGCACTCCACCAAGTTTCGACCTGATCGGAACACTTTTGATCCTTCAAACATCTCTCTAAGACAGCTGACTTTTCCTTCTCTATAGATGAAGATTGCAATCTTGATAGTTGTCTCCGAGAAGCATGACTAAATCTCCAAGCATCACTAGAACATCGATTATCGTCTTTGAGATTTCTCAGCACTTATCAACTTGAATGAGGCTTTTCCAAGAAAACAAAAACAGAAGCATGAAGCATCTATCTTGATGCAGGACATAAACGAAGTATCAAAACAACCCAGGAGTTTTATGAAACTTCGTGTACAAAGTCACCACAGGTATACGAAGCCATAGGAAAAAACAGATCATGATTTGGGATCACGGCTTGGAAGTTATGACCAATTTTTCAAGACATATGAAGAAAGAAACACACCTCCGAACATCCAACTTTGACAGGAATTTCTTAACAATTCACAAATAGCCTGATGAAGATCCTTATATCCTTAAAAAGATCTCATTTTCTAGTTTCCAGAAAATATTTCAGAGATAGAATCTGAGTTAAGTATCCAAGGAAAGAGATGAAGCAATAACTCTGCAAATCCTGCATATAGTATCTCTTCAGCCTGCAACACTGAACCTCTTTCTGCACCACAATTCTTAACCTTGAATATACTACATAATTTTCATGATACAGACTTGTCATGAGATTCTACCGTCCTCCTTCCACAAATGAATGATAAACCATTGTGTTGTTCTTTGAGGCTGTCTCGTTCTCATCAAAATACTACAGCTCATATTAGACTTCTGGAGCTCAAACCTTTTTCTTTATGGCAATCAGAAACCTACGATGATATAACTTTGCAACTTGTCGTCACTGGAATAAACAATGGTGCAAATACTAAACGTGTCGGTCTCTGATTTGTTATTGCTGCATTTTCCAACGAGTAAACAGTACTCTTTGCCCAGACTTACATTCTCAAACGCTCTCACTTTTCATTATCATCTACTGCAGCAGATAAAGACCATTCCCAGGTTGAACTCTTGGAACTAGCCTCTATAGATACATCCGGAATCAGACATCTCACAAAAAATAACAAGTTCTTCTCAGCTGGACCACTAGACACCATCTGAGATGCAATTACCCAAGACTTTAAAATTTTCTTCTTAGCTCTAAGTCCTGAGAAAACACTGAATCGTTACTTTGATTCTCCAAACTGGTTTCTTAAGAACCATGAGATCACCAGCATTGACCACTAATGTATCCGACTTTCCATGCACAAGACTCATTATAATCCGAAAACAATCTTGAACTGCTACAAAGTTTCAGCATTTAGTTTCTCAATTACAAATATTGACCGTGTGAATTTTGCTAAACACGACACCCAAGTTTCCTTTTCAATGATTGTTTCAGTAGTGACTCTGAGCATCCTTCTTTCTCAATCTGTGAGGTCTGTTCTGCATCCAAAACCAACAGCTCTTGGAATCTCTGTCTTCTGCAAAAACCATCGACGGCTCCTTCAACTGACTTCCATGTTTCCTAATATTGATTTTTTCCAAAAATATTTAAATACGGAAACGTTTTCGGGTATTTAAATATTTAACCATTAATTCCGAAAATGTGGGTTTTGACCCCAACAAATTTCCTTTTTCTGAACTCTTTTGTAACAATCATTTTTTTAGCAGTCATTTTGTTATAATTATATCTGTATTTTCTTTTACAAAGTCAGAGAGACTGAGTTTTACATCGATTTTGAACGAACATTGGATTTGATGATGGGTGCCAATTTTCTTCGCATTTGAAGAGTTAAAATGATATAATCTTATTATGTAGGGTAGCCTTTTTTAAAAATGGTTTAGACATAATATGTGTAATTCCTGAAGTACTTCATATGAACTTATAAGCTATGTATTTGACCTAAATATGCATTGGGTTGATGCATAACTGTTGACTAGCTCCGAGAGAATGTCGTCTACTTTAGTTACAAGTTATATGACTATTGAAATATCGAAGTTCATGTGGTGTTCCGTATGTTCAAACATCTTATCATGCTCTGTGAAAAGCAATGTTACTAAATTATGTCCTAATCAAGATCTTATATATAGATGTGCATCTATTATAAATCTGTACAAAGTTCATCAGTTTACATTTTTTTAAAATTTGTATAGGTGAAAAAATTAAGTAAACGGTGAGGGTCCGACATATATTTTTATTTAATGTTTTCTTATAATACAGAATAAGTTGAAAAAGGAGAAAACAAGAATAAAGAAAAAGACGATAGAATAGTTTTAGAATAAAATTGTGGAAAAGACGGAATACGGAGAAGAAAAATAGAAAAAAAAAAGAGTAAAGAAGAAAAGAAGAAGGATACGACAAAGATATTGGATTAAAACTTTTTGGATAAAACGATAATCGGGAGGAAGAGATAGAAACGATATGCACGTTTTGGAATAGAAGAGGAATCAATAAATCATGTTATTTTTGAATACCTTCTAGCCGTGCAAATATGGGCTTTGTCTAACATCCCATCTAATCCAGGGTTGTTTTCCATGACGTCTGTTTTTTTTTTTGAATTTGGATTATTTATTTTGGAGGGTTCCAAAGAACATTACATATAGCTTTTATCCATGGATATTTTGGTATCTTTAGAAGTGTCGGAATGATAAACTTTTCAAAAATAAGGATTGTGAGATTCTTACGATTGCGGAGACAGAAGGACAATTATGCAAAGAGGCATAATCACTAGAGGAGAAAATAGTTAATGTATGGACAGATCCGCAGTTGGATACTGTAGTACATGATGGTTGGTGGTGTTTTTTTATGGAGCATGGAAAGATTCAGACTTTGTTTTAGGGCAAGGTTGGTTTTGTAGTAAGGATGGAGAGACAGAAACGGTATTTGGAACCCGTAATATTCGTCATAGTCTTTCACCTTTACACATAATTTGAAGCTTTGATTTGGGCGATGGAATGTATGAATGCTCTTCAACACCATCACATGATTTTTGCAACAGTCTGCTCTGGTTTGGTGAAAATATGTCTAATCCAACATAGTGGACAGCTTTTTCAATACACCTTGAGGAATTTTATATATGGAAGGTGTATTTTAATACCTTTACTATCACATTTATTACACGCGCGAAAAATTCGAAGACGGACAAGTTGGCGCGTAGTGCTTGAGCTTCTCTTTCAGAAAAAGTTTATGTAGATTATGTTCCTTCAGTTTGGATTATTGAACCATTTTAGTTCGATTATCTTTGTTGACAAAAAATGATAATCGGGAAGACCAAACCGATTAATAAAAAGTTGGAAGAGATGAAAAACAAGATAAAAATAAATTAAGATAAATAGTATTAAAAATAGAAATAAAAAACACATAAAACAAAAAAAGGGAAAATAAGAGAATAAATAGAAATCAAATTTTCATAAACAAATGAAACCAAACATAATTAAAATTTAATCTCGTCAAAAGTAAATTTTTATAGATTTATTGGTAGAAAAAAAAAGTTTTTGGTTTTTCAAAACAGATTCATATTTTCTTACATTCTTAAGAAATGTCACAGAAGTTGTAGAAGTTTGATATCAATCGACTTCTTATATTCACTTCTTTATGCCTCTGTATTTATACAAAGAATAAGATGGCTTAAACCCTAAACCCTTGCCTTATCTAAATAGGAAATATATAGATAATATTCCTTATTTTAGCTATGAGAATATACACCCAATACTCCCCCTCAAATTGGAGTATGAAGATTCAGAATACCCAATTTGGATACTAACTTCTCAAATGGAGCACATCCAAGAACCTTTGTGAGTAAGTCCGCGATCTGCGAGTCAGTACGAATGTGCTTAGTAACAATGATCCTGTTTTGGACTGCATCTCTTACTGCATGACAATCATTATCGATGTGTTTAGTTCGCTCATGAAAGACAGGATTCACAGCGATATGAACGGCTGCCTTACTATCACATAAAAATTGAGTGGGAAGATTTTGTTCCAAACCAAGTTCAAGGTTTGTTGTTCAGAGAAAAAAAAAATACTTCTTAACCTCTGCTTACTTCAATGCCAAGAAAATATTTTAACTTGCCCAAATCTTTCATCACAAAACACTTTCCCAAATTATTTGAAACACTTCAACATATGGGGGTTGTTACCACATATGAGGAGATCATCAACATATATCAAAACGCGCAACTAAATACCCTTGCAAGAATATGAGAAAAGAGAGTAGTGTTCATAAGATTGTTCAAAACCAAAACAGATTAAGGCATCAGAGAGCTTCTTGAACCAGCAACATGGAGCTTGCTTAAGGTCATACAATGATTTTCTCAAGCGACATACCTTACGAGGATGAGTATGACGAAAACCCGGTGGAAGTTGCATGTATACTTCTTCTTCAAGATCACCATGTAGGAAGGCCTTTCAAACATCCATCTGATAAACCTCCCAATTTTCTGCTGCAACAAGTTGAAGAAATGTGCGTACAGTAGTCATTTTTACGACATGAGCAAATGTATCTTGATAGGCCTCTCCTTCAGCTTTTTTATTTCCCTGAACAACAAGCCTTTCCTTATCTCGCTCAATATAACCATCCGCGTTGTACTTGACTTTGAAGACCCATTGACTGCCAGTTGCAATCTTTCCTGGAGATAGATCCCCTATGTCCCAAGTGATACGACCCGGGCCAGCGACCCGGGCCAGCGATCATTGAATTAACAGTTAACCAATTCTTCATAGTACCTTTGATGAAACCGAACTTTTGTTTGGCTTGAAGTGCATTTAGCATCTCCAAAGACCACTCATTATAGTTCTCTCCATTCAACAGTAACGAGGTTATCGCAGCACCGGGATTGTCCGAGGCGTACAAAATGAAGGGTTAGCTTGAAATGAATAAATCTCCATATAACATCTCTTATCTGCCTTTTGCATTCTGTTTAGTTAGTTTCTCAGGGATGAAACACATCAATTTGCAAGTTTTAATTTTGTTTTGTTAAAAAAATATAAAACAGTTGCTTTATTTGACTTTTTACCAAATAAAGAGGGGAACATTTTTGTTTATTTATTTTGGTAAACTACTCAGAATATGTAGCTTATGAATATAGATCCTAATTTTGGATTGTTCAACGGTACAAGGTTTATTACAACACAATTAGCAAGTCACACACTTGAGACTAAGCTAATTATGGTGATAAGGTTGATTAGAAAATCTGCTCCCAAAAATGTTTGTATCACCGCTGGGATGAGGCATATACAATTTTCTGGTGTTCTTACTTTTGCAATGACTATTAATTAAAGTCAATGTCAGATATTACATAGGGTTGGACTATTTTTGCTTGATTTTTCACACAATTAACTATATGTTGATGTGAGTAGAGTGACTACGAGAGAATGAATAAAGATCTTGATCACTGATTAGAAGGAGAAGCAAAAAACCCCATTATATAATATATAAAGAGGTCTTTTAGAGCATCTATTCTATATGAGCTTGAATCTTTTTTTATAATTATGTGTACATTTTTATTTGATATGTCTGTGTTGGTGATATATGAATACGATAGTATTTTAGAAATATCTTGATGATGGAATAATATGTTTGTATTCCGTTTATATTATTATAAATTAATTTAGCGGGGTGGTTACAATTGTGTATTCGAACTTTTGACGGTAAAATAATGGAAAGCGAATTAAAAATTGAATGGTAGAAGATCAATATTTTGTGAACACTTTATTCATTAAAATATCTCTAAAAGTTATATTATATTATTTTTATAACAGATTCTTCATCTAGAATTTAAGTAAAGAGTGTATAACTCTTCATCTCTCTAATGCCCCATAATCTTCAGACATGTGTTAACTTGTAGAATTGTGGATAATGATCTTGCAATGGGCCAAAAAAATTTATCCTTAGTTATATTCTGAACTTTTGTCAAAACAAAAGCTGTCTTTGACACAATGTCCTCTCGGCCCAACTTGTCGCAATCTTAGTGAATTAGGCCATATGGTGCTTCCATGAGCTCTTTGTAGGAATAAAGGTCAGAAGCCAACCATTTTATGCCAAGTATTGCTTCATACCATTCTACTGATAACATGAGGTCATGAGCTAATTGCCCAGCGTGTCCACTCCTTCACCTACACTGGACACATCTTGATACTCCACCACACACGAGTTAAGTATTTTACAGTACCTACAAGGAAAAAAATCTAAAAATAAATAGACATTTGAACTTATTTGGTATATAATCTCAATAAATAAATATTATGATATATTTTAGTTTTTCTTTTGGCTTAATGCATGCACTTCATTTCTATCAAAATTTTCCTCTTACATTGAACCATATGACCAAATCTGATAAGAATAAATTTTGCTTTTTTTTATTGCAACTCAACATGAACCAGCAATTTCTTATAAATGACGTAAATCAAATAGACACAGTAGAACACATAGAAATGTGCTTTAAAGGGATTCATTTGCAAGCTGAAGAAATTCATCAAGGGTTTCTAAATTTTTTTTTTTGACTAATTCCGAGTAAAATCTTTGTGATTTGTACTCTTATTTTATGGTTTTACGTTTTTGTAGGTTAATCTCAGATTGATCAATGACACAATGTCTGGTAAAGCAGTAGCTCGTTCAGACAAATCAGAGAAGAAGGACAACAATAACAACACCTTTTCGGAAAGTGTTCCAGTTGCTGAACACCAACATTTGAGAACGATGTATGAGTGTCTGAAAATAAAGTACGAAGACTTAGTCAGACGTATAGAGGCTGTGGAGAAGACGACGAGAGAAGGATTGGTGAGTAATGAAGACAATAAGGAATCGAGGATGTGGGACATTATACGAAAAATGAGAAATGAAGAAAGATATACTAGAGAGAGGATTTTAAGGACTATCAACGGTGGTGAAACATGTGCAGCCACTCATGATGGGAAGAGACACAATATATATGATCAGTGTAATTAATTATTTTCTTGATATGTCTCTCACTAATGGTGATTAATTAGCTTCGAGAGATCTATCTTAACATGTTTCTTGCTTAATCTCTATGCAGATGTGATAGTGATTAGTGACGACGATGAAGGAAAGGAAACAGAAGTCAATAGAGGAGAATCAGCAGATAGTAACTCATGTTCAGGCTTTTCCTTCACCTGATGATCACTTTATTATTTAAGCAGAAGGGGAAGCAATAAATGCTTCCATCCCTTGTTGTATTTTACTGCTTTTCTTCAGTCGTTTAGCAGTTGAGCATGACTCCGGTTGTATCCATCTAAGTCCTTTTGGATTTTAGTTTCTTAACATAATCATTGTCCAATAAGAAAAAGATATATATCGATATGAATTTCCCATGAGTTGTTCTTGTTTTTGGCTGAGCGTTAGGGACTTTGCATGAAAATTTATATGCAAATTGGATACATACTAGTACAATGTTGCAAGAGAAGCAGCCTCCAATCCAAATCTACTTTCAGATTGATCAATACAGAATTGAACAAGAGGTTAGTTACTAGCTTGTTTCTGCTATTTAATGAATTAATAAAGTTGTGTTCTTCAAAGACATCTGAATATGAACCAAATTATGAGAATGAGGTGTTAAATTAAATCAACTATACAATTACAACTCCACAGATATATAAAAAAGTAACATTATGAAGGTCTCTTTGTAGCTGAAGCTGCTCAATCAGACTCATAGTCATGAATCGGTATTACAAAAACCTCTTCAGTCCGTACCATTCTTTAGTCAAAACAAAAAGCATAAAACGTTAATGGAATGTATAAATTTTTCGTTGGCCTGCACTTAAACTAGATTTCGTAAGAATCCATATTTAAAATCAGACAGGAACACAAGGAGGAGGAAAAAAAATAAAACAAAAATGTATTTATCACATAGTGGGTTACAAAGGGTATCAATGGTGAACACTTTATGAATAATAAAAATGAAAAGGAAAAAAATGAAAATGAATAAAAGTAAGATTTGTTATTTATGGTTTCTTCCCCATTTGATAAAGAACATTTTTTGTTTATAATTCTCTACAAAAAAAGAACAACAAAGAACCATATGAAATAATTATTACTTATAAATGGTGAATATTTTAAAGAATAAGAATGAATTCATTATTCCATTTCATTCCTTTGTCACCATTCAAAACCAAAGATTCCAATCTTTACTTCTTAAGCTTGAGTGGTATTAGTGGTGGGTAAAAAGCATTAAAATATCCTAAAACCCTTTACCAGCCATACCATAATTTCTTGATTAAAATATACGCATATATTTATTGAGCAGATACCCTTTATAAAATTACCCTAACGAGTTTATACTTTAGGTTTAGGGTATTCAGAAGGCCCTCACTCCACATGTAATAGAGGTCCCTGTTATAAACCTTATGTCCTTTGAAGCCTTCGACCTTGTAGATCTTTCCAAAGGGTAGGATCATGATTGGTGGAAGTGGAGGAATCGGACGTGACTGGTCATGGATAACAAGAACGTTGAGTTTTTGTCTTGATGAGCATTGGGAATGATTTAGGCTGATGAAATAGTAGAAACCTGGTTCAAGGATTACAGCATCTTGTCTTGTATACAGCTTTGGGGAAGTAGAGTTGCATAACTGGTATTCCAAGGTGCCTATATTTGGGAGCAAAATAAAACCTTGATTTATTTTCTTGCTAATGTGAGAATTTATAAAATCTACTATTTGACAGACAAAAGAAAAATCTACTATTTATTAAATGAGAAACATTTGAATTAATTTTGCTGATATGGCAACAGCAAATTGTTTCTCAATTTTAACTTTATTTTATTGATTTTTATTCATAATTCTGATATATCGAACATCTAATATTTTATTATGAAGATCTTACTAAATGAAAAATATTTCAATTATTTTGGTTAAAATATCAAATATAAATCCTTTAATTAATAATTAATTATTAATAAAATTATTTATTAATAAAAATAACAAATAACTTTCTGTTTTTAAACGAAAGCCCAAAACAAATATCAACTAATATAATTTTATAAAAATGTTATTATATTACTCATGAATTTATCATATTACCAATTTTTTATAAAAAAAATCTATGTATCTAAACAAATAATTTGTCCAAATATATATATATGTTTTATTTGATATGTATTTTAAAATTTGTGAGCATGGAAACAATTATTCGATAATAATTAGACTCATTTAAGGTAAGGCGAAAGCTTTCAGATCTAACAACTTTAAATTGGCGAATTGTAAAGTTAACCGCATTCTTTCTCTTTCCAAAATTTCTCAATTTCTCTAACTTCCATCATTGTGCCCTTTTAGTAATCACAAAAATAAAATTACTTTCAGATTTATTTTTAATTACATATATATCCTCATCACGTTGACTTATTTATATTTGTGCAACACCATCAATGTTCAAGCACCATTAACAACAACATTTTAAACTTTTAAAATTTCAACCACCTGATTTTGTGAGATGATATCATATCTACTTGTCTCACGACCTCATTTGCTTACATTTCTTCTCCAATGTCATCTCTAAAACTCCAAATTTTTCATTTTCAAATTTCAAATGCTTATATATTGTGATATGTGATATGTAGTGATTTTTCTATAAATTCTGGCTGAACTTCCTCGGTGGTGACTTAAGATGACATTATGGGTGCTTGACGAAGCGGAACAATTACTTAATAAGGTAATTTATAAGTAGATTTTGTGAGTTTCATATATTTTCTGTGAAAGTAGATTTCATTTGTTACTTTACCATTGTAGTATTCCAGTAAAGCCTACTTTTTGGGACGTAAAATGAAAATGCAGTCTGAAAAATATCATTTGAAAAAACAAACAAATGGATTAGACTTCATTCTAACCTTCAGACTCAGACTTTGTTTGTTGTCTAGTTAGATGTATATTTGCAATTGACCAAAATCTTGAATTTTTTTAAACTACGCGATGAAGTCTTCTAACCAGTCAACCATGGACTTTCTCAGTAAACTGTAGAAGAAGTCTATTTTGACAATAGTTAGGGTTGACCAAAATGTTAAATCATTGACCGGTGAATGTTTGAATAAAATTAATTAGTAGATGGCGACACAAAGTCTACTAACTAATTAAATTAAATTTTGGTCAATCCCAATACTAATCATTACAAACTGCAAACGAAGTCTATCCCGTCAGAGACTTTTGGTTGAAGTCTACTTCCAAAATTTCAAATCTGACCAGTTGCAAAACTACACACCAGAAGACTTCATCTGGTAGTTTTAAAAAAAAATCACGATTTTGGTCAATTACAAATATACATTTTAGTAGACTTCATGAAATAGACGTGAATGAGAAGTCCACTTCACGAAGTATACATCAATGATAAGTCTACTATTAAGCATGAAGTCTATGTAAAAGTCAGTGGTTTGGTCAATTTTAAAACTAGACATAGTAGACATCAAACAAAGTTAAAGGTTAGACTTCACGTCGAAGTTAACAGTGTAGTAGACTTATTTGTGATTTCCCTTTGTTAAATTTGTAATTACAAAAATAGACCACACAATGGACTTCATTTGGTTGTCTACCACATAGACGACTATCGATTTCTACCTGTTTTACTTCAGTAGGACATCGATATATTTTGAAAATGTATTTATAGCATATATATATATATATTTACATATATGAAGGTTATATACTCGCATCTATATGATTTTAACATGATTATATATTATACATATGTAGAGATCAAATTTTTGGTTATATTAGGCAGTTAGGTCATGGGCAATTCTCAATAATGTTAGTAAATTGAGTTGGACTTCTGGAAATATTTTCGGAAATAACAAATAACAAAAATGTTTAAGAAGTTTTAAATTATCCCAAGTTTACCCCTCCATCTTTACACTCTCGCCTACGTTTTCATTTTGAAACCCTTGTCTCGTCGACACCGGATCTTCGTCGTGAATCTCATCTAATCATCGTCGTTGAAAACAGTCGTCGTCGTCATCTTCTTCTGTCCGCCTCTGCTCGTTTTCCAACTCTCTCCTCTGTAATTGAATCGTCGAATCATCGAATCATCTCTAGAAATCATCGTCGAATCATCTCTAGAAATCATCGTCGAATCATCTTCTCCAGAATTAGGGAAGGCATTCCTGAATAGTTTAGATACGTTTCTGAAAATATTAGATACCTTCCTGAAAACATTACAACAGTTTGCAAAAATTGATTATATTACTCTTCTTTTATTAAGATACATGTTGCAACAGTCTAACTTGTTGAGTCATCTTAAAATTCAAAATATTGTATGATACTTTGTATTTGGGAAGACCTTCCTGAATATGTTATATACCTTCCTGAAAATTTTAGATACATTCCTGAAAACATTACAATAATTTGCAATATTGATTATATAACTCACTTTTGTTGTGTAACTTGTTGTGTCATCTTAAGAAAATCAAACTTTCGTATGATACTTGGTATTTGAAAAGGCCTTCCTGAATACGTTAGATACCTTCCCGAAAACATTACAACAGATTATGATCTTCAGATATATCATAAACATGTCTTTAATGCGATTACTATAGATTCCATTATTGGTTTCACCAAATGGGACACCAAGTATCTAATTTGGGAAGACCTTTCTAAAACATATAAAAAACTTCCTAAAACACAAATTGAAGTGTCATTCTTGAAATTATTATCTTCTGCAGCTTCTGCAGACATGAATTGTGTTTGTGTGCTTCCCATTTCTCCGATTTCTTCTATTGACATATTAATTGAATGTCAAAACCATGAATGAATTTTAATCGATATCAATAATCAAAGATTCGAGGAGGAAGATACCTATTTCAGATCCGCATGTTGTTGATCTCTAATGCGACATAGCTCATTCTTCTGCATAAAGCACATGTCGGAGATAATGCGCCGAAGATAATGCGACGGAGATAATGAATGAATCTGTTCAGATCTTCAAACGATATCGATGACGCGTGAAATCGATATCCTCATGTATCCTCTCGCGTCGTCCTCTTCTCTGATATCACGTCGCCTGCTTCCTACGACGACAGTCCCCGACGACCGTAACAGCATCGTTTGTGATGATGAAGATGGAAATGGGAGAGAAAGTTTTAGGTTTTAAGTTTCAGGGTTAAAAAAGTCTTTTAATATCTTTAAGGAAACATTTTGGGGATTTTATCCTTCCCAAAACATTTTTGTCAAAAACTTCTCAAACCTATTGATTTTTGTCATTATTCCTTCGATCATTGGTTTTATAATTATCCATGAAGTCTACCTGTTACATTTTGATGTGAAATCTGTATATTTTAAAAAGGCTTTTATTAATAAATTATATATAAAAAATTCTTGCTTTTGGGTTTTGTATACTTGATGTACTTACTTATGTATGATTTTTACATGATTATATATAATATATATGAAAAACTCAAAAAAAAAATCTGGTTTAATTAAACAGTTAGGTTATTTAAATTAGATTTCTGTGAAGTCTACTTTTTTACTTATATACTAGATTTTGATTCGCACTTCAAAAGTGCGGGATTAATTTTTAGATACAATTTTAACTTATAAAAACAAAATTTGAGTGATTTTTTTTTATTTTTCTAATAATTTATTTTATAGATAAAATAGGAGAATCCATTCATTTTATGTTTTTCAGTTAATATTTTTATAATCAAAATAAGTTAATTTCTATTTTTAATCCATTTCACATTGGTCTAAGTATTTTATATATTTGTTAAAATAACATGTAATAAATATCACTCGAAAAATATCAATGTCAACCTGTATATTATATTTTAAATAAAATAAATAAAAAATACTTTAAAATATTTATTTTTCTTAAATTAAATAGAAATATTCATGTTTTAATAGTATTGATATATTATGAGATTCGACTAATTTTTAACATGTTAATTTTATTATAAAAGTAATTAAGATATTATAATATATTAATCAATCTAAATCTGAGATTTAAAAAATTAATTTGATTAAAATAAAATAATTTTCTACAATTTAGTCATTAATAAATTTGTTTGTTATATAAAATTTTATTAGCAATTATATTTCTTAAAGAAAATTGAACCATGATATATATACACCCCAAAAAAAATATTCTGTTAATGATATGTTTTTAGTAAAAGAAAAAAAAATATAAAAATGATAAAGGAATATAATTATAATATATTATTATTTATGGTAATAGATATCTACATAATCACATGTAATTAAGTGTAAGATACTTATTGTGGTCTACATTGTTTAATTATATGATTAGTCTAAATTATTTTTAATTATATGGTTTATTTAACATTTTATTAAACTCTAATGACATTTTTAATAATATAACACATGATTAAATGTTATTTTCTAAGTGTGCTTCTATTCTAATAGTATAGATAGATTTCACAGATAATGGTTCAATTACATATGAATGACCCTAACTATATATATCGACTACATATTTAAGATGAAATATACATAATAATCTTATTTACATTTGAAATACAACAAACCAAAAAGTAAATTGTAGAAATATATTAACTGTTATGAGATTAAGCACTTTAGAAATTTTGTTTTTGTTTTTGGTGTATAAATTGGCAAAACATACTAAGGTAACCATATATTCTCTTAACTTTTATTAAGTGTAATCTTTTATAGAAAATAAAGATTTTAAATTTTTTTTTAAAAATTCAATAATTCGTTTTTCTCAAGCACATGCAGTGAAGTAAGAGAAGTGTTTGTGTCATGTGTGTGTATGTAGGTTTTCCTTTTAACCGAATGTTAAATTATACTCAAACCGAAAAGGTAATTTGTTTCTTACAATGTATGTAATTGCTTTATCAAACGAACATTCAGAAGTATGAAAAAGATTTGAAGTTTTAGCCTAGTTGGATTATTTTTTTCGTCAATGATGTTGGGGATGTGAAGTCGAACCACTTCACCACCCATCGTTGTAAACCAAGATTGACTGAGTGGTAAGAGATTGGAAAATAACATATTACGTATCATGTATATACGCTCTCGTATAGGCTCCCGAATCCATTGATGACATCTCATTACCTTTATGTATATAATATCTCCCTGTTTGTATATCTTCTTGTACATATAAACAGAGTTTCTGTGATCAATAGAATTTATTTGAATCTATATCATATTATGATATCTGAGCTATTATAGGTACATGGTTGCAAATTACATAAAGCAATATATTGTCCACGAGCTCCGAGGGCGTGGTACAACTAACTCCGCATATTTCTATTTCAGTCCGGCTTCAAGAATTCCTTAGCAGATGCATCCCTGTTCATCTACAACAACAATGGTGTTCTTATCTTTATGATAGTCTATATAGATGATCTCATCATTACTGGCAACATCATAGTGCATACAAACCGGTTTATCTGCTTCCTTATCTCAGCAGTTTTCATTTAAAGATTTAGATGATTTCTCATTTTTTCTTGGTATTGAAGTCAAAAGAACAAAATCTGTGTTTCATTTAAGTAAATCGTGTTACTAACCTCTTACATCGGAAAAAATGAAATAAGGATGACTACACATGTACATGTGCCTACATAGTCTATCTTGGTTGTCATCCCATCAGATGGTCATCTAAAAAGCAAACCGGTGTGGTTTGGTTGTCAACGAAAGCTGAGTATCGTTCCCTTGCATTCACCACAGCTAAAGTTTGCTGGATTCAGTCATTGCTCTCTGAACTTGGTGCTAGTACTCCAGAAAAACCAGTCGTCTATTGTGACAACATTGGAGTAACATTTAGCAGCTAATCCAGTTTTCCAATTAAGGATGAAGCATCTAGCTTTAGATTATCATTTTGTCAAAACATTTTTTTTCAAGGATGTGAGCTTAACATCACTCACGTCCACTCTGCAGATCAACTTGCTGATACCTTGGCACAACCTCTTTCTCCGACTTGGTTTGATACTCTCTTTCTCAAGATTGGACTCTTTAATGGCCATCCATCTTGAGGGTGTGTGTAAGAGAATGGAAAGCACATATTACATATCATGTATATACACTCTTGTGTATGCTTCTGAATCCTTTGACTATATTTCATTAACTTCTATATATTATATTTCCATGTTTGTATAGCTTATCTGTACATATAAACAGAGCTTCTCTGATCAATTCAATTGTTTTCTATTCCATATCATATTATGAGTATCATCATAAATACATTTTTGTTTTATTTTTATCTTCTACTTGTGTTTCTGTCTGATTTTAAACATGGATTCTTACGAACTATCGTTTAAATGCAGACTAACAATATAAAACTATAAATTCCATTAACATTTATGCTTTTTGTTTTGACTAACGAATGGTACGTACTCAAGAGGTTTTTGTGATACCGATTCATGACTATGAGTCTGATGAGAGGTTTTTGTGATACCGATTCAAGACTATGAGTCTGATGGAGTGGCGTCAGCTACAAAGAGACCTTCATAGCGTTTTACTTTTTTGTATCTTTTGAGTTGTAATTGTATAATTGATTAAATTTAACGCCTCATTCTCATAATTTGGTTCATCTTCAGATGTCTTTGAAGAATACAGCTTTATAGATTCATTAAATAGCATAAACAAGCTAGTAATTAACCTCTTGTTTAATTCTTTATGGAAAAATCTGAAAGTAGATTTGGATTGGAGGCTGCTTCTCTTGCAACATTGTACTAATATGGATTCAATTTGAGCTAGACGAAACATCACCGTGACCCTGATGAGGTCTGTCTAGTTGAGCTAGACGAAACATCACAATGACCCTGGTGAGGTATGTCTGGTTGAGTCAGACGAAGCACCACGATAACCCGGATGAGGTTTGTCTGATTGGAAGCATGTAAGCATTCAGAATCAGACAAAGCATCAAGCGTTGGACCAGGAGGCAGAGGAGTTGATGTGGAGTTGTAACTATCACATCAGAGGAGTTGCTGAGGTGGACCATACGCGCAGGAATTGATTCAGTAGGCAGATATCAAGAAGACTTGTTGAGCTGGATCATCTTGATGTAATCAGATCAGGCAGCAGAAGACTTGACAGAGCGAATACTGTCTTGAGAGATCTGCTGAGCTGACAGGATCAACGACAGGCCACATTACTCACGGGCCTTGAAGCCCACGTGACTTGGAGGGTCATTA
>KE155847.1:103234-115112 GCA_000411075.1 Sisymbrium irio
GACCCAATAATCGAATTACTTTCCTAAAATACATTGTGCGAATTCCGGTTCCCACAATAAGCTGTGCACTTGCAGTAAAAATAAAAAGGACAATTTCCAGTCTATCACCAATTCAAATAGTGTGCCGGTCGATGTACCAACCAACCAAAAATTTCATCATCCAAATCTTCAAACTAAGCTGAGAAAAGTGTGTACACACCAAAGGTACCTTTCCCAAAGAGCCAGAGGAGGTCCAAAACATCAAATAGAAGAAGCCATCTGAAAGGAGATAATGTAAAAGGTATTTTTTGAGATACCTTCAATGGATACAGCCAAGATGTCACCTCCACTCAAGAGGTATCCTACGAGGATCGTTCGGGATGGTGTAAGTCCTGAGGAAGCAGCATTGTTTACTAAAGACATCAGTGCAATCCTCTTGAAAAAGACAGTTTCAAGGATGGAGAAGAAGGTGAGAGGCTCTGAACAAGTCAGTGTTATCATTCAGAGTAGATTTCTAAAGAAGCTACCATATCCAAGAAGCTCCTTCTAAACATGAAGGGTCCCCCACTCTCTTTGTGATCTTGGCTTCATTTATAAATTTAATGCATCATTCGATTGTGTAAGACTTAGACTAACTGACTTCAGGTTCACAAGGATCCATCTTATCCTTACTGATTGTTCTAAGATGATTCCAGATGAATTTTCCACTGAAAATTAGTGGATGCACCATTCCCACAGACTTTGTGGTTTTGAATTATGATTAGGAACCCCATGATCCTTTTCTCTTAGGAAGATCATTCTTAGATACAGCGGGAGCCATCATTGATGTGAGAGAAGGGATGATTGATCTGGATTTGGGTGATAAAGTCTTGAAATTCAACATTGATAAGCTAAGGATGAAGCCTACAATTGATGGCAAACCTTTTCTACAGATGTTTCCATGGATGAGGATCCAATCATAGAGGAATCCACATACATTAGTTCTGGTTGTGTCAAAGATTTGGAGATTATGCTTGAAAATGAGGCTCCAATTGGTGTTAAACTGCTGGAAGAAGATGTTCTTGTGATGAAGAACAAAACTGCAGAGCTGAATTGTAGAAAAAAACGCAGAGATTCGAGTTACAAACCTTGCATCGGTCGATGCACCATCTTGCATTGGTCGAGGCACCACCTTGCATCGATCGAGGCACCACCTTGCATCGGTCGAGGCACCACACAGACCAAACAAGAATCCCCCAAAGTACACAGTTTTCTGGAGGTCTCTAATGCTGCAAATATGAGAGATTCTCTGCAACAGCCATCTCCACCTCCCACACACCAGACACCTTGGAGAAAACAAAGGTATGGTTTTCTTACTCCTAGTTCCAAGCCACCTGATATCATCAATCAGACAATTTCATATGTTTCACATTTAAGCCAGCCACGGAATCCTCGTAGAAGGCTTGATGCTTCTTTTGATGATTCTACGGGTAAAAGAAGTTGCCCACCCATACTCAGACCGTGCGCTGCTGCTGTTCCTCGTTACCTTGGGAGATCTCATGCACCTAATGCTTACACACCGCCTTAGATGTTGAGATGTTCTTCCCAGAAGTATGTCTTCCACCTTTATGATCCACCACATCTCTAAGCCTCAACAAAGTGGACCTAATGACATTAAACAAGCGCTTGGTGGGAGGCAACCCATCTTTAGATATAGTTTATTTTTATTTATATTTTTTTTTAGCAATGACACAAAGGAGCTTGGAGCCGATCTTTGCATCGACTGATGCACTCACATGGACTGACTGATGCACCATACATGTAATTATCCTCTACCTTGTCGTCTGCTCCTTCGTTTTTATGTTATTTTCTTTCCAATCCTAAGGCTAGATAAACATTGGGGGCAGTGTTATTCAAGTCTGGGGGAGGTAGCTGCTGACCTTGTGTTTGTTTTGGCTGTTTTGAGTCAGTTGTGTCAGTTTGTGACGTTTAATTGAGTTAAATTTTGTCGGGAATTATGAGATTTTCTTGAAACTAACCACTTTGAATACCACTTTAGTGACCATTATTTCAGTGTTTCTGTGAACTGAAATCCACCTCAATGTGTATTCGTAAACTTGTTATGTGAGGAACCAAAAATCTTGAAAAGAAAGCGAATTTGATGAAAAGATCGAAAGGAATTATTAAACTAGGGCAAAAGAAAATGAATTGCTTTTTATTGTTAAGTATCAAGTTGTATTCAATATCGGGTTTTAAGATATCGGGAACTTCTATTTAGAAAGTAAAGATCAATATGTATTTATACAAGACAACTTTAAATCCTAAACAGCGAAAGTTTTTATATGGGAATTTGTCATTTCCTTTTCTCTGTCATTTTTCCCTAAATCTTTCGGGAAACTCCTAGAATCTTCGACAAGACGGCTCTTCTTGTTGGTCTAACTTTCTCCTTCGTCTTTTGGTTTAGCGGTTTTCATCGGTCCGTTTTAAGTTAACATCTTATCGTATCTGATAGATAAAAATGTCACGATGTTTTAGTAAAACGTCAAGAAGTTTACAAAAATATCGACAAGTTCTCGAAATAATCGAGTAGACGAAGAACAAAGCAAGATCAGATATATCCGGCTCGACACCATTTTTGGAAGATAAGAAATGGTTGAGCCAGATACATTGCTCGGTGATCGACGTGGCCATCCGTCCGGCTCGGCATCTTGGCACTCCGCAGTCGTCCTGGCCACTGTCTGGCTCGGTGCTTGGAAAGGAGAGAAAGCGATGAGAAATCATCCGGCACAGCACGAATGCTTGGTGGATGTACATAGACGGTGAACACCCGCAGCATGGGTAATGTACACCCAACGTGTCCAACCACATGCTAAAATATGTGTGGCTGTACATATGTAGAATACCGAGATCGGGTATGACCGGTTAACTGACATGAGTAATGTACATCCACCGTACGGGGCAACCACATCGTGTGGGATATGTTTATGAGTAAGTAAGTGTAGTTAGTTGGGATGATGGGGATGGTTAGTGACGGAACTGTAATGGGGATGTAGATGAGTAATAAGTGGAATGTGAATTCAGAAAATGTGTGGGATTTTTAGAACTAAGGATGCAATAATGTTGTGGATATGTAAATATGTTGCGGCTTTACACGATTAGCATATCCGAAGGCGAGAAACATTTGTGTACATACGCAGAGATACATCCACGGATACTTTGAACACAAAGACATGTAATATTCCATCGAATAGAGCGCCCACATGAATGGGGTATGTTTTTGAGCAACGGGAGGTAATGGATGTGCAGGTAGTATGAAATAGATATGTAGTGTTGTGGATGTGAAAGAGAAATGGGGATGTACAGACTTTAGATTGCTAACATAGGTGCCTTTACGAACGGAATGGACATCGAAATGACAGGATCCACGAGATGGGTGGAGTATGTTATCGAGTGGGTGATATATGTTTTATGAACGACGGAAAATATTTGTGGATGTACATATGTCTTATAACGAGATCGGTTAGTTCTATCAACCTGAACGGTGAATACCCGCGGGCATGGGTAATGTACATCCACCGGCCGGACAACCACATGATAAACCATGTGTGGCTTGTTTATATTCCGTCGAGCAGATCTACCACATGGGTGGGTTATGTTTATGAGTAAATACGGACTTGAATAAATAATTGTTCTGAATTGAAGAAACTAAGATAAATGACTATAAAAAATAAGAATCCTTATACAAGCGGAGTAGTAGTGCTTGATCAATAGATAAGGACGGGAGCGACATAGGTTACATAAATACCCGTTAGTAAAGAGTTCTGGTAATACAATTAAGACACAACCCAGACTGCTAGACAGTATGTATTGGAAAAAATCTGGGTGGTTAGACGCTAGTGCAATTCCAAAAAAAGATGGAGGTGGTGAGTTGTGTATCCAAGACTGAGCAAGAGATGGATATAGAACGCACCGTCTCTAGTTTCTTCAGATGGGGACTTTACAAGTCGTCCTGTTGTGACCTTCGATGCCACAACGCCCGCATTTGTTTGGTACGAGTTTTTGTTTTTTTGCGACCTGGTGACAACAGTAAGAATTTAGATAAGGAGGAAAAATGAACAGTTTGGCGACAGTAATGTTAGACTTATAGGAATTTCACCTGTGGACAGGAGCCAATTTTATCTTGGACGCCCTGGTGGTCTCCTAGTACGTGGTGGCATCAAAGAGCTGTTCACCAAGCTATCTGGTAGTTCATGATCGTCGGGAGAAGCATCCGGGTTGATTAGTCCTTTGTAAGTATCCACCCAGGTTTATTTTTTGTAGCAGTCGCTGACCAGTTGATGGTAAGGAATGACAAGCGAATCAGCAGCCATGAGAGCATGCCCGCAAGGTATTTTATATTTCTCGTACACACGGAAAGTTCAAAGTTTCGTATCCAGTATGACGTGATGTTTCTGGCCGAACACACCGACTACTTGGCAGCTCCAGCTCGAGATTGCATTGATTCTGCTACCTTTTTTCAAAGTCATGTTGTTGGAGACAACTTTGTCAACTTCTGGAGTGACATAGCCTTTCGCAGCAACACTTTTTTTCTGCCTTGCGGAGAACCACCTGGTTAACAACCTCTGGATGTACATAAGTAGCTCTATAATAGAAGAAGCTCTAGCCTTTCTCAAAGCTTTGTTGAGTTGTTCGGCGACGTTGCTTGTAATCATATTGTAATGTGACCCTTGGAAGTAAGATCTAGACCAATGAGCAACCCCAAATCTTGTTGAAGACCTCTCTGAACCCACCGATACAGAAGGCAAAAGCTGATTTCACGACCAACTTTGTTAAACCTTTGGATTTGTACGTAGAGTTGACGTTTCGCATCAAGTGGACGATGCAGGCTCCATGGTGGGATTGAGGAAAGGCGATCTTTTTAGCAGTGTAGATTGAGGGGTGGCGATCTGTTATGATTGTGAGGTTAGGACTGTCAGCGACGGTCCTTTCAAGCTTTTGTAGGAACAAAGTCCAGGATTCGTCGTTTTCAGAGCCAACCACTGCAAAGGCTAGCGGGAAAACTTGGAAATTTGCGTCTTGTCCACTTGCCGTGAGGAGAACACCTTTGAATTTACCCGTTAAGTTTTTGCCATCAATAACTAGAACTGGCCTAAGTTTCCTGAAACCAACGATGGATGGTCCAAAAGAGAGAAACAAGTAAAGACACCTTTTCAGACCATTTTCATAAGTTTCAGTGACGAGATCTGTAACTGTTCCGGGGTTTGCGAGCTTGAGTAAGTGTAGGTATTGTGGGATCTTTAGGTAGGAATCGTCATTTGCTCCAATGACCGAGTGAATAGATTTTTCCTTTGCTCGATAACACTTCATATACAATGCTGAAACACGTTGATCCTCAAGTCCTCAAGTAGGAGTTGCTGCAATTCACCCGCCTTAGGACAGGACATGGGTCACCATAGTTGCATTTGTAGACGGTGGTGATGACGGTTGAAGTAGCCTTTCTCTTATAGTTACTCCTAGTGTCAATTGTGCAGTTGTGTTGTAGTTCGGCTTTCTGGATTTCGTAGTATCCACATGCTGTTAATTCTCAAGCTCGTGCACATGTAGGATCGGAGCAGCTGATAAAGAAATAATGTGGTATTGTTATAGATTGGCAGAAATAAAACCGGTTCTGGATAGCATATATTCCCAATGCTATTCTGTAATCCTCTTTGGAGTCATAGATTTTGCCCACTGCAATATCGACGTCGGTCTCATCGATGTCTAAATCTGGTATGGCGTCGGCGGCATACTGCATATCGTTGAATATACGTGGTATGTCGAATTCTTCGTCGGGGATGTCGGCGATGTTTCACGGCGGGATTGTGTGTTGCTGTGGATGGGGCATGGTAGACGGTGTAGATGAAGGGTGGATGTGGCTGGAACAAGCCGTAGACGAGGTGGATGGAGTTTTGTGGACGGATGGAGGAATGTGTGTGGATGGGTAATTGTGGACGGGTGGGGGAGGTGTCCATCTAGATGGGTTAATGGATTCGGGTGGCTGGGGCGAAACTGATGGTGGTACATAATCATTACCAAATATGGATGAAGCAGGTAGGCCGTCAATAATGGATTCGGTAACTCTGTTGTATTCCTTCTTCCAGTCAGGAGTCTCGCTGGGGGGTGTGGCGGCGGATGGCGAGTCAGTTGTGTGTTCGTCAACTCCGCATATAATCTCTGGAGCATTTGAACCACCAAAGTCGTCCTCCAGAAGTGGCTCCCAGAACTCCTTGTCGTATCCACGAGGCCTGACTTTGTCGGTGTTGATTGGCGGGCCATTTAACTCCTCTGAATCCATAAAATCATCTTCATCATCAAGCCACGAATCTTTCGCTGGACGGGTCTCAGACCTTACTTGTTTGTCATTTAGGTCAAGGCAGTCAAGTAGAGATTCTTCCGCGGCCGACATGTGGGTCATCTTCGAAGCTGCGGTGGATGGGGAAGGAAACCCTTCAAGGACGCCCATGCCAAAACCACCACTCTTTAAATTAGGTACAGGCGTTGTGAACCCCGGTTCGTTATCTGCGACGCAACTGTTGCCCGTATGTTTTGTTTGAGAACTGAAAATCGCGAAAAGGTTCATTGTGGTGTTGATTTTGAAGTGTTTGAAGAAGTAAGCAAGAGAACCTTCGTTCGTCAGCAATACAGGCGGAGTAGTTAAACCAGTAGCCAACTCCTTCGTGTTGGGTTGCCAGTAACTCAATGTTACATTGTAACCGGAGGCCATGTCGGAGAAGAACTCGCGCAAGACGTTTTTGTTGAAGTACGTTGAGCGTAATGCCGACAGTAAGCGGAACAATATGTGACATCTGCTGCTTATCGATAGAGAAATCCCATTGGCCGTCGGCAGTGGTGTTCCAGTCGCCGGCGATAATCAAGCAATGGTCGGCCATATCTGGGGTAAATTGTGTTCAAATAAGTGTGATAATCCACTTTTAAGACTTCAACCCTGGAACATTAACCAATAATTCTGACACATTGATCTGAGTCGTCTAAAAACGTACAATATATACAAACCAACGGTAGATAACAAAGTGGGTGGATATCAATCCCATCGAAAAAAAGTGAAAACAGGTTTGATAATGACCATGGATGAAATGTAAAAAACAACGGTCAAGATCAGCTTTCTGCTAACAAGAAATGCAAGTCCGTTAGAATGTTCAGTTACTGAATCGTTGGTAATGTACTAGGATGGGGGCAAAAGCGGGATGTTATAATGGCCATAGTGAGTTCTCAGGTAGCAGAAAGTGACTATTAATGTAAGATGAAAGTTAAAAAAGTGACTGTTCATGTATATTCTCAAAAAATATATAACAACTTACAATCTTTGTAGACTGCTTAGACTGTTTAAATTCGGAAGACTGCCTATAAATCTGTTGTTGGCCAAGTGCCTGTATTCAACAGTAAAATATATAAATTTATTAATTTTTATCTACAAACGACAGAACAAAAATATGAGTTAATCACTTACAGTTCGGTAAGATTTGTTAAATTATTAAGAGTTGAAGGAATCTCTCCACTTAATTAATTCACATCAAGCCGTCTGGAATAAATAAATGTCACATGATATTAAAGCATTCAGGATATATACAAAATCTTAATAATATATTACTACTTACAATACTGTCAATGATTTGAGGAGACAGAGGCTGTCTGGTATTTTTCCTGTGAATCGGTTTTTCTGGAATAACCTATCCATAAAACAACAAACAAAGGAATAACTTATTTAGTTACTACTCTATGATCATACAAGAGATTTTAGGTCCTGCAACCAAAAAAAAAATTGAATTAACAAAATAAATACAAAAAAATTTGGCTAGTATATTTATCATTATATAATAACTTTCACGCGTACAAAAAATAATTTCGTTTGGTTTCCTTTTTACCGTTTTAACTAAAGATTATAAAAGCACTTTTTGTTTGTTTCTTCAACGTATTCAACTTCTTATTAATCATGTGAAAATTTTATAAATATTTTCTCATTTTGTGGGGAATTTTTATTTGAGTTCCACAAATGTAATAAAACTATAAATATTAAAATTATTAAATTCATATATAATACGTTTGAGCATATTAATTACTAAAATACTATGAAACTTTGTCTATATTACTAGATTAATATAAATCTTTCAAAAAGTATTAGTAATTTTATCTATCCCTAATAAATGACGAATATCACCATTAATTCAAAAATATTTAAAATTATTAATAAATTCATGTCACTTAATTATTATATTCATTTATATCCATAACTCAGCCATACCATTTAAATAACTCAGTCAAACATCAAATATACTCTAAAATTAAAAATGTTAAAATGTTATAATTAAATTTCTTTTATCAATATGAAGTAAATATAAATCAACTAAATATGTATACTTTCTTGAATTTATAAGTTGATACTCTAACTTAATATTGAAATTTATGTTATCTTACAAGCACATCAAACTTTACTTATATCTATAATGTTGAGATCCTAAATTAT
The DNA here is from genome assembly GCA_000411075.1 of Sisymbrium irio. Taxonomy (NCBI): domain Eukaryota; kingdom Viridiplantae; phylum Streptophyta; class Magnoliopsida; order Brassicales; family Brassicaceae; genus Sisymbrium; species Sisymbrium irio. The sequence goes on from KE155847.1 coordinate 111,714, forward strand.
ATAAAATAAATTATATAAAGTAAAATATTTATAAATTAATAATGTTAGACTCTAAATATTTATTAATTTAAATTTTTTTAATTTATAAAAATATTATTTTAACTACAAAATATATTTTTTAATTTAATTTTATTTTGAATAAAATTCATTTTAATTCTTTATTTTTTTAAAAATGATGTTATTTTAAAAATCTTCTAATTAAAAATGATTTACACAAACAAGATAAAATTTTTTATTACACTAAACTAGATTTAATAATATATATTGAATATCCATATAAAAATGATGTACGTTCAAAATGTAAAAATATCATAACTACAATTTTAGATATAAATATGTAAGAAAATGATGTATATCCATATAAATAAGTTTAAAATGTACAAAAATGATGTACATCTAAATAAATGTTGAACTCAAATCTTAAAAAAAAAAAACATCACTAAATTTTTTTTAATACAATATAAAAAATTAGAGATAAAATATTAACAAAATCTTAAACTTAAGTAAAAATAAATATCAATAATTTATAAAATTATTAATTTATCAAGTGTTAAACATAAACATTGATTCATATACTTTAAACCCTAGACCTTAAATCTAAAAAGTCAGCGGTGAAGTACCTAAAAGTCAGCCGTAAAGTTCTTAAAAGTCAATTGTAACTACCTGTTATAAGTCAGTCGTGAAATTCATATAAGTCAGCCATCAAGTGTAATGTATATCAAGTGTAATTTAAGTGGGAAAATCAGTCCAACATCCATAACTCAGTCTTATCATTTAGATAACCCAACTATATGTATAATAACTCAATCGTATCATTTAGGCGGAAAAGTGTGTAAATATGTATAATCTCGAGACATTTACAATCTCGAGATCTGTAATCCACACATGTATTCTCTTAAATCTCAGGACATTTAAAAATCTCGAGGCGTTTGTAATCTCAAAACATATAATAATTAAAGTTTTATCTTAAACAAGGGAAAATTTTATATTAATACACATTCTTAATTTCAATTAGAAATTTAATACACCATCTTTTTTTGATATCCAATTTAACACATCCATTTAAATATTTTCTATAAAAATACTTCAAATTTTTCATTTTAAATTTTTAATTCGAAAATAATATTATTTAAATAATAAAAATAATAAAAATAAAAATAAAAATTCATAAAATAGAGAAAATTTAAAAAAATCCTTAAAATTATAATTTGTTTTTATAATTAAAGCTTTATCTTAAAAAAAGGAAAATTCCTTTAAAGTGGTGTACAAAAGTCTTCTGCTTATGTGGTGCCGGTTTTTTGCTTACATGACAAAGACTTTTTTGTAATTACGTTTTTTGTTACAACATAAGTAAGCGGCATGCTATATATTAAAAAAATGCTAGTAATAAAATAATTTTTTTATGGTTTTAGTAATATCACCTAATTTATGTGGTATTTAAGTAAAATTCCTTTAAATAAATACATATTTATTAATGAAGTAATTAAGTTCAGATACTATATACTATTGTATATATTGTTCTAGTAACTATATTCTATTCGTATTAGAATTTCTATATATGTTGTTGCAAATGCGTAAACAAAATTAAAGCACAGAGTTTCGTTAGAAATATCTCTAACCTAATGGTCAGTAATTAATGATAATATTAACTATCGCAATTTGGATAAAAAACTTATAGAGTGAAATTTTGAGGTAGGTATTGATAAATTGATTGCATGATTGGATGAGCTGTATCTTATTCCTACAACCTTATTTAGCTTTAAAATATTGATGTTAAACCAATCATGATGTAGCTTTAGTTTTTAAAATTACAGCCTACAGAAAATTTTATCTAATTTTTACCAATCATGTTGTAGCTTCTTTTTTGATAGATACAGACCAAACTTAAAAAAAAAAAGTAGTCGAACGTGATTTTGGAACTGAAATCCTGCATCCCAATTTTTTAGGCTGTAGAATCTGTAAGGAAAAGAAAAATATCTTTAAATTTGAAAATATAAATTATCAACTAAAAATAAAAAGGAAAAAAGGGAGATAAATTGGAATAAAAAGAAGAAACCCTAATAGTAACCCATATATATTTTTCATTGATCGTAAGCTAATCTCTCATTCCTATTGATACAAACAAAAACCCTAAAATCTTTTGTTTTCATTACTCATCCAAAATATTAAGATAACAATTTCTCAATCTTTTTCTTCTTCCGAAACCAGTAAATTTTGTCTTTTTTTTTTAACTTCTCCATTAATGTGTTACTTCTGAACTATTTATCTCCTTTGCATGCAATTAAGAAAAAACTGATTCAGTTGGTCCAGCATATACTTTTTTACTTTAATCAATGCATCACTTTGTATATAAGATTTCATCCTTTATTTGTTTATTGTAATTTAATCTATAAACGTACGTATGCATGTTGATTTCGTCTATTGTGTTTTATTATAGATATAGCAAATATTTGTACATCTTCTCATCACCGAGAGGTAACAAATCACTCATTAAATTGTTATTTTACTATTTTAACAAAAATTTGCTATTATTGTTGATAATTATGTTTGTCTTTGATAGATTACATGGACAGATGATCTTGCTAGAGTATTTCTTAATCTTTTTTTTATTAGAACAAGAGAAAGAAAACTGGGTAGACAAATATTTAACAAAAGATGGTAAAAACTCTGTTATGAATAGTTTCAAAGAAGCGACAGGATATACTTTAGTATGGAAAAGCTTTAGAAATCATCTTACCAATCAGAAAACTTGGTATGATTGTTACAATCGTTTGTCCAACATGACCGGTGCGACCGTCGATCAAAATACGGGACAAATCAACATGCATAAAGAATGGTCGGATGAACGAATAAAGGTAATTTTTTTTAGTTAAATAAAATAATTTTAGACATATGTCAGATTATTAATTTGATTTTATTAATTTTCAGGAAAATATGATGGCTGGAAGATTTCGTAAAAAACCTTTAGCTAACCAAGATTTGCTGGATAGATTATTTAGTGGAATTCATGTAGGAGCCAAAGATGGATGGTCAGTTGGTAATGGTCCGGACGTATATCGTCCCCAATATGGATATGATACTGAGATGGAGTCCAATATCGGTACAACTTCTCAAAATGAAGATGTCGATATATCATTACCTAGCATGGGAAATGAACAAGCTGATGAGCCTCCATGTCCAACCCCAAGCGACAATCACCTTCTTCCTGCTGGTGGATCACATAATAACCAACGAAACAAACGTAAACGTACAACACCAATTATTGATAGTTCCTCTGAATTAACAACAGCGATTCGAGAACGCTCAGAAGCAATAAAATTGGTGGCATGTGAAATGTCATCAGCTTTGACATGTGACATAACCATAGCTTCACGACGTCTACATCAAATTACAGAGATC
>KE155848.1:16369-28712 GCA_000411075.1 Sisymbrium irio
TCTGTGACTGGTGTGGGTTCGCAACGAGAACATTGCGTGCTTGAGTGGGGGTGAATTGTAACATCCTGATTTCTGTTATATGGAAACTTATGTGGGAGATGTTAAAAAAATTGATTCGACTACCTATGTCACCAAAGTGCACTTACCTTTTCGGTTGCACATCCAGAGAAAACTCCAGAGTTAAGCGTGCTTGAGCTGAAGTACTCAAAAGATGGGTGATCTACCAGGAAGTCATTCACGGTACCGTGTAAGTGAGGCCAAAACACGGGGAACGGTCATGTCGTGATTGCAGGGTCAGTATATCATGATTTTCAAATCTCCCGGTTAAGGCGCCGACCATCGGACAGAGTGGGCCGGCCCATGGGCCTAGTGAGAAGACATGGGGGCCCACCGGGAGGGGCGTCGGGGCGTTAAAAAATTCCACACCTAAAATCAGCCCTGGTAAGTCTGATTTTAATTCAAATTATTTGGTTTGAATAACAATTTTCTGTCTTTGTCTTGTGTTTCCCTTTGATTTATTTCATTTTCCATTTTAGTAGAATAATGGCGCATGTTTAGCCAATTTGATTTTAATACTTAAAATTTCAAATTTGTAATCTGTTTCAAGTCCTCATGAAGAGCAAAGCTGCATTGACTACTATATAAGGCCTCTCAACTAATTGTGTATTTTTACCCTAGATCAATAAACAAACCAAATTTTCTTCTAAGAAAATTTGCACTTTGTGCTTCCAAGAAATCCAAGATTTCTTGTGTGTTCTTGTCTATATCAAGCATTCTCCATCCTTCACTCACAAAATTATCCCTTTTCCAAAGAGAAAGATCCGTACAACCAGATCCTTGGATCCATCCGATTATTTTGCTTCCATTCCACTTTTACCGGGCAGACGCAGGTGCCGTACGGCCATCCAAGTCCACCATCCGACCACCTTGTGTAACCTCAGTTCCTGAGGCTGCATCATCTGGCATCAGAGTTTCAAAACTCCTAAATCAGGTTTATTCTATCTTTATTACCTTTTCTTTCATTGTTGTTAGATTTTTCTTCTTTAAAACTTAAAAAAGTTATTTTCTTGTCTCAATCGTTTTTTAAAACCTAATCTAAAAAACAAAAAAAAAATTTGTCCTTGTTGTTCTTATTTTATTTGTGTTATTCATTTTATAAAAAAAAAACATTCACTTGTTTGATTTTGTTTCAGGTACCTACAAAAAAGACCAAAAGAAAGAAGAAGAGATGGATAGGCACATTACAGCATTATCATTTTCGCACCAATCTAACCAAACCGCCATTCCACAACATCACCACACTCGGTTACATCGTCCCATTTGCATCTCGTTGTTTAAATCCACATTTTTGTGTATTGCTTTCAATAGATCGTTGTCCATACTTTCATTTGTCCATTGTTTCTTCATCTTTGCATTCGAAAGTCAAAAACAAATTATCATTAAAACTGCATTCATATTCATTTCTGAAAATTATCTAAGTTAAGCAATTAGTTGACTGGTTTCATAAACAGAAAAACGTGTGGCTTGTTCAAACTTGATATTTTCTGTCTAGCATTAGTTTTCTATAGTCACATATTTGAATTTTACTTGCATTTAAAAACACAAAAGAGAAAGAAAAAGTAGAAGTCAGTCCATATCATCATTCAGATTCGATTTACTTACATTGGCCACATTCATACATTTTTGTTTGTGCTGGTACCTTGACCAGCAAGAATGAGCAACCCAAACCAGCCAACCTTGGCTGAGATCATGGCCACGATCAATGGCCTTACCAGGCGCATAGTCTTCCTGGAGTCGAACTTTGTTACCGATGAGACTACTAATGCAGGCAGTAATGCCACCCCGGCCATCAACAACCAGCCCCATGGTCACGACACCAACAATGATGCCCATGAAAATGGACCGATTCAGCATGGCTAAAATCAACGAAATAGGAGAGGCCAGCCACAAAATGATGAGGATGAGCAATGGCACGGTGGGAAGGATTTGAAATTAACCACACCAACTTTTGTTGGTAAAGTCAATCCAGAGTCTTACCTTGATTGGGAGAGGAGAATGGAGTACATTTTTAAGTACTACAACTACTCAAAAATTTTCCAGGTGTCCCTAGCCTCAGCACAGCTCACGGACAATGATCTGGCGTGGTGGAACAAAGAACTTTCTGATAGAAGAAGGAGCAGGCTTCAACGAATCAGTACTTGGGCATACATGAGTTTCCAGCTCAGGAAGAGATACATTCCAATCTACTACTATAGAGACCTTCAGAAACAGTTCAGAAAAATAGCTCAAGGAAACAAGTCCATAGAAGAGTACTTTTGAAGAATTCGAAACCTTGAAGAACCGGTTTAAAATAGAAGACTCCCAAGAAACCTTGATGGCACAGTTGAAGACAGCATTGCCAGAAAGGCAGAGAGGCAGCCATATGGTGATCTAGATGAGCTTCTACATACGACTACCCAAGCCGAACAACATATCAAGAGGAAGAATGCCTCACTTAGCTGTTCGAAGACCAGTTGGAACCAGAACACAACACACAACATGGACAAATGGAAGTCCATAGAACCAGTGTCAAAGTTCAAGAGGACTGCTGCCCAACCGTTTAGAACAGCTCAACCTGGAAACAACAAGGCTCAAGTCAATGAGCCTGCTTAAAATGCAAAGGCAAAGGGCAATATCACAACCATAGAGCCATGATCATCCAAGATGATGGAGAGTATAAATCAGAGGATGAGGCCGAGACAGAACTAGAAGAATCCGAGGAAGAAGTGACAGATTAAGCCAAAGAGAAAGTGAGCTTAATGAAGACTTAAATCCGAGGGTAATCTGTCACTTCACCTCTTATGTGAGATTTCTTGTGTAATCTCGTCTATATCAAGCCTTCTCCATCAGGCTTGTGGTGACCATCATTCCATCCTTCACTCACACAATCGTTCCTTTTCCAAAGAGAAAGAGCCGTACGACCAGCTCCTTGGATCCATCCGATCACTTTGCTTCCATTCCATATCTACCGGGACGACGCAGGAGCCGTACGAACGGTCAAGTCCACCATCCGACCAGATAGGAAATGAACGAGGAATTCACTTTTGGCACTTCAGATCGGTTGGATAGGCTTGGATCTGATTTTTCCAAGGGGTGGATCGATGGGTCACACTGAGGTTGCGGATGGCCTCAGATATTCCCTAACCTTATGGTTTCTTGATAGGACTCACAAAATCAACCAAAAGGGATTTCCTGGATGAAATAATCCTTCAAGAAACATAAAAGTTCAAGAAGAATAAGAGAGAATTCTCTGAAAATATTTAGATAAAATGTTGGATGATCTGAAAATACAAGTGTTTTTACCTTTTATACTTAATAAAAATAACTCTTGCACTTCTACCTAGCGCACGAAATTAATGATGAAATAAAATGAAACAGTCCAAAATAGACCCTTGAGCTCATTTTACTTCCTTACATAAAAATGTCTTGGTCGGTCTATTATTTTATGCACAAAGGTTTTAATTCGCGTAAGTTTGAGAATACCCGTTTTGTAAATAGCATAACTCCTTCATCTAAACTCCTTTTGGTCTGATTCTTCTTTGAGGAGTTTCATAATTGAGCTGGGCATATTCTACAAGTGGTTTCATTCGTAGAAGCATTTTGGTTTAGAAGTTATGAGTCAAACAGAGAACATGTGTCTGTGTTGCTTCCCATCTCTCAAGCCAAGCATGCATGTTTTGCCTGTCTGCTACCCAAGAGTGCATCACGACCACCTTGTGTAACCTCAGTTCCTGAGGCTGTGATGCAGCTTTAGAAACTGAGGTTGTCTTTGGGGGAGGCTGGGCATACTAGGCTGGCCGTGCGGTAACTACTTTTGTCCGATAGAGATGAACGATGGAAAGAAGTGATCAGATGGATCCAGACTGCTGGCCGTGCGGCACTCTCAATCTGGAAAATTAATGGTTAAAGCGGATAGATGGGTGGAAGTGAAGGTCACCACAAGCCTTGTGAAAGAAGCTTGATAAAGACATAAATAACAACAAGAAATCCCAGATTTCTTAAGGGTACACAAAGTGCTTTTCTTTAAAAGAAAATTCGTTTAATTCATTATCAAAGGGTGTTTTACAAATGGTGATGATGGTGAGCTTATATAGTGATCAAGTACAAAGACCGAAATAATTCAAAACAAGAGACAAATCAGCCATTTAGAGAGATTGATGGAAACAAGCTGAATGAGGGGAATTTATTGACTCCTTTGAATCTTGATAGCTTGGGGAAGTAATGATGATCCTTAGGAGTGTCTAGATTCATGAAATGTAGTCTCAAAACGTACCTCTCTTCAAAATATGGCCGTTGTTCTTCATTACTATTATAAGATAATGAGATCATGATGAATGGTCCATGACATTCTTCAATTGATCCTCTGCGTTTTGGTGGAACTGGGGACGCCTTTTATTGTCTCTGGCTGATGATAAATGTCTCCTGGTTCTCAAATCTTGGTTTTGAGAAAGATTTAACCAAGTGGTTATCATATTTTCCTTAATTGTGTCCAAGCTAACATGTTTTGAAAAATGTGTGATACCTTGGGAATCCGGTTGTTATTTCTTCATTTCTTGGACTTCTTGGAACCTTGAGAGATCCATTAACAATATCCAAGTGGTCTGAGGCTGAAATAATGAGTGAGTTCGGCTGTGCTGCTCGTTCTTTGGCTTTGTTGCAAATGATAGTCTGAAACGGGTTATCCAACTTGTAAAATCCATATCCTTTAAAGTCTGAACTCGGTTTTATTTGAATCCAATTCTTCGTGCTTCCATTTTGAGTTCAAAATCTGGAACAATTGGATTTGTAGCTTAATTCCTCCTGGTACGTCTCTTTTAGTAGTCGTGAGTCGTCTTTAGCTTTAATGGTGATCTTCTGGATTGAATCTCCAATAATTTCGTTTTGGGAAATGGTTTTGGAATGATTCTTCTTCATGGTGTCTCCTGGGTGGATTTAGTGTGTGATCCAAGTGTTTCTTGATCTGAAATGCTTGATATGCACCTCCATTTGAGCTGAACTCAAGTCGTTGGTCTCCTTAGTCCTCCTCAGCTTCATGTCTTTAACCTCCATAATTGCCTCCGGTTTGGTTGGCTTGGTGCTGGTTCTGAGGGAGGCATCAGTCTGCATCAGTAGCGCAACAAACGAAGGGTTTATCCCAGACGATGTTCTCAGGTTTGACCTTGAGAGGGGCATGCCAAAGCAGTTAAAGACATTGCACTGTCTTAATCTTCATTGCAAGTTTGTCTACTTTTTCATCGCCGACTCAGACATCTTGGTCTTTAATATCTCTTAAACAAAAGCTAGAATACCCCTAGACGAGATTATAAACGTTTTTCAAACGTTAAAAAACGGGAATGTTATTTGGAAAATTGCATCCCTTAAACCTAGACAAACGCATAACTTAGTTTCTGAAACACTAACCTATTGAAAGTCCTGCCACAAACGCTTCTTGGCAGCAGTGGCAAAATCTCATAAAATATTCTCTTATATTTCAATTTTAAAACGCATCACAAGCAACAAAACGCTAAGGAAATATAAGAGAGTAAAAAACTTCGAACTACTCTACTTATCCTATAGCAACTCTACGAGATTTTAATCATTCACGGCTGAACATAAACTAAATGCATAGATAAATAAAATATTAGTACAAACATTGGGACAAATCCCGGCCAAAATAATAAACAGCCTGCACAAAGGACGCCAGTCTGAAACAAAGGCTAACAAAAGCCGAAAAATTACATAAAGAAGGGGATACTTGGTTCAAGAGCAATTCCCCCCGAGGTCGAGGTCATCAAAAAAACTCTATGACCTCCGAATCGCGTTTGTTCGATCTCGGCAACTCCGAAACACCAGCCTCACTAGCGGCTCTCTGCATCAACTCACTCTCAATGACGGGACTAAGAGTCCGCGCTTGCAGAGATGCAACTAAGTAGCTTTTCAGGGTGCCCATCATCCTCTAAAATCTGACATTCGAGCCAGAAAATGAGACTAACCAGCAGGATGATCTCTCTTATACTTGGCGATCTTGGCCTTGTCTCCGGACTTAAACATGGAATTGAACTGCAAGTTGAAAGTCACAGTCTTCGAAAGGATAAGCTCCTCTTGGGCTTCATCCAGTTAGCTTACCAAGGCTCTTGCGTTATCGCCTTGAAGGCGATATTTCTTTACCAAGGAAGAACGTTCCAGCCTAGCAGCTTTGCACATCTTCCTCTCACATTCCGCCTTCTCTGCTAGGAGCTCAGCCCTGACTCGGTTAAGCTCCTCAGCGTGATGGCCTTAGCTTGCTCAATTTTGTCTTTGTGACAATCGGCTTTGTCTCTTTCTCAGAGCAGCACGCCATATCGGACACTTGGGCGAGAAACTGCAAGGAGTAAGAAAAAAATGAAAAACCAACAGTGAATGAAGACAACTAGTCATACTCACCTCAAAACCGTGATGAGCAGTCCTCTCGAAGGTCTTATTGTTTCGAAAGCTTCCAAAGGAACCGTCTCAAACCTGGGATGGCGGAAGGCAGTAAGGAGAGCAGTAGGCGTGATCGCCTCACCCTCATTAGCGGACCCTAGGACCTTGAATTCGTACAGTTAAAATTGTATATGGCATCCAACACTACAGTGCCTATAATTCTTTTCTCGATGGATAAAGTTTGAAGATAGATATCAAACCTGCATGATTGACTACCATCTGGCAGCACCGGAGCACTGCAATCTTCACATAAAACCAATAGATCTACAAATCTTTTTGGTTGGACGACACCACACACCTTGTGTGCATCTCTCAATAATACACTAGGTGTGTCACTTATCCATGAGATGATCTTTTGGTATTTATATCAATCACTAAATCCTGGAACTAGGATTTCCACGCAATCTAGGATCGATATATAACCTACTTCTCAAGTTTATATACTTACCAAATCTGTTACAGCAAATATATAAAATCTCTCAGCTTCATCTAACTCAGCAAGCAACTTTTCATGTCAGGTTTTTAACTCACGTTAAGTCTTTGCTTTCTTATACGACGTCTGATACCCTGATCATGTGTTAGCTTGGTCCATTGCTTTTGTCCGAACAATCAGAACATCTATGAGAAATCTATAACGACTCCATCTTTGTATATATGTCTCATCTAACACAGTCACATCATGTTTGACCAACGATCTCATGATATGTTCTGCCACCTTATAAAACTCAGTCGACACGGCATCTTTAATCTCTCCCTTGGTGACTGAGTTTTTTAATCCAAGCAGATTCTTAAACCAGTCAACACAGTACTAACAATCTCTCCTTTGATGACTGTGTTTTAGAATATAATTGCACACTCCATACTTTGTGTCATATAAGCTGACTGACTCATTCTGAAAAGATCTAACATTTTCATTCTTTTCCTTAACTTGATTTAATACTGAAGCACTTATTCCTTTTTGTTTCTTGGGATACATATCAGTATGCTTCTCAAATGATCCAGCTATTTAAGCTATACATGGTGGTCAACTCAAAGCTTCAAACCATTGCAAAATTCCCCCATGTCAATGCACTTGCGAAGATGCTGTTCTCCCCCTGCTTGAATGCACAACTAAGTTAAAAACAGAAAAGATGATCAATTTAAGGCTATCACTAATAAACCAAATCAGAAAATCTTAAACCATATCTAACTTTTCAGAACCACTCAGCTCAACCTTGAAACATACAATAGAGCCTACTTCTCAGACTGATGAAGCTAAGTTTCCCAAATTCATTTTCTACCATGATGATCTTCTTTAGCATGTTCACTGCTCTATCACAACATACCTTTAAACAGCTCATCTGATCATCCTTAGTTACAACTGTCTGATTTCCTTTTAAGTAACATCCCTGAACAATTCTGCATCTCATCAAAATCAGCAACAATCATCATCTCAGCAGTTACAGAATCAGAAAATCATGAGATCATGTTGACTTCTCGAAACCCAGAAACTGAAATCTAGCCTTCTACCGAGTGTGTATTTTTCAAACATAGCATCATTGGAGCATCTCATATTTATTTTTAGTTTAACCAACCACAATCTTTAACAAAGTCTCTGGAATGTATTTCGTATGTAGCTTATATCCAAGCTTCTCAGCGTTTTCCTTATTTCATGATAGCATAACATAGTGCTTGAACTACTGAGACTCATCATCTTTGACTTTAAATTCTTGCCCAGCAGAAACAATGTCTAGCAAACCAACAGCATAAGACATCAAGTAGCACCTTGCAACTCTCATTATGCTTTCTGAATGTTAGAGAACTTGCAACTCAGATTGTGGTATCAAAGCATGGAACCAACTGAGCCTTCTCAAGTCTGAGAGTAACTCCTCTTGATAACCTTTTTCATAAATCACCAGAATACACTTCTCTGTTTCCTTCTATAAGTTTTATCCATACGCTTTAATTCAGTCATGAACCAGTCATATGCAATCCTTTCCATGGCAGAAAAATAAATCCATGGCAGAAAAATAAATTTTCCTCCTTTGATGTTATGCTAAGTACTTCTTGAAAGCAAGTTTTTGTGCTAATGTTGTTTGATACACACAAAATCACTTTCGCCAAAATGAATCTCTGTGACTATGATTTTCCTGCAATCTAAATTTGTAACATCTCAAAGCCTGAAACCCACAAAAAAACTGGCTAATTTTGGTTGATACAAACGCCGAATAGTAAGTGCTGCATTTTTTGTTTATTTTCACTGATCATGCCACTTGTACCTCTTACTTACCCTAGGCTCATGTAATCACATTACCTTCTACCACATCAAACAATACTTATTCCCAATGATCGGATCAAATAGTCTTACAAAAATCCTTTTTAAAATCAGAGTAAATGTAAAACGAATAAATAACAAAATCTTAAATGAAAACAATAAAATAAACTCTCAAATACCTAATACCAACACCAAACCAGACACTACTCTTGCACTTCCTCGAACTCACCTGAAAATCGATTAAAAGAGAGATGAGCATATCAACAATGCTCATCGAGAGAAGTTAAGATCAACACCCATAAAAAACACAAATCATATCACAAATATCTATCTAGACCATCCAACAAAACAATAGCAAACAACAAAGAACGTGGCCCAAACCCACACGGTGCAAACAATGTGGCCCGAATCCACTCAGCCCAACAACTGTAGCTCACCCACAACTCGTCAAAAATGTTGCTTACCCCCACCAGCGATGGATCCAAACGCCACCTCAATTGGTTTGACCGGCGCGATCCAGCAAACAAGACATTGTAAGGCGTCGAGAACCTATATCCGACACAACCTTACTCCGTCACACATGACTTAAGCCACAACCTAACTCCAGCTTACCCAACCCACACATGCAATAATCCCACACAATGTGAACACCCACAAACAATCCTCAAACGACAGACAGTTCATTTTCAGGCTTAACAATCCTAAGCATATAACTAGGTGTGTCTCTCACATCAACCATCATCAACAAATATATATATATATCAAACAGCCTAGATGTATGATTATATATACACATAAGTATGAATTACTCTCTAAACACTCCTAAGCATATAACTAGGTGTGTCTCTCACATCAACCATCATCAACAAATATATATATATATATATATCAAACAGCCTAGATGTATGATTATATATACACATAGGTATGAACTACTCTCTAAACACTCCTACCATGAGATGCAGTGTAAGAAGCAAAGAAGATGCCAACCACCATCACCTTTACTTAGATTTGACTATAAGAAGAGAAGAAGATGTAGATGCTCCGTTTCACTCCACACCTTTTGGATCTACAAAACAAGAGTTGGTTTTCATCCCAAACTTAAGGTATGAACTCTAGAAGACAAGAAAACACAACGATATTCACAAAAAGGGATCTAGGGTTTCCTTACCCTCACCAATAGCTGGATCTAGAGCAAAAAGAGAAGAAGACTCCAGAAAATGCCTAGATGGAACAGCAACTTTGTAGTTCCTCGGTACTATGTAGTTCCTCGGTAGGTCCTAATTTTCAGTTAAACCTCATCCCCTACTGAAAACTCCAATGTTTTCCTCCTTTGGTCAGCATAGCTCTTATGTCGATTATGAGCCTCGTTCATCTAAGATTTGAGAAACTTCACTTGCTCTATGGTTTCCTTTACCATTTCTGGCTCTAAAGTCCGTCTCTCCTCCACTTCGGCCGAACATAGTGGGGTTTGACAAGGTCGTCCATATAAAGCCTCATATGGAGACATCCAAATACTCGAATGATAACTGTCCCCACTTTCCTTCGAAGTCGAGTACAAACTCTTAGCATGTCCTCAAGCGTATGTATCGCCTGTTTAGACTGTCGACCGGTCTGTGGATGATAAGTCGTGCTAAGATGTACTTTCATGCCCAATACTTTCTTAAATGCTGTGGATCACGGTCTGATTCAATGCTTACAGGCACTCCATGTAACTGTACTACTACTTCCATATACTTCTGAGCCAACTGATCTGCCCTGTCCGTTTTCTTAATGGGCAGGAAATGTGCAGATTTGGTGAGTCTGTCCACAATCACCCAAATTTCGTATTTATTTCCAGCTGTCCTTGCTAATCCAGTAACAAAATCCAGTGTCACCATATCCCACTTCTACTCAGGTAATGGTAACTCTTGTAGTAGCCCCACTAAGTACATGTCCCTCGGCCTTAACCAGCTAACAAGTCTGACATTGCGAAGTCCAAGTAGCAACATCCCGCTTCATCCCTTTCAATTGGTAGTATCACTTCAGGTCCTGATACATCTTCGTACTACCCGGATAAATGGAAAACTTATCCCACTTGTACTCAGGTTATGTGCATGACGCAAAATCTCATCCTTCAGATCTTTCTTGTTGGGCACACACACTGTTCTTAAGCACATAAGTCCCATTTGCTGCTGTGCGGTAACTAACAACTTGCTTTTTAACCAGTTTACTTAATGCTTCATCCTCTCGCTGAGCCTTACTGATCATCCACAACTAGTCTTCCTGATCCAAGGCATCTAACCCAGCTGTCCTTTCTTCCACAGTATTAGCACAAAGCCGTAAACGTAGCCAAAGTGGCAACCAACTCCTGCACCTCTTTTGACTCTGAGACATCAACCATACATCTACTGAGGGAATCGGCCATGGGTGAAGATATATTTTAAACTCTTATGATCTGTCAACACTTGTACCTCATACAAGTATAACCTGCTGATCTTAAGTGCAAAAAAAACTGCTGTTAATTCCAGGTCATGCGTAATGTAATTGCTTCATGTGGCCTCAACTGCCTTGAAGCATATGCAACCACTTGAGTTTCTTGCATAAGTACACATCCTAGTCCCGTCCCAGATGCGTTCATATAAACCACATATGGTATAACTGCCTTGGTAGTACCAATACTGGTCTATGGTTCAGCTGTTTCTTCAGCCTTGCGAAACTCTTAGCACAAGCTTCTGACCATACAAACTTTGCGTCCTTTCCTGTTAATACAGTCATAGGCTTAGCCATACTTGAAATTCCCTTCACAAACTTCATGTAGTATCCGGTTAATCCAAGGAAACTACGGACCTCAGTAGCACTCCCTGGCATAAGCCAGTTGGTAATTGTGCTAATCTTCACCGGGTCCACAGCTACTCCAGCTTCATACACGACATGCCCTGATAATCCAATCTCCCGCTGCCAAAAAGGTCACACTTGCTTGACTTTGCGAACAGTTTCTGCTCCCGCAACTTTTTCAACACCACCCTAAGATGGCAGTCATGCTTTCCCTTACTCTTAGAGTAGACCAAGATATTATCGATGAACACAATAACTCACTTATCCAAGTACTCTCGGAACACATTGTTCATCAACTTCATAAATGCTGCCGGTGTGTTAGTTAGTCCAAATGGCATCACCACAATCTTATAATGCCCATACAGTGTCCGGAAGGTCATCTTCCTCACGTCTTCCTCCACATTCGTATTTGATGATACCCGGATGCCAAGTCTATCTTCGAGAACCATGAATCTCCTTGCAGTTTGGTCCAATAACTCATTGATTCTCGACAAAGGGTACTTATTCTTTATATGCACCTTGTTCAACCAATGATAGTCAATACATAGTCTGAAACTTCCATCCATCTTCTTAACAAACAAAAATCGTGCTCCCCAAGGTGACTTGGCCTAATGAATCTCTTATCCATTAGATCTTCCAGCTGCTTCTTCAACTCGATTATCTCTACTGGAATTAACCGATAGGGAGCTTTTTCTTCTCTTTGGCGGCATCCTGCAAACAAACTTATTACCTGAACCTTTCCTGCCAAATAAACCTGACCTAATGAGTTTGAAAAGCGAGGAGTGTGATCTT
>KE155849.1:19725-31413 GCA_000411075.1 Sisymbrium irio
GTTTGAGGGATGCATCACAAGGTCATCCGATCAGCGACCCGCGTGTTTATCCGATTGACGACCTGTGTGCACCCGACACTCACCCGCGTTCCGACCCAGCTCACGACCCGGGTAACATTTTATGAGACCTTACGGTCGTATAAAATTCGACCGACCACGACCCTACGTTCACCCACAGACGACCTTATTCATGACCCACGTGTGTATGGAATGCGACCGATTGGGGGATTTTCATCAAGCGACCAAGGCAACATATTTTTGGACCGACGGACAATCCAATCAAGAAGGCTGGGAATATCCCAGGCCATTTCACAACTTTGGTGCGACCCTTCGATCCATCATTTGGAGCCAACAAATCTGAGTCTATCCAACCTCAATCCGTGCCAAAATCCAAATTCAGGATCGCCTGCTATCATTACAAGAACTGCATTCCATGCAGCTTCATCAATAGCATATATCACATGCCCCAATTTTTACCTTCCAATGACCAAAGTTTCCTTCATCAAGCATGATGGGCTTCTGAATCACAATATATTCCTTTGTCTCCACGTTAGTCACGGGATCTCAACCTGCAAGATAGATTGCTCGCTCTGATACCAAATGAAGAACACTAGAGACAATGATCTTATAACAAAACAAACTTTTATTAGAAATCACTTGAACAACTTGTTCAATTACTCGATTACAAAACTTGTCAATCGACACTAACGAATTTCTAAACTATCCAGAGACTCAGACGTCCATCTACTATGTCCGTCCTATCTCTAATGAAATCTAGCTTCACTCACCAAGCTCACACAATGATTCTCTCAACTTGGCAATTCTAACACATTGGTTGTCTATTGTCCTGAATACCTAGACACCTAAATCACAACCTTCCTTCACAGTAAGATTGTCGAATTACATATAAGGTAAACTTCATTTCTTGTACCACACGCTCCTTGCTCCGCACTTCATTTTTTAAGTGACCAAGCTTCATGGACACGTCACCTTGCTTCCCAACCACATCATTTTGACTTAACATTCACTTTCTCGTTATATATATGTACCTTTTGTACAAATATGCTGCTGTAAATATATTTGAATCTCAGCAAAAAGAAAAAGAAAACTACTATTTTCAACCATTTTTGAGGTATCTAATTAAAAAGAAATTTTCAGAAAGAAAAAAGATATCAGCTTTATATGGGATAATATGTATAAGGGCAGAAGAAGGAGACTGAGACATCCCTTGTTGAAGACAGTTGACAGCATATTTCCCTACCTCAGTTGGCAACTGAAGGAAAATCCAATCAAGCAATGATTGAATATCCTTTGCAAAGTCATGACTGTACCATTCCATCAACTTCGGTATCCCCATTTTCGCCATCGATATCCCTAACGATGCGTCCAGGTACTCTCTTTTGGCTGCCTACAATTCCTCCTCCACTTTACCCGCAGTGTACACCCGTACCTACATTAGGTTTCAGACAATATGTATAAGTTTGTTAAAGTAGTACTTTATAATGTAAAAACTTCTACAACTTGTTTAAACTACTAACAGCTGTGTGTGAGTTCATTAAAATAAGTATAAGAACATACCAACTATAAACGCAAATTCAAACAATAATTGATTAGTAATATGTGGGATGGTGGAATTGCATTTTTACCAATCAAGAAAAAATATACAAACCGATGAAAAAAATTACAAACAAAAATTAAGCAAAAAGCAAGTCGTGAGTAGTTTTCTTCTGGTGTGGATTATTTTCCGCCCATCCTCAATTCCGCAATATTACCAATCAAAGCCCAAATATAACCCAAAAAGCTAAACATCTACTTACAGCGGGTGAAGACCAGCTACCACATGAGAGAGCAAATGTTACAAGTGGCTCTGACAATTCCAATCCGAATTTACTCCTTGCAGCCATTTCATTTTTCTTTGATCCTTTAGAGATGATCTGATAGATCAAAGCCAGAAATGCAAAGTAAATGATCATTAACGAAGACAATGACTAACTCTAGAGATAAGAAATGGACCAGTGAACGAAGACATTACATATTTTGAGTTATATGGTAAGCGGAGGATGAAGTGTTTGATAGTCATTGCATTGAGAAAGTGTCCCCCCACATTTATAGTCGCCTGCAACCACAACACAACGAACCAATGGGACCATCTCAATTGGAAACAATGAATGTTTTAAAAAGATCCTTTTTATTATCTTTTTAGACTTAATGCAGAGACTTACCTTTCGCATTAGTGTAACCACCAACTCAGGGCTCTCTGGTATTCCATGTTCAAGGAAGCCCTAACGATTCAATGTAATACTAAGTTATAATGAAGTCAGGACAGGAACATTTATAAGTGTATTGCTTTAGTGCATACATTCATCATGCAGCTGTTATAAATGTTTATCCAAAAAGCTAACTTTTCCTGCTGATTAAGTTTCTTCAAGTTGACTGAAGAAAGTCTTCCAAGCAGACCTCTGAGAAACAAGACAAGCAATGCAAATTAACACAAGCAAAATTCATATTTTTGAGGTAAATATTATTTAAACAACGCTTACTTCAGTTGACGAATGAGAAATCCATAGGAACTTGACGTTCTATTGAGGTTTACTAAAGCTGCTTCAACACCAATGAAGTTCTTATATGGACCAATATCCCTTCTTTTGAAGCTGGAGCAAATTCCATAAGGATCCTTGAAGACAGTATCTTCCTCGTTTTCTTGAGATTCTGCACTCCTGGGTCTCTTTACTGAGCTCATTCTCATGAAAATATTCGAAAGACATTTGACTAAATCCTCAGAAATTTTATTTGGTTCACATTTTTCATCAGCTCCACTACTAGTCCTCTGCTCTGCATTTGTTTTCCGACACACTGGACTTTCCTGCTATGTATATTAGTGTAAGCAAATTAACACTAAATCTAAAGGTGCAAACTATTATTACGTATGTACCTTTAGTTTTTGAGCTTCTAAACTCTTATTAAGTTGTGTATGAGCAGCAATAGACATTTTCTTCACACGCAAATTAGCAGTCAACTTGTTGTTTTTACCTCTTTGACTCTCTAAAAAGACAACGTTAGTATCATACATCAGTCTAAGTCACACCAATTCACTCACTTAAGAACACTTAAAAGCTCACCTATAACAGATAAAGGTTCACGAGAAAAAGGTGAGTCAGATTCTCTAGCATTATTGGAAATAGGCAAAACGCATTTTAAGTTCGTTTTCGAAGATTTAAATGCATATTCTTGATACATCTCCTGTCTAAAATCCACAATGAGTTCTTCTAACCGAACGATTTCCTCTTCAAGAACAGCCACTTCCGCAAGTAGCTCCAAAGTCTACAAAAATAGTCTAGAATCAATCCCAAATATTGAAGAAACTCAGAGTGGCGTTTAGAGTTACTAACCGGTGGAGGGAGAAATGAAGGTAGACGAGGAAGTGTTCCAAGAGGTCTGCTAAATGCTCTTTCCATTGCCCGATGAATATTCTCCTCAACTCTAAGCTTCTTCCTCAGCTTTTCAACCTTTAAACATGAAAATTACATCCATTCTTATAAATTCTATAAACTGTATTAGATCAAACTTGGAAAACAAAAGAAAAAGTTATATCTTGTTGCAGAGCAATGATCTTCTCTTGATTTAACTTCTTTCGATTTACAACACCATATTCACCATCTTTTAATTGCTTACCCTGCAGTTCATGGATATTTATTAATATCTAGAATTTAAAAAACCAAACGGATTGTTAAATAAAATTTTCATTAAAAAAAAAAAGAAAATCTGTAATATATAATGAAAAAGCTAGAAAAATACAAAGAGATTGCATTGGATTTTTTTGAAAAGTTTCATTTCAAGACACAGGAAAAAATACAGTGTCTGAATATAGATTTTCATAACACTAACAGGAAATGATTACTAAATTGAATATTCTTAAAATAATAGTTAAAAGGAAAAAAAGAAGGAACAAAACGATTGAGATTCCTCACTCACAATTCTGGAATATGTTGATGATGGAATTTTTGCGCTTCTTGTATGACCACTACTATTACTGCTACTGCTACTACTCATCATCATCTTTCACCAAATCATCTAAATCTGTAGAATCTAAATTCAAATGATTAATCACAGAGGAAGAAGAACATAAAGAACCACCACAAATCCAATCAGTGAGACAGATGCAAATGGGAACCTGGTTTAAATCAAGAAGCTAGTGCCAACTATGACGATAATTATGAGTTTGAAGCTTTGAAATTTACAGCTGGTATATGGACTCTGATGTAACAATATATGCAGGGACTAGAGAGAGTGTTTATGTGTTTGTATGTAGAGATGGAGACAATTGCAGAAGAAGGAAGATTTGGTGTGTGTTGTTTCGTCTTCAGCTTCCTGTAAGGTCTTTTCTTGATTTGTTTTATGTAAAATAAGTGAGTTGATATCAGAAGGAGCGGTGAAACGGTCGGTCGCCTGTAATTTATATATTTTAAATTGTGAAAATACTTCTTTTTATTTAATCTACGTTTATTAATTAGTACTCTTTCCGTTTTAATTTAAAATGTTGTTGTAAAATAATTTTTTTGTTTTATTATAAATAAATACAAAATTTATTAATTAAATTCTTTTTATTTATATTTTTATTAGTTGAAATATGGTTAAATGTATAAATAATTATATTTTTAATTTAAAATATATAAATTATATATTTTTTAATTTGTGCATATAAATCTAAAACGACACTTAAAATGAAACGGGAATAATACTTTTTTAATCGAAATCCTACACGTAGTCATTAGTATATAGATTTTGCTTTAAAAATACATAATGATATTGCAATCTGCTCAGTTACACAATTTCTTCAAGGCGGTTATTGTTTTTAGATTTTAATTTCTGATTTTTAGATTTTAGTTTTTCGACTTTAAATTTTTATTTTCCAATTTCTAGTTTTTTTATTTTGCAGTATAATATAGATTTTGAAAAACTTGAATGGTGATTTTTTTAGTTTTTGACTTTGGTTTTATTTATGGTTTTTATTTATTATTATTATTATTATTTTAGAGTTAAAATTAATTAAAATATATAAATATATTAATCTGTAAATATTATTTTCATAAAAAATATAAAAAACCGTATCAATAAAATTAAACATAAAATTTATTTAATAAAATATGTTATAAAGAAAAGTAATAATAATAATAAGTTTATTTATGGTTTTCTATTATTAATATTTTTAATTATAGAGTTAATATTAATTAAAATATATTAATATATTAATCAATAACTATTATTTTCATATAAAAAATTATTAAAAAACTTATCAATAAAATTAAACATAAATTTATTTAATAAGATTATTTTATAAAGAAAAATATGATTTATTAATTTTTTTAAGGTCAAAATTGATTTAAAACACATTGAAATCACATATATATTTTGTTTTTGATAATATTAGAAAATAAAATCACATATTTATCTTATAAAATTATTTTAAATATTTTGTGAGGTTCTGTGTGAAATGTTTATTTTTTTTAGAAAATATTCAGCTAAATCGAGATATAATATTAAATTATTTTCTGACTTGGAAATACTGAAATTTTTTATGGTTCAAATATTAAATATTTTTAGCTGTCACATAAAAAATGAAATGACTATAAAAATAAGACATTTCATTTGGCAGGTTATGTTGAAATGTGTATAGATAATTAAGAATATGCGATCATAGGATATAAAATATAATACACATTGTCTACGATATGGAACAGATGAAAAACAATAAATCAAGTTCTATTGAAATATCATTCAGCGGTTCGAACGCGTGCACTCTAAAAAATTCTCCAATTCTTATATTTTTGAATGCATTAGTATTTTTGAATTTAAATAATATATTTTAAAGGATACTTAAAATTTTGAAAATAATTAATTTTTATTGATTTTCTGATACCTATAGAACAGTAGAAACGAAAAAATTATCAAAAATACCTAATTAATATTTTATACTACTGTGAAAATAAAAAGTAAATTATGAGAGGATGTATAATTACCATAAACAAGAATAACTGTGATATTTTTTTCACTCACAGGATAGTGTAATAATATATAAGGATTAGTGGTGCTTTGTGGATGGTTTTCAGTTAGTATTATAGTAAAAAGAAAGTGGCGGAAAAGAGAATGGGGTTTTGTAATCTCTGAACTAGTTTAACACTTTTACATTATAATTTGGAAGCATTAATTTAGATAATGAAATGTATGAAAAATATATAGCATTATTAAATAATTTGTGTTATAAATTTCTTTGATTTGGTCAAAATAGAGTATACCTTGAGGATTAGCCGTTTTCACAATGTACGTTAAAAAAATTCATATATATATATATATACACATATATATTAACATCAAATTTTCCATTGAAAAAACTAGTCTCAAATTAGCCCACGGAGGGATTACAGAGTGCAGCTTTAGCAGTTGAGTCCGCCGGCCCATTTAGGGTTCGAGAAATGAAAGAAAAGGAAATACAGAGAAAATGAGAAGATAACAATTCGATATCGGAGAGAAATCAATAGAGCTCCGCCGGTTTCTTGTTCGAATTGATGGCTCCGATGAGCGCTTGGGAATCTGACTTGATGCAGATTGAGGAGATGTTGAGGTCCAGGGCATTGATCAGAGCCGCATGGATCGCTAGACTTTCTGCCATGAGAGGCGAGGAGACAAAATCAGTTACCTGTGATCCGAACCTGCGGCTCTCGCGAGGGTGTTGGTTAAAGACCCATCCCAGCCCAGCTTTTGATGACTCCACATGGAAGGCAGCATCAGTGTTGCATGTGACTACCGGATTGGGATGGACTTGGTGAACATCCCGGAAGGCAGCATTGACTGGGGCCGGCTGTACCTTCGGCATTTGACAAGCTTGACATTCCTTTACTCTTGCGATGGCTCTGGCCAATATGTCTATTGCGGGGAGTGCTCGATTTTCAAAAAGCAGAATATTACGAGCCGTCCAGAGATGCCATAGGATCCAGGGGACAAAATCCACCGTTATGCCAGTGGGGGGGAGACATGCAATTCTTACAGATGCTCATAGGAATGTGAGGAGATGATCCTTATGTATGTCCTCAGGAGGAGTGATGATCGGGGCCAAGTTCCATACTTCCTTTGCGCGGTTGCACTGTAGGAGAATATGTGCCGATGTTTCCATTGCGCCACAGTGTTTGCAGCTGATGTTGTCTTGCATTCCTCTCTTAAGAAGATTTTCTCCCGTAAGTAGTGCTCCTTGGAGAGATTTCCATAGGAGCATCTGTTGTTTGGGGGGGATGTGACGGTTCCAAATTAGTTTTTTTCCAACTGATATGTAAAAAGGTGGTTGGGATCTGCTGGATAGAGCTCTTAGAGTCTCGTAGTACGTAGTAGCCTTGTCGCGAGGAGTAAGCTCTATCAGTCATATCTTCGGCTCCAAGGGAGCTTGGTCTGATACTGAGGATCTTTGTTGTCAACTCTGGGAGTACAGCCTCTATCTTTTCTTTGTTCCAAATTTGAGTGTTTCTGTAGAACAGATCCTCCACTTTCAGATCTTGATCTACTTCTTTTGCAGGGGCGTGTACGGGGGAGAACTTGCCTGGAGAGATCCAAGACTTGTTCCAGACACTAGTTGTGCGACCATTGCCAATAGCTTTGCCCGTGTTCAACCTGAGTAAATCTCGGCCCGCCAGGATTCCTCGCCAACCATGGGATGCCGAGGAGGGGGCAACACACGAGAGGAAAGGGGCGTTACCGCAGTACTTACTCAGCAGGAGTCTAGAGAGGAGGCACTGTGGGGCGGTCAGAATTCGCCATGCCAGTTTCACTAGTAGAGCCACGTTGAACAGTTTGATATCTCGGAAGCCCGGGCCTCCATCGCTCTTAGATGCTGTGAGTTTCTGCCATGAAATCCAGCAGATTTTCTTTTTTCCATCTTTTGAGTTCCACCAGAATCTGGTTAGGGCGGATTGAATTCGCTTGCATAGCCTCAAGGGTAGGAGGAAGCACAAACTAGCATAGGTAGGGATTGCCGAGAGTACAGCTTTTAGCATTACCATTTTGCCCGCACTAGAAAGGTGTCCCGTTGACCAGCCGACCGCTTTGAGCCTAATCCTATCGACAATAGAAGTGAACAAGTATTTTTTCGGCATCCAAAATGTTCAGGGAGGCCAAGGTATTTTCCCACTCCGCCTTCCTTCTGTATTCCTAGTGATAGTTTAGCTGCATTCTTTTTCTCCGGGCTTGTCTTAGAAGAGAAGCTGATCGATGATTTGTCTGAGTTTATTCTCTGGCCTGAGGCCTGTTCATACTTGAGTAGAATATTTTTAAGTGTTGCACAGTTTTGAGCATTTGCTTTGATGAAGAACATGGTATCATCAGAAAACAGTAGGTGGTTAATCCGTGGACACCGTTGGCCTATCTTGATTCATGAGAGCTTACCATCTGCTTGTGCTTTATTGCAGAGTCCCGAGAGAACCTCCCCACAAAGGATAAAGATGTAAGGTGACAGGGGATCACCTTGGCGGATGCCTCGCTGGGGGTTGACTAAGCCAGGAGCGGTATCATTAACCAGGTAGGAGTAAGAAACCGTTGATATGCACTCCATGATCCACAAAACCCACCTGGCGTGGAATCCTAATCTCTGTAGAACTAGTTTTATGAATTGCCATTCCAAACGGTCATATGCCTTACTTATATCGGTTTTGACCGCTATAGACACATGCTTTTTTTGCAGATGAGGTTTTGAGATAGTGGAGGATTTCATGTGTGATGAGTACATTCATATATAAAATGCTTTTTAACCTATTTTCATTAAATTAATTTTACATGTAAAAAACGCAAAATGGAAAATTTGCATACAGTATTAAAGTTCATATTTTCAAAATTGTTTAATCCTAATTTGGTTTTATCGAATTGGATTAAAAACTTTTTAAAATTCGTTAAATTTTGTATCTTGTTGATAAAATGAAAAAAAGAATAGGCATCAAAGATATAACGATGGGTTTGGGAATATTGGGTTTGTATTTCATCATTACATACTAAATTTAAAGCAGATATTTAGACCATGGATTATATGATAATATTAGTATAAAACTAATTAACATCATTTTTGCGACCGACTAAGTAAATTTGGTGAAAAGAAAAAAATATTTTCAACACGTTTTTTTTATTTAGCTTATCTAAAGCATAAAAAAAGAAAGAAAGACAAATTAGCATAGAAACTGTTATTTTTTTTCTATTTATATAGATCATGTGTACATCTGATTTGTTTATCTGAATAGGTCTAGATTTTTGTTTTTTTGTTAATCAAAAAAGGTTATTAAAGAGATGTCAAAGCTGTTTTATCTGAAGATATTTGTAATACAGGTGGATAGGGAGAAGGAATGAATGGTGAATTGTATCTGAGCAGGGGAGACTTGGCACCGTTGGTCGCTATTCGCAAACTAGGAAAGAATTCTTGGACGAACGCATAACCGTTAAATTCATTAGTATTCGAAAAACTAAGATGCGGCTTTCAAGTATAACAAGTCCAATATCACTAACGTGGAACCCAAGTAAAGACAGTTTTTTAAGCTCTTTTAACAAGAGTTGATGGATTTCTTTTCTCTGGGAGGCATTTATTGCCAAATTTTTAGATGACTTGAGTTGAACAAGACTTAACAAGACAAAACTCGCTGTCTTGGCCAGCGTCGCCTTTGCATCAGAACATATGTATCATAAAAGCTTAAATCATATTGCTATTTACTAACCTTAGCATCATCACTTAAACTTGCAACTATGTGTGGTACAAAAACAAGGACTTCTTCAGCTCCAACATTTCACACGCCATTGGACTCTACATTCTCCTTTTGACTAACATTTTGGCCATTCTTTTTCATGTTGTTCTTTTCTTGGGTTGTTTGCCATTCTAAAGAAGAGCTGATCTAGTTGTTTTACTAATTGTTTACACAGTCCAATAAACGGGATAATATTGTGATCGGGTTGAATAACCTATCACGGATTAAAACAGTTACTCTTGATAAAAAACGGTTAGTCTTGACTCTTGATAAATAAATAAAAGGTTCCTCCTTTTCAAACTCCACCTTTGACTATACACCAACTTTCCATAAATTCTAGAAATGGTCTTTTTTTAAAAAAAAAAACTCAAGGCGACCGATCTAGTGAATCTTGTAGTCACATAAGTTAAGAAAAAAAAATTTCAGTCTTTGTCACACTCTTGATATATATTATGAGATTAAAAGATTTTAAGAAGGATATTCACTATTTTTTCACTAGATTTGTGGACATATATCAAAAATCTCAATGAGTTCAGAAAGATTAGTTTACTCAGAAAGTGTCAAACAAACAAATAACCACGATCTCGAGCTAGTTCGAAAGAGCATATTTGTGGTTAGTTGATGAGAATCTATGAAGCAATAAAGACATACGATCATTGTTTGAATCATATCTTTTCAACCACTAGGCCTATATACGTGAAATTACTTGTAGAATGTCCTCACCTCAATTATAAACCTCCTCGAAGAAAAATCAGACAAAACAGAGATCAGATGAAGGAGTTATACTATTTACAAGTCAGGTGTTCTCCAGTGTTCGCGAATTCGGACATGTGTGCAATCAAAGAGTAATTCCGGCCAGCCTAGATTGAATTAAGCTACAAGCTTAATTGTTCTACAATCATGGTCCAACAAAGAAGCCAAAAAGTGGATTCAGCCAAAAATTATCAAAAGAAGATTGATTTTCGTCCACAGTCAAAAGAATATTTAATTTACTTTGTTTCTCTCTCTTACATGTAAAATAGAGTTTGAATTCATTTCCCTAGATGCTCTACATGTTCAGCAATTATTGTGGACGAAAATTACTTGTAATTCTTCTATATAATGAGGCTCATGACATGTATAAAAATAAGCCTTTGATTAAAATTTTTGAAACCTTTTGAGTGGTTAACTCATTTTTTTCTGATCATGGTGGGTAATATCCATTGATCAAATCCTCTTTGTCGTCTAGGTGTGTCATATCCTAGGGCATTGAGTTGAGAATATCAACAGCCTTCCGCAACTCTTGTGCGACCCTTCGATCCATTTCGATCCGTCTTGTTGCGTCATATCCAAGGGATCAACCAGAATATCAGAAGTCATTCCGTACCTTCTGACGATCCATTCAATCCATCTCAATTCCAGAAGTTTGTTTTGCCTTCTCGGAACCTATCCAACACCCAGCTGAAGTGATCCTTCTAATTCAGGGCATATCATTTGGTATCAGAGCACCACTCTAAGTTTGGTTTCTTTCTTTCCATCATTTTCTCACCTATTCATCTTCTTTCATCTTCTTATCTTCTTTCATTTTTTATTTCTGTTTTTTTAAATTTTTTTAATAAATATATTCATCAAAAAAAGAGAGAGGAGAAACTGCTTTGTGTATTCTATTCCTTTGATATGAACCAGATTTGTGGACAAATCTTTTTTTAAGAGGAGGGGAGTGATGAGAATCTCGGAAGCAATAAAGACATACGATCATTGTTTGAATCATATCCTCTCAACCACTAGACATATACACGTGAAACAACTTGGAGAATGTCCTCAGCTTAATTATAAAACTCCTCGAAGAAGAATCAGACAAAACAGAGGTCAGATGAAGGAGTTATGATATTTACAAGTCAGGTGTTCTCCAGTGTTCGCGAATTCGGACATGTGTGCAATCAAA
>KE155849.1:53384-71409 GCA_000411075.1 Sisymbrium irio
CCTTATTTGTATACTTTTGTATTTAGAGAACTTTACTTACAGTCTTTGTATGGAAAAACCCTAAAAAGCAATACCACTTTTTTCGCTTTCTTCTCAAGAATCTTGGTTCTTCACAATACAACTTTCTTGAAATACATTGAGATAAATTTAGGTTCCCATAAATATACTAATAGGTTCTGACCAGTAGTGGCTTGATTTGCACACCATTTCAATATGAATATAACCGGCAATGTCTGGAAAGTTAACGTCATGTGTTATTGTTGGCTTAGATTTATGGATATGAACTGTAGTATTATGATTTCCTAAACACCAGTGTTCTGTTTTAAAGTCATAGGAAGATCATATCCAGATTTAACAGTGTATAGCCTGGATTTGGTCAAGGTTAATGTCAAAGTTAATATTTATGCATGGAAGAGAACTTCCTTAGCTTCTAATTTTTTTTAATAACATATTGTTTGAAGAGGGTGGTGAATGGGAGATAAATAAGAGGCTAAAGGTCTCTGAAGGCTTGTAGTTCATGTGCACCAGACATTTTAAGAAGGCTTCAGGCTTGTTTTTGGATTACTTATCAACTTCATAGTTTATTGGATTTTTCCCTATGGGATCTTCACTTTTTACACTGTCCTGATAGTAACATAACTTTGGATAGAATTTCTCTTAAGCAAAACGACTTGTCGTGTCTCAGTCCTTGGATGATCTCATATCACCCATCCACTCTTCTCTCTTCCTCTCCGGCGAGTTTGGTGATGGTGGGTTTGAGATACACGATAACCAGAAAATGTAAGACATTACTTTTTAATTTGATTAGTTCTCGAACTATAGTTCTTCTGATTGGTGTTTGACGATGTTACAGTGACAATTCTAGGGGACAAAAAAGATAAATTTTCCCCACCAATGGTCTATTTCTCAAAAGTCTGTTTTTCTTTGTCCCTATGTGGGTGTCGATACTTTCATCAGAGATAGCTAATTTTTCATTGACAATTAGAGAGAGCTTCAGGGAATAATCTATTCGGATGAGTATTTTTGTGGTTGTACGACTTGTAATTTCTTCAAAGTGAGTAATTTTTTTTTCTTTACAAATAGTTATGGGTTTCTTTTTTCTTTGATTAGTTCACTAGTAAAAAAATTGTATATAGCCACTATATTTTTCATGACTAAAGATTAAATTTCGTGGCTATATGACAAGCCACGAAAAAAATATGTGTCTATATGATCGTGACTAAATGATTTTCGTGACCATTCGTGACTTTATAGTCACTATTTTGCCACGATTATTTCATGTCTAATTTAGTCACTAAAACAGACACTTAAAATTATGTGTCTAATTAGCCACAATTCTATTTGTGATCATTACGTGACTATTCTAAAAAAAAAAAATTAAAAAAGAAAAATAAATATATAATATATTGTTTTTTTTTGAGAAAAAATAATATATCGTTTTCTTAGAACAAATTGGACATATATTTTATAAATTTATGCAATATTTTTATTTCTATTAAACGTGACAAATTGGACATATATTTTCCTAGAAGATCCATAATTTATTTATTATATGAAACCATGATACAAAATACCAATATTACAAAGTAAAAATATAATTGCTCTATCTAAATTTGTAAATCATGAAACTCTTCTTGCTCATTCACTCATTCCATGAGAGGAACCAAGTACACCATCGATTGAGCCAAACGAACCATCGATTGACATTGACTCTTGTTAAGCAATTCCCCAGCGAACAATTCTCTTGTTTTTTTTCGCTTCAGACCTTGACGAAATCAGACAAAACCCAGAGAAGTTAGATTATACGAAATGAAATCAATCCAATAATTGTGGTTTACTTTGGTGAAGAACAATCGCTGGGAAAATAAGAGGAGAAGAAGAGGAAGAGGAGAGGAGGAAGGAGAAGAAGAAGATAAAATTTGTTAGATCTGTAATTAGAGACACACAAATTTATGAAGAAAGAGAGAGAGAAGGAAGCTAAGATGAGTCGATAAAAAAGAAAGAGAAAGAAAAAAAGGTTGAAATGTTTGTGTCCATCGGATTTAAAGTTATCAACGGTGGATATTAAAATTTTGTGATCGGCACCACTATAAATCAACCAATCAAAGATAGTTTTTATGTGTACATTAAAAACGACTGATCCTCAATTTTTTATATTAACAAATATAAAATTTAACTTTTCTATTTATATTTTAAAGATCAGTATTTTGTTTTAGTTTTTAATTAGTATATTAATTATGAAACTTAATAAAATTAATTATGAAACTTAATAAAATTAATTATGAAACTTAATAAATACAAATTTTATATTTTAAAACCATTGGTTTACAATTACAAAATTGATGTTTATGTTTAAGGATTTTATGTAAAGAGTTTAGAGTTAGAAATTTAAGCTTTGGGACTAAAACTCTAGAATTTAGGGTTAGAAATATGGGTTTTAGGGGTTAGGATTCAAAATAATAATTACAGTTACAATCCTTTTTAAAAATTCTATATCTCAAATCAAACACTCATTAATCTACAAATTTATTATATATCTATTCTTGATAACACTAAAAATTATATCATAATCTCTAATTCAATAAAGTCACTAATTGTAAACATTACAAAACAATAATATATATATTTTTATTTCTACTTTTAGTAGAGGTAGAAAATCATGTTTGAGGTTTTAATTAGTTTTATTTGATTTAATTTATATGATTACAACTTTAAAGACTAATTAAAGTTATTTGGTGTTTAAGGTATAGAGTTTTGAGTGTAGATTTAAGGTTTGAAGTTAATGTTTCAAATAATAGATATGAAAAGTTAGAGTTTAGATATAAAATTTAAAGTTTACTTATAGGGTTTGAGTTTTAAGATTAAAGTTTTTTTTAAAAATAGAATAAAAAATTAGAATTGTTTTTACAAGTATTTGATCTTTTTGGTATGTTATGTTAATTAGATTTTTTTTTAAAGTATAGATGTTTAGAGTTATATTTTGGGGTTTAGGGATTCAAATAGCCACAAAAAAATATTGTGACAAAATCGTGACTAATTGTCACTGTTTAATCACACTTTCTCATTGTGACAAGATAACCACAAATTTATCGGGGCAAAATGTGTCTAACTTAGTCACGTTATGATTTGTGGTTAAACCGTGACTAATTTAGTCACGAAATATCACGAATTAGTCACATATTTTCTTTTTTTTTTTGTCACGATTTATTGTTTGTGACTATTTCGTGGCTATTCTTAAAATGGTCACGAATTGATCGTGACTTTTTCGTGGCTATGTGTAAAAATTCTACTAGTGGTTATTATTATGTTAGATTTAACAATTCTCATACTTTGTTACGCAAAAATTAGGTTCTTTGCGTATGAGTTTGAACAGCATGCTGGTGCAAAAACTAAGCATCCGAATAATCACATATTTCTAGAGAATGGAAGGGCCGTGTATAACATAGTCCAATAACTGAAGACTGTTGCATTAAGCTTGGATATCAAGGAAACCTAAAGTGTTTAGGAAGTTAACAAAACAAATTGAGATTAGGATTTAGAGAAAAGGAAATATTCCTGTAGAGAGAAAAGGAAGTTTTGTGTTTATATAATGAGTTGTTAAGTTGTGACAACCATAATGAATTGAGAGAGATTGTGTTGAGAGCTTTAGTTTTTGAGCTAATATTCTAAAGCTTAATAGTAAGAGAGCAAGTCTTATTAATTATCTTCTAGATTCATATTCAAGTTGTCTATTTGGTATCAGAGCTTTAACAAAACTCTAGGGAGATCACGATTACAGATGGTGGAGGAGCTATTTTCACATCAAAGTCAAAAGAAGGAGGAGGAACCTCCTCTATTACGTGTCCAATGCTGAGCTCCACAAATTATACATAGTGGGCGATGAGAATAAGGATGACTCTGAAAGTTCACAAAGTATGGGATACTATTGAAAACGAGACAACCGACGGAGAAAAGAACGATATGGCTATTGCCCTATTCTTCCAATCAATCCCTGAGACACTAGTTCTTCAAATAGGAGAACTAGACACAACTAAAAAGGTGTGGGAGGCGATCAAAGCAAGATATGTAGGAGCTGAATGGGTTCAAGAGGCAAGGTTACAAACCCTAATGACTAACTTTGATCGATTAAAGATGAAAGATTCTGACACCATTGATGATTTTGTGGGAAATGTATCAGAAATCTCTTCCAAATCAGCCGCCTTAGGAACAATAATTGAAGAATCTAAGCTGGTAAAGAAGTTTCTCGGGAGTCTTCCTTGTCAAAACCACATCCGAATTGTTGCCTCTCTAGAGCAGGTATTAGATCTTAATACCACCGGCTTTGAGGACATCATTGGACGTATTAAAGCCTATGAGGAGAGGATTAGAGAAGAAGAAGACTCCCACGAAGAACAGAGTAAATTAATGTATGTCAATACTGAGACACAAACAAATTCTTATCAGCAAGATTACAATGGAAATTACAGAGGAAGAGGAAGAGGAGGCAGATCTTACTCTCGTGGAAGAGGAAGAGATGCCTCACAGATAACATCTTTTCGATGTGATAAATTGGGACATTACGTCTATAACTGTCCTGATCGCCTCTTAAAGTTGCAACAGACACATGAAACAGAGAAAGATACAGAGGAATCCGATGAGCTTGTGATACATGAGATAATGTTCTTGAATGAGAAAAAAATGTGTTCCAAGAAAGTTTGATACGAACATGGATGGAGAAGATGTGTGGTATCTCAATAATGGAGCTAGCAATCATATGACTGGAGACAAAAGGTATTTTGATTCACTGGATCAGACAGTACCCGGAAAGGTAAGGTTTGGAGACGATTCACACATCGACGTACAAAGAAAAGGCACCATTGCTTTCATAAATCTGAATGGAAAGGCAAGAAAGATGACTGAGGTGTATTTCATCCCGGGTTTGAGGAGTAAAATTGTGAGTCTCGGTCAAGCTACAGAAGCAGGGTGTGATATTAGACTAAGAAGAGGACACTGACAATGAGAGATCGTGAAGGGAAACTTCTAGTCAAAACAAAGAGAGCTCCAAACCGACTATACAAAGTTAGAATGGGCTTGAAAGACAATGTGCGCCTATATCTAGCAGACTCAAGTGAATCAAGTTTGTGGCACGCAAGAATGGGTCATGTAAACTTTGACACTTTAAAGTCCATGATTGGCAAGAAACTCATTCATGGAGCTCCAAATACTACATTCGAGAAAGAAATCTGTAGCTCATGTCTACATGGGAAGCAGACACGACGATCTTTTCCTCAAGCAACTATGTACTGTGCGACTAAGAAACTGGAGCTCATTCATGGTACCTTTGCAGACCAATTTCACCAAACAAAAATGCAGGAAACATGCATATTTTTTGTGCTCATAGATGATTTCTCACGAAATATGTGGATGATTTTGTTGATGGAAAAAGGAAAAGCCTTTCAGAAGTTTAAAAACTTCAAAGCAGTGGTCGAAAGAGAATGCGAGAAGAAGATACAAACGTTGAGAACAGATAGAGGAGAGGAGTTTGTGTCTACAGATTTTAATGAATTCTGTGAGAAGTCAGGGATCATAAGGCACCTTACAGCACCTTATACTCCACAGAAAAATGTGCCTTACAACACGTTATACTCCACAGAAAAATGGAGTAGTAGAGAGGAGAAACCGGACGTTGATGGAGATGTCAAGAAGTATCCTAAAACATATGCATATACCAAATTATCTCTGGGGCGAAGCTATAAAACATTCTACTTATATTCTAATCAGAGTGGTGACACGAGCTCTTAAAGACAAAAACCCATACGAGATGTTCAGAGACAAAAGGCCAAACATATAACACATTTGAGTCTTTGGTTGTATTGCGTATGCAAAGTTAGACACTCCACACTTGAAAAAGTTGGATGACAGAACACGAATGCTTGTCCATCTGGGAACTGAGCGGGATCAAAGGCTTATCGTTTGTTTGATCTACAAGGAAGGAAAATAGCAGTAAGCAGAGATGTCGTTTTTGATGAAGAAAAGGGCTGGAACTGGAAGTGTGGCACCACGAACGATGACACTTTCAGTATTGAGCTCGGTGGTTTCAGAAATCATGGAATTTCAGTAGAAGAAAGGGTCGAAACAGAAAGAATGGATGAACATAAATAGTTAACCGATGATGAAGGAGAAGATGAAACCCGAGAAGACAATACATCGACAGCCATGTCACCCATTGTGTCAAGAAGATCTCAAAGAGAAACTCACATGCCAAAGTACCTTGAAGATTATGTTCTCCTTGCTGGAGAAGAAGGAGATATGTTGTTGTTCAGCTTAAACAATGAGCCAAGAAATTTATTAGAAGCAAAAGAAACTAAAGAATGGGTACGTGCCTGCGAAGAAGAGATGAGCTCTATTGAGAAACTTAATACATGGGATCTTGTTGACTTACCTATCAGAGTTAAGCTAATCGCTCTTAAAAGGGTATTTAAACTAAAACGGAATGAAGATGGAAGCATCAACAAGTACAAGGCGAGGTTGGTAGCTAAGGGATATGTACAGAAGTACGATGTGGACTTTGAGGAGGTGTTTGCTCCTGTGGCCAGTATAGAAATAATCAGACTACTCATTGATCTTGCAGCTGCACATGGATGGGAGATTCATCATCTCGACGTAAAGACAGCCTTTCTTCATGGATAACTGAAAGAAATTGTTTACGTAACACAACCAGAAGGCTTCGAAAAGGCAGGAAGTGAAGGAAAAGTCTATAAGCTTAACAAAGCTTTGTATGGTTTGCGACAGGCACCAAGGGCGTGGAATAATAAGTTGAATCGAATTCTCATAACTTGGCTTTGAAAAGTGTTCAAAAGAACCATCTGTCTATCGAAAGGAAGTTAAGAATCACTTGTTGATTATTGGTGTGTACGTTGATGACTTGTTCGTTACAGTCACAGAGTTAGAACTTATTGATGAATTCAAGGAGAAGATGGCATCAACGTTTGAGATGAGTAATCTTGGCAAGCTAACATACTATCTTAGCATCGAGGTATGTCAAACTCAAGAAGGAATCACACTGAACCAATCCCGATATGCTGAGATAATACTTTAAGAAGCAGGGATGAAGGAGTGCAATGCTGTACATACCCCAATGGAAGTCGGATTGAAACTATCTAAGACAGAGAAAGAAAGGGTAATTGATGCAACACTCTACAGAAAGAACGTGGGCTGTCTTCGATAATTGCTTCACACCGTCCTGATCTGTCTTATTGTGTGGGAGTACTAAGTAGGTACATGCAGAGTCCGAGAGAATTTCATAGAATAGCAATGAAACAATGCCTACGATACCTAAAGGGAACCACAACACTCGGCTTGTATTTTGGAAGAACAAAGTTACCAAAACTTCTGGGATATAGTGCAGCAGTCACAATGTTGATCCAGACGATGGGAAGAGTACGTCTGGAAATGTTTTCTACTAGGGAGACAGTCCAATAACTTGGTGCTCCCAAAAGCAAGACGTCATGGCATTGTCTTCATGCGAGGCTGAATTCATGGCAGAAACCGAGGCTGCAAAACAAGCCATTTGGTTGCAGGACCTACTCTGCGAGATCATCGGAGCTACTGACGAGAAGGTTACAATTCGATTGATAATCAATCTGAAATCGCCTTGACAAAGAACCTTATATTCCATGGACATAGTAAGCACATACACAGACGATATCATTTCATAAGGGAGTGTGTTGAGAAAGGACAGATCGAGGTCGAGCATGTTCCAGGGAGTGAACAGAAGGCGGATATGTTGACAAAAGCACTTGGAAGGATTAAGTTCAAAGAGATGAGAGAGCTCATTGGAGTACAAGATTTGGAGTAGACGGATTTCAAGCTTAAGGAGGAAATGTAGGATTAAGCTTAGAAGTCTACTGAGGTTTAGTTTTGCAATTACATTTCGGCATAGACTTTTCGGCCACGAATATGCTTCTCTAGGAAGTCAACTTCTTTTTCCTCGAAGTATACTGATGAAAGTGGACTTCTGGGGTTTTAGTTTTGCAATTGACCATAATTTGACTTTTCTTAGTACACTTCTAATCGAGTAGCAGACTTCAGCCGAAGTCTACTGTGGTTAGTTTTGCGTTGACCAAATTATCGAATTAAAATTAATTGTAGACTTCCAATGAAGTCTACTTTATTTTCGTCGTTTAGTCTACTAATTAGATAATTTTACAAGTCAGATCCTTACCATTTTAGTCAATTGCAAAAATAGCCGAAGTAGGTTTCTCGAGAAGTCTACTTATGAAAGTCAATATTTGGTCAACCTTAAACTTGGTTAGTGGAGTTCAGACGTAGAGTTCTATAAAGTATGCACAACTAAATCCCAATAGACTTTATCTAGAAGTCAACTACACGCAGACTTCACCTGGAGTCTGCGCCATTTTTTAGTTTTTAATTGACTATAGCAGACTTCAATAGAAGTCTACGATACAAAACCCGATATAACTGATAAATGCAAAACTAACCTATATTAGATTTCACCATTAGAATTTGTTTGAGTAGACTTCACCTGAAGCCTACCTTCAAAAACCAATTACGAATTTCACGAAATCAACTGAAAATTATCTTATGATTGGGTTTTTAGTTTGGACTACTGCCCAAAACATCGACTATGATCCCCACCAAAAACCCCAGCCGGTGTTTGTGCATGAACCACCCCATATGAAAAGATATAAGCATTTGAATTTTGAAAATGAAAAAAAAAAGAAGTCTAAGGGATGACACTGGAGGGAAGATTGAAGAAAATGGGACTGTGAGAGTTATGCGTGTGATTTTATACCTCAAATTTGTGTGGTTGGAGATTAAAGCTCTAGATTTTGTTGTTAATAGTCGTTGAAAAAATTGATGTAGCGAAAATATAATGAACAAATGAAGTATATGAGGATATGAAGGTCATTTGCATATTCACCAAAATTTGAGATAATGGAAATTTCGTTATTATTTAGAAAGTATAACGGTTTCATTGGTAAAAAATGGCATTTGGTAGAGAAAAAACTAAGGGGTCTATAATCTTATGTGACTCCAAATAAAATAAGAGATCATATTGTCACTTTATATATTTATCAATTATATTTATATGTTACTGTATATCAAATATATATTTATATGTTACTGTATATATTTAACAAATAATTTTTATGGTCCTTTATGTGTATATTTACAGTTGGCGTCAAAATCTACATTTCCACAGAATTAACGGTTAAAATATTTAAATATTGGAAAATTTTCATATTTCAATATTTTTGGAAAAAATGATATTCGGAAAATAATTTAATTTAAATTATTTTTATCGATAACTTTTCGAAAACGTATACGAAAGCTTTCGTATTATTTTCCAATAAACCGATAATAGTCGCGATTCTTCGATATTTTCGTGCCATAAAACGAACTTTTTTGCCTCAGCATGAGGTAAGAGTAGATGCCGAGCCGGACGCCAACCATCAGAGAGGATGACCGGCTCGACATTTCTCTCTTCCTCTTCTTCATGCCATGGCGGTCCAAGGTGAGAGTTAAAGGATGGCTGGCTTGGCCTCACGTTCTTCTCTCCTTGGTGTCGAGCCGACGAGACCTCTCTCTGCTCCCAAATGCTGAGCCGATGACGAACAGCATGATTGGCTCGTCCTCCCACTCTTCTCTCCTTGGTGCCGAGCCTACGAGACCAACCGCGGGACGAGCAGTACGANCATCTTAGGTGTCTCCAACAAATTTAACTTCAGTGGAAGAAGCTTAAAAAGGTTTGAACTATTTAAAACCGATTCAAAATTTTTAAAGGAAAGCTAATCGGTTTTAAAAACAAAAGAAAAGATAAAATCCATATTTAGGCTGATTAAGAAACCAGACTAAACTGGAAATTTTATTCTTGGATTAAAAGGGGAAGGAAATTTTCAATCTGAAACAAAACTGAAAAACACAAAAAACATCCGCTACCAATCTTTCTCTCTGAAATATAAGGATTAGAGAAGAGAGAAGGAGATCGAACAGATGTAAACCGCTACTGGATAAGGTTAAGGGGACGAGAGAAAAATTATCTCTCTAAAAATGAGAGAGAGAGCCCCAATGCATGTTAGACAGTCTTATTGACATCTGAGATAAAGATTGAAAGCATATATGGCACAAATAATATGTTTGTAACAGTTTCAAATTTGAACTAAACTAAAAAAACCCATGAGAATATAAAGATTAGACTGCTTGAAAACCACAACTAATGCTCTGCATAGATGAGATCAACGACAAACTTGGTACCTCTTATATATGCTTAAATTTAGTAAAACTTCATTAACAATTATATATTAATAATTAAAAATTCAATTTGTGACAAAATAACAAATTGAAATACGTAGAAGATTAATATTTTAATAAAAATATAAATACAAAAGATTGAAGGTAATCATAACTTGCCAAGATAATACCATAAACTTACTTATTTAAAAAAATGGCCATAATTTAAAGAGATATATGGGTTTTTTTAAAAACATAAATTTTATTATTAGTTTCATGATATATATGATTAAACAAATATCTTCTCATTTATTTAAAAATAATATAATAAGTATCTAAATATAACATTTACTCGGTTTAAAATATTTTAGATATAACTCAAATTTAAAAATTTCATCTAAATAATTGATTAAAATATACGTTTAGAATTAAAATATCTAAATATTTTGGAATTATATTTATTTTCTATTGTTATGTAAACGGTTAAGTTTTGATCTAAACAATCAAAATCATCACAATTATGTTTCAAAATAGATAAAATATAAAAATAATAATTACTTGCATATTAATGTATTTCGAAATAAGGATTATAAATTAAAATAAATAAATACGAAAAAGTTGAAAAAATTGTAGAAATGACACACCACCAAAATAATTTCTAATTGTTTCTCTCTTAATATATAATAGATATATTTTCTTATTTTAAAATCACAAAATAAACCAATTTAGAGATTTATGACTAAAATGTTTAAAAAAAAATGATCAAAATGTTTCATGGGATAGTAATAAGTAAGACCCTTAATTTGAAGTCAAATATAATTGTAGACAACATCATTTCTCTCTCCAACAAATATCATTTTATACCAATCAAACTTTTTTTATTTCTAAATAATAATGAAATTGCTATTATCTTAGATTTAATTTCATTTTTGGCGAAAATGCAAATGACACATATATCCTCATCTTCTTCAATTATTCATGATATTGCCACTATCATTAATTTTTTTAACCACCATTGACAACCAAATTTGAAGCTCTAAATGCTTAAACTATCTGAATGTAAGCTATAAAATCACGCACATGTCTCTCATATCCCCATTTTCTTCAATCTCCAATCCATTTTTATCCATAAAACTCTATATTTTTTATTTTCAAATTTTCAAATTCTTCCAGCTTGTCATATGTGTTAATTCTTGCACAAATACCGGCTGGACTTCTTCGATGGAGATCATATTCAACGTTCTGGGCGGTCGTCCAAGCTAAAAAAGCAGTCATAATATAAATTTCTGTTAATTTTGTGAATTTCATATTTGTTTCGCGAAGATAGACTTCACTTCATGTCTATTCAAATGAAGTCAACGGATGAAGTATAATATATGTTAGTGTTGGGGTCAAAACCCACATTTCTTGAATTAAAAGCTAAAATATTTAAATATCAGAAAAATGTCCATATTTGAATATTTTCAGAAAAATAACGATATTCGGAAAATAATTTAGTTTAAATTATTTTTATCAATAGCTTTTAGAAAAAGTATACGAAAACTCCTTTTTCGTATTATTTTCCAATAAACCGATAATAGTTGCGATTCTCCAATTTTCTCGTGTCATAAACCGAACTTTCCGGCAAAATGGCTCAGATAGAGAAGATGTCGAGCCGGACAAGGATGACCTGCTCGGCAGTTCTCTCATCCTCTTCTTCATGTCGAACCGGTCCAAGGTGCGAGTTAAAGGATAGCCGGCTCGGCCTCCCATTCTTCTCTCCTTGGTGCCGAGCCAACGAGACCTCTCTCTGCTCCCAAATGTCGAGCCGAAGACGAGAAGCATGATTGGCTTGGCCTCCCACTCTTCTCTCCTTGGTGCCGAGCCGACGAGACCAACCGCGGGACGAGCAGTACGACCGGCTCGGCCTCCCCTTCTCCTTTCCTTCGTGCCGAGCCGGACCAAGGAAGGAAGAGAGAATTGTCGGCTCGGCAATCTCTACCTTCCCTTCCTGATGCCGAGCTGATGGGCAGACACTCCCATACTTTCTGGCCAAGCCGATCAACAAGGTCAGTTAATCATCGAGTGTTATGACCGGCTTGGCCCATTTTCGACCTAAAATGGTGTCGAGCCGGGCGTGAATGATCGTCTTTTCCTTTTTCTCGATCATATCCGGATTTATCAATGTTTTTATAAACTTCCCGATGTTTTAACAAACTTCGTGATATTTTTGGGAAACATCATAATTTCATCGGAGAAAATCCTAATCTTAGAAGGAAAAACCCTAATCTTAGAAGGAAAATGATACAATTTGCCCGAACCGATAAAAAGCAGCCGCTTAAAGATTCACCGCCTTATAGAGGATTTCGGGAAATTTCCCCGAAAGAAGAAAAGAAAGTCGACAAGGAATAGAAAAAGACAAGTTCCCACATCGAAAGTTTATTTGTTCTAGGATTAAGTTGTCTTGTGTATATAGAGATAGATTTCTATCTTTGTAATTACTCTGGAACAAGCTATCAATACGACTTCAGCTAAGCAAAAAAAATCATCTTCTCTTTGCCATAGTTTTCATCTTTCGATTTCCTTATATTTTCGTTTTCATTCCAAGATTCTTGGTTCCTCACATTGACTTTACTTAATTACATTAAGGTGAATTCCGGTTCCCACTATTTGGCGCTAGAAGGAGGGTAGCGAGAAAATCTTTACTCACGAGTACGAAAACCCTAGATCAGAAGTTATGGTGATTGAAGACGAACCTTTGACGAATCAAAACCAAGGTCGAGACGATGCAAATGCGGCTACCATAGCACAATTACAATCCTCTCTGGAAGCTCTTCAAAATTCAAAATAGAAACGAAGAGCATGCGAAATTGAATGAAACCTTAAGAGAGCAGATGACGAATCTCCACAAGGAGAACGAGTCCAGAGCTACCCTCTTATGAGGAAGGCGTCTCGACTTCTCCTCTCCGATACGCACGGTATCTCTAAGGTGTAATCCACAGAACAAATTGCTCTAAACTCTGTGTACTGGCAAAGTCATCCATGTCAATTTGCCTCCGTTCATACGACCCGGGGAGACAACATCCACTTCTACCGATGATCCACATACTTAAGGAGATCCTACGCCCAAACGACTACTCTAACGATGGTCGCCCAGAGGATGGGGAAAACCTATCAGACCGTGAACTGACGGAAGAAGAATTTACGATCCTGCAGGAACGCGAAGACGAAGCTCGCAGGAACAGCGAGATCGACGAATTGCAAAAGCGATTGATCTTCGATCAAGCTGTCGATGAGATGAAAATAGTAAAGTTTCAAGTCCATCTAGCAATCAGCGGTGCCCCCGAGATCGATCGAGTTCTCGAAGAAGCTGAAAAGACTCCGTTCACCGAACGGATCACTTCAACAAGGTTCCCCGATTCCATGAAGGTGAAAATCTGACCTTATGACGGAACCACTGATCCCAAATCTCATCTAACTTCGTTTAGAATAGCGATGGGATGAACCAGGTTCAGAAAAGAGGAAGAAGATGCAGGTTACTGCCTCTTGTTTGTCGAGAATCTGAAAGGAGATGCTCTCGACTAGTTCCCGAAGTTAGAAAGGAACTCCATAGACAGCTTCTGACAGCTCTCCGCAGCTTTCTTCAAGCAATATTTGATGTTTATGAACCAAGAGACATCTGATGCGGATCTTTGGACGATCGTTCAAGGCCGAACTGAATCACTGAAGAATTTCATGGAATGATTCAAAGCGGTCGTCTTAAAGATTAATGTAGTTAGCGTTAGAGCTGCCCTTGAAGCCCTCAAAAGATCACTCTGGTATGATACTCGTTTCCGAGAGGAGATGACACTGAATACCCCTTTGACTATCCAGGATGCTCTTCATCGAGCTTCGGGCTTCATCAAGCTCGAAGAAGACATCCGAGCTAACGAGTGGAAACATTGCCCTAGATCTTCGAGTAATAACACGCCTCCGGCTCCTAACGCCTCTTCAAGCAAAAAGGGAAGACTGTACGTAAACTACAAATCTAAGGGTGGCATTTAAAACTATCAAGTTGCGACTGCTTCCTCACCCTGAGGAACGTCCAGACCCAAAGGAGGAGTTGGACGAGCAAAAGGTCTGAATTCTTGGACTGGTAATTCCAATTACGATCCTAAGGCCTACTTTAAAATTGTCAAAAATTCTCGTAACGGAGACTCGCGAAGAGGTGGAGGAACACGAGGATGCTACTGAGGAAGAACCTGGTCAAGCCCCGGAGAAACTAAAACGTGGCAGGCGTAATGACGATCCTTCCGGTTCAAACAATCGCAGAAAGGTCTACATGATCATGGGTGGATCACAATACTTCCTCGATACAGTTTCCGCCTTGAAAGCTTATCAAAGGCAGGCCGAAACGACAAGAACTGGACGCAACCTGCACCTAGTAACGACTTGGAAATCACTTTTGACGAGGAAGACACAAACGAGATCCAGTACCCACATAGCGATCATCTCATGATCAAACTAGCCATTGGCGATGCTTACGTCTCTAAAGTCTTAATCGATACCGGGAGTTCTGTCGATGTCATCTTCTGAGACACCCTTCAAAGAATGGACGTTGACTTCTCCGAGATCGAGTCCATACCGAAACCCTTAACAGGATTCACATGTGAAAATACCATGACTCGAGGTAACATTCGACTCCACGTCCATGTAGGAGAAGTTACCAAAGTTGTGAACTTTGTAGTGGCTGACCATCCAGCCATATACAACGTTATAATGGGGATCCCTTGGATAACCTCGATGCGAGCAATATCTCCGACTTCCCATATATGCCTAAAGTTTCCAACGAAAACAAGCATACACACCGTTTGGGGGAACCAAAAGGAGTCCCGAGTTGGTTTTCTAGCAAAATATAAATTCCGGAAAATCGAAGTAGGTAACGAGACTCCCTCTAACAGAAGAAGTCGAAATATTCACAACAAGCCCCTCCGAAACAGGCTTCGAAAGAAATTTCCGAGAAAGAGGAGGCTTCCGCGAAAGAAATCACGCCGTCGGGCAAGGGAGTTAGAACTTCTGAAACCGATCCAAAGGCATCAGAAAAAGCGCCTGAGCTATCCAAGGCTCGGAACATGGAGTCCTAAACTCCCCTGAATTCTAAAAAATGCTTTTTGCATTGAGTCTTAGTCTTAAACGACTTGACCCAAAGGCCAAAAACAAAAACAAAAACAAATACGAACTGAACTACGAGACGGCTTGATCCTCGCAAGAGGTACGTAGGAAATCAATCTTCGGAAAGGTACATCTGTCCCCCCAAAACAAAAAAGGGGGGAGTGGGAGTGTATACACACTCATCTCCATTCACTAACTTAAACAGTTTCGAGAATCCGAAAAATCAAAAACTTTGACATTTTGGTCTGAATGATTGAACAAGTTCCGAATTCTAAAAAAAAAGAGTTATGAACTTAGAAAAAGTTTCGAAATTTTACAGCAAGCCGAACATTTAATACTCGAAAGAGTTTAAAAGTTTTCCGACTTGTCATAAAATTACTTAACTTCGAAGCAAGGTTCTGATTTCCTAAGTTATACAGATTTCCAAACTTGTAGTTTCCAGAACGATCACCTAAGAATAATCTTTTGTGTCAGTTCTCGATAACTTACCAACTCAGACGTTATCTCGAAACATGTCCAAAACTCAAACCTTCAGTGTTCAAACAAACCAGTTTCATTAACGCGACCATTGCTGATCACAATGAAAAATGCATCAGCCTGACATCCAGAGCAAAGGAAAGGTTCAGCCACGTATGTGCACAGACATAAAAACAGCACGTTATATAAATAAGGGTTGGGTATATCCCAGCTCAACAACCAAAGGGTATATCCCGGACGATGTTCTCACTTTGAGAGGGGCTTGCCAAAGCAATTAAAGACTTTGCACTGCCTTAATCCTCATTGCAAACTTCTCAATCCGATCATCGCCGACTCAGGCACACCAGTCATAGACATTTCTGAAACGCAATCTAGAACACCACTAGACGAGATTATAAACGCATTTCAGACGTCGAATTACAGGGCGGTTAGTCAAAAAATCGCATCCCCTAAAACCAGACACACACAAAGCTTAGATCCCAAAACTCTAACCTGTCATACGCCCATCCACAAACGCTTAATAGCAGCGCTGGCACATCCTCAACTAAAAACGCAAACACATTGTCGTCTAAAAAGGTGAGACAAGACTCTGCTGACGAAGCATCATTAAAAACGCTAAGGAATCACGAGTGAGTAAAAACTTCGAACTTCTCTACCCTCCTACAGAAAAATATTCGAAATCCTATCACCAAACAAAACCTAGTAGAACGCTTCTCAGCACGCTGGTAAACACGATCCGAGGAACATAGGTGTTGTGCCTACTAACTTGTATAAGGCATTAAAGCACATTCCATCAATAACACATTACGAGCTCACTCTTTCCTAACTCCTTTCCAAGGAAGAAGTCCCAATTTCATCTTCTCTAAGGACCGGTTCCGAGAAATCCTCCTTTAAGGAGAAAGTCTTTGTAACCCGTCTTCTAAGAAGCAATTTCTCCACGAAACTTTCATAAGAAACAAATGTACCTATATTTCGAGAAAACTTAATGGCCTCCTCCCCACAAAGGCTGGCTGGCCATTCCTACTTTTCTCCAGCTTTCATAAGCTCGTTGCAAACCTTCACCAGTTCAGGAACTTTCCAACAGCCTTAATCTGCTCGGAAACTTTCTTGAAAACTTCAAGTTTAACTTTCTTCCGAGAAAACATCTCAATCCCGGCTCGGGGTGGTCCTTACATCACCTCGAATGCAAAAAAGAAAAATGAGGAACGACTTTATGATGATCCCCATCTCTTCAAGTCCATTCTCAGTAGACAAGCAACAACAAGGCACAGCGATATCTCCCCCTCAATATATATCCTTCTTCACCTCGAGTCTTCATGTCTTCACATCAAGCTTCGGCTCTAGGTATGGACCATCGCCTCGAGTTTAACCCCTCTATCAAAGAGAAGTTGC
Source organism: Sisymbrium irio (assembly GCA_000411075.1). Lineage (NCBI taxonomy): Eukaryota > Viridiplantae > Streptophyta > Magnoliopsida > Brassicales > Brassicaceae > Sisymbrium > Sisymbrium irio. The sequence continues at coordinate 70,617 of KE155849.1, forward strand.
TCGGGACAACACTTACAACTGTCTGGAAACTTTTTCGAAAATGAAATTTCGTTGAAAAAATTTCAACTCGAAAATTTCATAGAAAAAGTCTCCCGGAACAATAACAGGATCCCAAAAATGGGCTATCTATGCATCGATTCGAGTCACTCCACCCTTGGTAGCATGATCAACTTGAATCAGCTTCACTTCACCTGCCTGAACCGGGAGTCAGATGTTTCTCAAAGTCATGGTTGTTTTGCCTGTGAACCCTGTTAAAGTTTTAGGAGATGGTTCGATTAGGGCAAAGTCGATGTCCATTCTTTGGAGGATTTCTCGGAAGATTACATCGACTGAGAAGCCGGTGTCAATGAAAATCCTTGAGACATTAATGTCGCTTACCACGAGTTTCACCACTAGTGCATCGTTCTGTGGATGTGAGATCTTCTTCTTTAAAGGTAATGTGGAAATCTCCTTGACAAGGCGGCTGTGGCCATTTTGTACTTGTTTTGGCCTTCCTTTAAAAGGTTTTGATCGATGATAATGATAGGAACCTTGGTAGTGATACACCACAGAATGGACCACAGATGGGGCTAAAACATGTGGAGGAGGATCAACTCAGTAAAATGGAGGAAAAAAGGTGTTGGGGTCAAAACTCCTTTCAAAGACAGTTAGACCCGAAAATATAGTTTAGGTACCGAAAATCTAGTTTAGGGAGAATGAAAATCCCTTCCGAAAGAATGCCGAAGAGCATGAAAACCCACAGAGGGTGCAAAAACCAAGAGTGGTCGCCATTTTCTCTAATGGTAGAAAATGG
>KE155851.1:19081-30001 GCA_000411075.1 Sisymbrium irio
GGAATCACAGCGAACATCTCGCATTTTTCGCAGTTCCGAGTTAATCGAGTATCATTTTTGACACAAAACCACTAACTGAGGTTAGTGATGGGTGAAGGATGGATGATCTTGGGCTGGCTGTGCGGCTCTTTCCCGGAGATCGGTAGAGATGGCTTGCGGACAATGTGATGAGATGGACCCGGTCTGCTGTCCATGCGGCTCTTTCAGACTGGAAAATGGATGGTTAGATGGCGTGAAGGATGGAAGTGAATGTCACCACAAGCCAGGTGGTAAAGACTTGCTAAAGACTCTAAGAAATACCCCGGATTTCTAAAGGAACAAGAGCAAAAATGCTAGAGAAGAAAGTTCGATTTTATTGATTGTAGGTTAAAAAAATACATGTCTGCTCTGAGGGCCTTATATAGTAGCCAATGCATATGTGCCCTTCTAGGGGTCTTGAAAACAAATACAATTATTTGAAATTAAGGACATTAAAAACGGATTGGCTAAACATATGCTTTACTCTACTAAATTTGAAAAATAAGGAGATATCAAAGGAAATCAAAACAGAACAAAGGAAATCAAAACAGAACAAAGAAACAAGTTAGTCAACATTCAAATGAAATGTTTATTCAGACTTACCAGGGCTGAATAAATTTCAGAATTGTATGCTTGATGTGGGTGTGGTTGAATGTAGACTCAAAGTTGGCCAGGTGCTTCCTTTCATGATTCTAAGCTTGTAATGCTGAATAAGAAAAGTGTATGCGCCTCATAAGGAGGCCTTGGACCGTCTAAGTTGATTTGGGAGGCCGGTTCGAATTGATTTCCTTGGCCGGTTTGTTGGTTTTCTTCTAACGGCCGGGTTGAATAATCTTTGTTGGACTGGCCCTCTTTAGCTTTGGTCAGACTCATTTGGTTGAGCTGGGCTGCCAAATCTTCAACCTCATGTTCCACTAAGAGACCTTCTATAACTTGGTTGAAACTCTCTTGAAGTGTTCTTGCCCCGGACATGGTCAGTGGCCTGGCTCTCATGGTGGGCACAGCCAGAGGAATGCCATTTGGTGCCGCCGGTTCAAGGTTGGGTTTTGGGATTGCATCAATCTTAACCATGGTTTTCCAATAATATTATCCTCTCATTGCTCACAATGCTAGGTTGCGTCCACCTGAATGGTTTACGTATTCTCTTGAGTGAAGGTCTGTTAGCACAGTTTGCACAGCACTGGAAGTTATGCATTTCATGTAGGGCCATGATGAGTAAGATCGCCGATACAACTGTCCTCGAAAGAAGCTGTATCGTGCTGCTTGTTGCTTAATTTTATGACACTCTGACTGATTACTAGGTAATGTTCCGTCTCAGAGATAATCTGAGATTGTGTAATCACATCTGACGTATTTTCAATATCCGTAACATTAACCTCATTTTCTTAAGTGTATGTAGCCTGCCATTGCAAAATCAATAGGGGAATATTAATATGTTGCTCGGTTTGTAGGGCGGACCCCATATTTGCAAGTGCATATGCGTGGTTGTTTTCTTCTCTTAGAATGGCTAATCTTGCAGCTGTTGAATTTCTCGAGAATATTCTTTGTTATACTTAAATAGCATACCATGCTGGGATCTACGGCTTGGTAATCACCTTGTGTCTGGTTAATAATAAGCTGTGAGTCATTAAACACTCCAATATCGCGAGCACCAATCTTGTGTGCTAGAATTAATCCTGCAATAAGCTCCTCATATTCGGCTTCATTGTTGGTAGCTCGGAAATTGCATCTTAGTGTTCTCAAAACCACTTTCCCTATAGGAGATGTTAATACGATACCGAGACCAGTTCCTCAGGTGTTGCTAGAGCTATCTATGTGTAGCTTCCAGACCTAATATTGGGATCTTCTTGAAGGATGTTAACCTCATTGGTGACACTTGGGACCATGTTAGATGCAAACTCAGCTATGAAATCTGTTAACACTTCAAATTTTATGGCTGTACTTGGTCGATATATCACGTCGTATTCTCCTAATTCGATGGCCCATTTCGCTAACCTTCCTGATAATTCAGGTCTTTCGAGAACTGATCTGATGGGTGATGAAGAAATCACCACAATTGGATGTGCTTGAAAGTATGGATGTAACTTCCTAGCAGCTGTAATTAAAGCTAAAGCCAGATTTTTCAGATGAGTGTACATGGTTTCCGCCTCTAAAAGAGATTTTCTCACATAGTAGACCGGATGTTGTTTATTTTCCTCTTCTCGTACTAGAACACACTCACCGCATGTTCGGTCACTGCAAGGTATAACAATAACACTTCCCCATCTTTGGGTTATGATAGTAGAGGAGGTGACGCCATATACCATTTTAGTTCTTTTAAGGCTTTTTCACACTTCCCATCCCATACAAGATACCTTTCGTTTCCGCAGGGTGGCAAAGAAAGGATTTGATATACCAGAGAATATCAAAATAAACCTACTAAGTGCTGCCATTATGCCAGTGAGTTTTTGGACCTCCTTTACGTTCAGTGGCGCCGATTGCTTTTATTTGGTCCAGGTTAGCTTAAATTCCTCTATGGGTGACAATGAAACCTAGAAACTTTCTGGAGCTTGCGCATAACAAACACTTTGCTGGGTTCAATTTCATATTATATTTTCTTAGGGTGGAAAAAGCATGTTGCAAGTGCATGATGTGGTCCTCAGCGAGTACTGATTTGACGAGCATATCATCCATATAAATCTCCATGGTATGACCAACTTGGTTCGTAAACATCATGTTTACTAGCCTCTGATAAGCGGACCTGGCGTTTTAAGCCAAATGGTATCACTTTGTAGCAGTATATACCACAAGAAGTTATAAACGATGTTTTTTCTTGGTCTCATTGATGTATCAAGATATGATCGAATCCACTGAAGGCGTCCATAAAACTAATCAGTTGGTGACCTGCAGTAGCGTCTACGAATTTGTCGATCTGAGGAAGTGGGAATGGATCTTTTGGACAGCTTTGTTGAGATCAGTGAAATCAATGCACACTCTCCACTTCCCATATTCTTATCGAACGACCACTATGGTGGCTAGCCATTATGGGATGTACTTCACGAATAAACCCTGCCTCCAAAAGGTTTTGAACCTCGTCGTTGATGATTTGATCACGTTCTGGGGAAAATTTCCTTCATTTTAGCCTCTCTGGCAGGTACTTTGAATCCACTTCCATCTGATGCATGATAACCTCGGGATCAATTTCCGGCAGTAGGCATTCGACCAAGCAAAACAATCCGCATTGGATCTGAGAAAATCTATGAGCCTGGCCTTTATGTCGGTTAGTAATCTTGAGCTGATATTGAATTTTCTTTCAGTGTCCTCTTCCTTCAAAAAGACTTCAACAAGTTTCTTTACTTCTGGTTCTTCACTGTGGACGTCTGACGGTGGGCTTTGTATTTACATTGTTGATTGAGTTTTACCTTTCAATGTAGATTGATAACACGACCTATAATGATCTTGTTTTCCTTTAATATCATACCACAAGGTGTGGGAAATTTGATTATTTGATGAAATTTTGAGAAACTGCTTCCATATCATGGATCCAGGGTCGTCCCATTATGGTGTTGTAAGCTGAAGCAAAATCCAAAAAAAAAAAAATGGGTTGATTTGTTAACTCCTTTAGCATAGACTGGCAACATTATTTCTCATATGGTTTGATTCAATTCTCCGCTAAATCCCACTAATGCTGTAGATTTTTGCATTAGCGCTTTTTCGTCCAAGCCTATAGCGCCTTGTAGGCTTCCATAAAAAAAATGTTTGTTGAGCTTCTGTTGTCAACTAAAACTCTTTATACCAGGCAATTGTCCACTGTGAGTGATATCACCAAGGCGTCGTGACATGGAAAAATGACCTTCTGACTTCTGCTGGATGCAAAGCATATTGTGCATTTGGGTAATTGGATGCTTACCACCTCGACGTTGTCATGACTCTTTCTTGCTGTTCTAGTGACTTTTCTAGCAGCCAAATGTGTTATTCAACTAACTTCGGAGCCTCGTGAGATTACATTGATAATTAGATCATGTTTTCGAGCTGAAGGAGCTGTTTTAGTTTGTTTTCTGTTATACCCCTCTCGTCATTATGGTTTCGGGTTTTGTCTGATAAGTACTCTCTCAAGTAACCTTCTCCAGGTAGGTCGTTGACCTCTATCCTTAGAGTAATGCAATTTTCCATTTTATGACTGTGGTCACTGTGAAACTCGCACCATTTGGATGTGTCATGTTTTTCTCTCGGTGTTTTCATCTTTCGTGGCCATCTCACGCCAGGCATTTGATTCAATACACCAACCAGTTGTATAGCGAAATTGAGAGGTTGCTCATGTCAGACCATACTGATGTTGTGTGTTTTTCATCTTCGACTGTGTTCACCGGTTGTTGACTAGTTCTGTTTTTGCTACGCGGTTTTTGCTAAGGTTTATCATCCCTAGTCAGTCTTTCTGTCCTAATCACGCATGAATCGAGTTTAGGATAACATCATTGTCGATTAGCTCTGTCTTCCTCTCATTTGATTTGGGACCATGCTCTGCTAAGAACATCGTCCATGGTTTTACATTGGTACTTTGTTAGTTCCTTCTATAGATCACCATCAGGAAGTTAACCCCTCTTGAAGGAAAAGATCACAGTGGACATGTTGCAGTTGGGAATCAACACTTTCTTCTTATTTAAGGACCTATTGTATGCACGTAGTGGCTCTCCTTACTTCTTCATTATCTCGTAAAGATCGTCAGCCATTTTTTCTAAATTTCTGCTATTGGTGAATTGTTCAACGAAAATGTCGTTTAACATTGCAAACGAATATATTGATCCGTTAGGAAGGTTGATAAACCATTGTAGAGCATGTCCAGTTAAGCTTCATCTGAAACCCTTACACATGGTCGCTTCACAAATTTCCTTTTGGATATCCGTCGTAAACATTTGTTGTTTGTATTTTGCAGTATGATTGGCGAGATCAGTCTTTCCGTTGTATAAATTCATCGTAGGAAATGTAAACTTCTCGGACATCTACGTCAATGCAATCTCATCCAAAATCGATGTGTCAGAGTATGAGTGAAATGCACTTCTACAGATTGGTCGAGCTACTCCGGGACGGCGATCAATTATTGCTTAAAATTATCCCAGACACTTGGAGAACAAAGCCTTGAGATTTACTATTTCAGCTAATTTGGTAGCCGTTTCCGGCTCAGATCCTGTCGGGCGTTGATCCTTCCTTTCTCCTTGTGGAGTTAGATTGTCCATGGTTGGTATTAGCTGATGGATACCGTCTGCTGTTGGGAGTTTTTAAAATCACCATGCGATGAAGAAGTGTTTGAGGTTGTGTCGGTATTATCATTCGTTTCTTGCTGAGATAAGGGAAGTCTTTTTTCCGCAAGCTTGACATTTTCTGCTTTCAGTTGCACAACCTTTTTGGCTTTATACTTCATCTAAGCAGTCATAGCCTTAAGTTGATCCAGAATCTTAATATTCCCACCAGTTGATGTGTCTTTGCCACCGTGTCCTGACATCTCACGTAGTGTTTCCTTCCCTCCCTCTAGTGTCAATTGTTTGGGGAAAATTAACCGGATAGTTATGAGACTAGAAAAACACGGATACAAAGAATGGAACTATGATTTAATTGATTTTGTTATTAGAAGTGAATACATGGACTTAGATCGCTATTTTATCAAGCAATGAATCCTAGTTGAATTCCTTATTCGGTAGCAGTAATCTCAATTGCTTTTAGTCTATTGCTTTTGCTCACGATTTCTCTGTCCTTCTCTCGGATGATTTATCTTATTTTTATCTAGAACATAGCTTATACCCTAATTCTCATAGGATAAGGATACATCTAACCGACTTTTAAGTAGATTAAGATGCATCCAGATTCTTTGTGACATGATCACTATGAATATATCATCGGCATCGACCCAATGCAAGTATATCACAATGATCCAATGCGAATATTCCATTAGGAGGCCACTAAAGATATATAGTTATGGAGCTGTTACAGTTATCTTCTTAGGTACCTATTACAGTTATTTTGTTAGGAGCATGTTACAGTTTTTGCCCTTAGTGGGCTCAGTAGACTATTCTTGGTTCTTCTTGTAAGTTTAAGAGGATTTAAATGCGGAATTAAGAAATCTTAAGGACCTTGAATGGTCGAATGGAGAAGAAGAATAATGAAAGGAATTTTTATTTCCTTATGTTTATGATTTACAATTGTTTGATACAATACATTTATAGAAAAAACAGTAGGATAAGCTATATGAACTGAAAGCTACAAGAGTGGATAAGAACAAAGAGCATTTGTGGTCCACGGTTGAATGTGGCATCTCCAACAGGCTGGGAAGCTTAACTATTCATGTGACTCCTCCTTTGTTTCCTCTCCGACGGTCGTAAAGACTATGTCAACTCTCCTAGGAACTTTTATAACGTTCATAAGGGAAGGAGAGCACTCTCCACACATTCACACTTCTGCTTAGGTTGTTGCTTGCTTCACAAGTGAGTCTCCGTGCTTCACACGAACGTACTGAACATTGTTTCCAAACAATTTAACACTCCCCCTCAAGCTTAACCATAGAGGAACGGATGGTCAAGCTTGGAATATCAGTATTCAACTCATTAAAAACCTTAGCAAGCAAAAACACATGGGAAAAAGCTGTGTATAAGGGAAAAAGAGTATGAATCTCAAGGTCTAAGTACTTCAAGACTCGGTTGAGACATGTATATCATTCCAAGATTTTCCTGTATAAAATCACAAGTCTTCTTGCTTGCAGCCTTAGTAAATATGTCAGCAAGTTGGTCTGAACTCTTTGTGTAGCATGGAAGAATAATTTCCAGTTGCATCTGCTCTCTTACTTTGTGGAAATCAACTTCTGTATGCTTGGTTCTTTCATAGAAGACTGAGTTAGATGCTATGTGAATGGCAGCTTGGTTATCACAGTGCATTGTAATGGGAGTTGTGGTCTCTCTTCCTTATTCATTTAGCAACATCTTTAGCCACATCAACTCCGTAGTCAGCCTCCACATTACTTTATATTCATCCTTAGCACTAGAGCATGCAACCACCTTTTGCTTCTTGCTATTCCAAGTCACTAAGTTGCCTCCAACAAAGTTACAACAGCCAGTACTGGACCTTCTATCTTCTCTGCCCCATCCCAATCTGCATCACAATATCCTACTATCTTTGTGCTCTCATTTCTTCCCATCCAAATGTCTTGGCCGGATGTGCCCTTAAGATATCTTAGAATGCAAATGATCATGTTCTAAAGGGACATCTTTGGCTCCTGCATGTGTTGGCTTACCTGATTCACAACAAAGCACAAATTAGGTCATGTCAAGGTCGAGTTGATAAGCTTACCTACTAGTCAGTGGTGCAGTGGTGCATACTCAAACAGTTCATTTTCTTCATTCTCCAGTTGATGAACATTGTAAGCGTCTTCAAGAGGTGTCAAGGCATGTTGTTGATAGCTCTTTTCACCTCAAAGACCCTTGTGAGGAGGTTAAACACATTTCCAAGGAAAATTTTGAGAGTATCCCACAAATGTTTTGTTGTTTCACAGTATGAGTAGGCTTCAAATAGAGGAAGATTCAGTGAGGCTTGAAGAGCAGCTAAAACAGCTTGGTCTACTGAATACCAATCGTTATCAGCCTCAGCTTTCTTTTCTCCAGCTATAGCTTCCTCCGGTTCAATGTGGTGGAATACCTTACGACCACACAGCAGAGCTTTAGATGTTATTGGCCAAAGAAGGTAGTTATCAGCAGCCTTGAGCACCACTGTAAGAGACATATGATTAGTATTCTCCATTCTTCGATTTTCAAGAGATGAACCGACCAAAGAATACACTGGTTATAAACTGCTGGACAGAAGAGTTTAAACACCAAAATTTCAAGAATTTGAGCTGAGTAAGGTGAGCTTAGTGTAGAACAAACTGAATAGGATGAGATATCAAGAGAATCGGGTGGTGGAGTTGATTTCAAAAAGATAATATCCACTGGATTAAAAGATGAGAAAAACAGAGATTTAAGACTCTAATTTTTGACAGAATATGTATGAAAAATCAGAGATTAACTACAGGAAACAAGAGTCTACAGCTCTTGCTCTGATATCATGTAAGTTTAAGAAGATTTAAAAGTGGAATTAAGAAAGCTTAAGGATGTTGAATGGTCAAATGGAGAAGAAGAAAAATGAAAGGAATGTTTATTTCTTTAAGTGTATGATTTACAATTGTTTGATACAATACATTTATAGACAAAACAGTAGGATGTGAACTGAAAGTTACAAGAGTGGATGAGAACAAAGAGCATTTGTGGTCCACGGTTGAAAGTGACATCTTCAACAGGCTTCGGAGCTTAAATATTCATGTGACTCCTCATTGCTTTCCTCAACAACAGTCATAAACACTTTGTCAACTCTCCTGGGAACATTTTTAACGGTCATAAGGGATGGAGAGAACTCTCCATACATTCACACATCTCCTTAGGTTGTTGCTTGCTTCACAAGCGAGTCCTTCTGTGCTTCACACGAATGTAATGAACCTTGTTTCTAAACCATTTATACTTCTCCTTATTTTTAGAATATGATGAATGGTTCTATCCAATAAGGATTTTTTGATCTTATGATACCCAATGATTATGAACCCTTATAAATTATTTATAAACTCTGATAAATAATAAATAAACATCTTGTTTCTGTACTTGCCTAAAAAGTGATATAAAATAATATAATACTTTATATGCCTTTTTAGGATCAATAATCAAGCTAATCTTTTTACTTGGATAATCTAAAATTGACTTAAAAATTATTTAGAAGAATTATAAATTATTTATAACTCTTTATAAGTTTTTTTGTAAACCTATACAAATTCTACGTAAAATATATTTTGTGATAAAGTTTTATAAACTGTTAATTTTTTTATAAAACTCTTATAAATATAAATATATATTAGCCTATTATAAAGATATACAAACCCCTTGTAAATAGATTTATACTTCATAAAGGCTTTATAATTGTAAATATCTATCCTATTAATTTTAGGTTAACAATATGAAAATAAACTTATCTTTATGAGTGATTTATAAGAAATATCATTAAAATATTTTATTTCATTAATGGTAACTTAGATTAAACATATCTGTAGACTATAATAAGTTTTATTTTTTTCCAAAAAAGAAAGACTACAATAAGTTTCATACAGTTGATCATGATTATGTAGGGATTAATTATCATATATAAATACAATAATTTAATATGTATCCAAACAATTTAAACTAGTAGATTTCACATCTCAAATTAATTGAAAATGAAAATAATAATAAAAAAAAAATATAAATATTAATAAATATAATTACGTAATATAACGAATAAATTATTTTTATAAACCATAAAATTTAAATTTTGTAAAATATATACATAAAAACATATAAATATATTTGGTAAATATATAAATAAACTAACTTTTTATTTGAATTTGATGTATATATCATTCACATATTGAAACATATTGATGTTTTTATAATTACATGTTTTAATACTTTTTAATTAAAATATATAAAATATTTAAACAATTGGAAAACGGGCTAAAAATATTAATTAATAAACTTGCCAATTCACTTTGGCCCATCAAATTTCACTTTAGTCCATATGTGATTCTCTATTACCGGATAACAACTATTTCTTTTTATAGTCTTTATCAATTAACTTTGGTCCATACGATTTAGACATTTTTGTTATTTTAAAATAGTTAAAAGTTTACTAATAAATTTCAGAAATTGTAATCCATAAATCTTAATTCAATAAAAATAAATAAATAAATGTGAATATCTAAAACAGCCCATAAAGACATAGAAAACAATTTTTGACCGAGATACAATCTACAAACACAAAACCAAAAATATGTTACACATCTTTTTTAAATACCACCTAAATATATATATAAATATCTACCCATAACTATTTTACCAGATACATAATTTATGTCGCATTAAAATATTATTAAATTAAAATATAAATTATTTCAATTACATTTAGACTATATATATTAATAGAAAGTTTAAAGTTCAAAAAATATAAATTATTTGCACTCAAGCCAAGGTCATAGTCCAGGGGTTTATTATTATCATATGACAATTATGAGAAAGATTATATAGAGGATTCAACAACCGACAATTCTACATGCCTTATGAAGATCTACGCCTAACTTCTTCATCTGAGCCGTCATATGAAGATCCACGCCTGACAAAATTTACTTGTACCATAATCAAAATCCCTTGTAAATCTTCATTCCATAATCAATCTCGCTATTTCCGAGACTTGAACCATGGAGTTATTCTAATCTGCATTAAATTTCATAGTCTGGGATTCAAACCCCAGACCTGGGTGTGGAAGGTTTTAAACATTAACCACTATGATAAGGTACTTCCGCTGTTTGGTGGTTTATTGATTTCTTTAACTATTTTGTAATGTAATTGGCCATTTTCTTGTAAAACTCTTAAGTCAGAGTGGACTTGTAATGTCCTTCATTTGTTATGTGTTTAAATAAAAATGTTTTTATCAAAAAAGGGAAAAGACTATCACGAATATGTTACAAAATTCAAGAAAAAAGGAACAAATTTGTTTTAAAACACGGAGAAATTTTACACATCGTAAACATGATATTATCATGTGGAGTTCACAGTCACTATACAACACTGTTACTTCTACTTTTTACCTATGTATATACGAACAATTTCGTTTGAACATTCAAATCTTATAAGATTTTTTTTTCTCTCTCTCGTATATTTCTTTATTCTCAGATCCCTAAATTATGTGGGTATAAAATCTTCTTCTTTATTATAATTATCGACCCAATAAATTATTATTATTATTATTATAACACGTTATGATGAGGGCATAGCACCACAAGCACCATCCATACCAGCCGTGAGGCAAGGACCAAGGACAAGGTCA
>KE155851.1:93758-104907 GCA_000411075.1 Sisymbrium irio
TGAGCAAATCACTGCTTTGTCTTGGTGAAGAAAAGAGAAGGGATGAAACTCTTTATATAGGGAAGGAAGAGAGGGGTGAAAGTTAGATATTTTCAATGTGGGACAAAATTAAAAAGAATGTTTTAGGCTTTAATTTATTTTTGGGTTTAAACTAGGTTAAAAATAATAATTAAAAAGAAATGGGCTGGATTAAAGATTTTGATCGTTACAGTTTTATATAAATTCAATAAGAAAGTTTGACTTGTTGTGTTCTAAACGGTTTATAAGGGCTTTTAAATAATTTTAGTTACACTTGTATTGTTCTAACAGATTTTTTAAGGGTTTATAAAAAATGTGTAAAATCCAGTTTTTAATTATTCAAAATGATCTTAAATGTTACAACACCAATGTTGTGGCTTGAGTCTGGACACTGCAGTCACATTATAATCAAATAGAGATTAGTTTAGATCTAGTTCACTTTTTCACTTTTTTATAGATATAAATTCTAATCTAGGTAAAATTATTTGTACTTTTATAAATGTTTATATAATGTTTATAAGGATTTATAAAATTTATTTATGTTTAAGGTTTATAACTCGTTATATAAATCATTTACAAAATTTTATAAACATAAGCCTAAGATACTCTCATATAGACTAAGAATTTATATACCGTTTACTATGATTTTATAAAGACTAATAATTTTTTGTCTCAGCAGAAGTAAAGTTGGTAATGAACGTGTATATCCCTATGGTTTTATATTTTAGTTGGATATACTTGGATTTACTTCGGGATTGAATAACTTTTTCTGACAATTATAAACTAAATTCGGGTCTCATGTTCAAAACCCAGATTTTATAAGCTCTATATACAAACTTATTAACCCTTATAAAACTTTGACAAACTTAATAATATTTTCATGGTATTAGAGTTTACTACCCATATTTTATAAGCTCTTTTAAAACTTATCAAAATTCATAAAACCTAGATTTTATAAGGTCTTATATAAGTCAAAATGTTTGTGTCTATCAATGCAATATATGTATATGCAGTCTTAAATACCAGTGATTTAAGATTTCATTTTAGATCCTTCCTAATGTATAAAGTTTTGTGTTGGACTCTTTGTAATCTAAAAATTTGTGGTCATTACACAGATTTTATAAAGACTTATAACATTTTTCAAAATGTTATAAAAAATCTCTAAAAACTTTCGTGGAGAATATCTTCCATAACAAAATTCGAACTTTAAAAAGGCTTTATAAAATCGGTGTATAGAAGGTGACGTTAATTTCGGCTAAGAAGAAGGACTTTTATTCTATACTTATTTATAAGGCTTTATAAGAATAATGATTCAAGTAGAGAAGAATTATTAGAAGCTCAAAATATTACGCCAACTTGGAAGTTAAGTTTGGAATTTTGATGCTTGAACTTGGAAGCCAACTTGTATACTTTATATAAATTATATGTATATGGCAATGCGACTCTGAGTTGAAATATTTGTATCTTCTTAATGAAAATTTTAAACTTTAAACTCTGATCAAGTTTATGTGATTCATTATGTTTTAGATCCTATTTGTTGATGTTTAATCTCATTAGTGTTTTCTTTGCTACATAAATGGATGTTTCAGGTTGCTACTTTGCTTTAAATGCATGGAACGTGCAACAGACAGGAGCGGCAGCAGTTCTTGTTGCAGATAATAAATATGAGTCATTGTTGAGAATAGATTCACCTGAAGAGACCAGAGAAGCTAATTGGTTTATTGAGAAGCTAACAACCCCCATCAGTTCTAATAGAGAAATCTGTCGGAAGCGGAAGAAGTAGGGAAAAGAAAGAAACACATCCTTGTTGGTTTAGAGGACATATGAAGCAAGCAGTCGTACTTGTGCATCATGTTCTCATGATCATCATCGGTTGTAACAGAGATCATTGGTTGTAAGTGTCATTGGAAGCTATTGAGAAATATCGTCAAATCTTGGATTTGCATTCTTTCACTTATCAAATTTTCAACAAAGCTGGAATCTGTGATGGCGGATTAAAGTTGGGCAAAGCATGATCAAAAGAGATAAAAAAAAAATTGTTGTATAAAACTTTACCTTATAAATTTATGAATTAGATATTTACCGATCTTTTATACAGTTATAAAGCTTTATAAATAGTTTCGATAATGATCTTATAAACCCTTATAAAAAAAACCCTTAAAAATGATTTATACACCCTTATAAAATGATTTATAAATGCTTACAAAATGATTTAGAAACACTTAAATGATCTATAAAATCTTATAAACACTTATATTGTATCAACCATTTACGGTTTAATATAATATGATAAATGTTACAAAAAAAAAAATCAATTTATAAAATGAAGTATACACCTTTATAAATGATTTATAAGTGATTATTGCACCCTTATAAAATGGTTAAATCCTTGTAACCGATTTTTACACTTTATAAATGATTTAAAAACCTTATTTACCATTATCAATTTTTTGTTAACCTTTATAAGTCTTTATATATAATTTGTACATCTTATCAATGATTTATAAACTCATTTACAAAAGTTATTTTTAAAATGATTTATATACCCTTATAAAATTATTTATAAATCATTGCAAAATAATTTAGAAACATTTTATAAATGATTTATACACCTTATAAATGATTTATAAACCTCTTTTATAAAATTTATTTTCAAAGTTACTTTTAAAATGTTTTATAAGACCTTATATATAATTTTATAAAGTATGCTAAGTTTTGTAAACTTTTATAAATAACTTTATAATAGTGTTATTACAAGGCTTTATAAGTAGATATGGGTAAGCTGGATAGCAGAACATATTCTATAAGTTTTAATCTATGCTATAGTTTTATAAGACATTACAAATAATTTTGTAAGACTTTTACAAATATTTTTATAAGGCTTTTTAAAAATAGCTTTATAAGGCTTTTCATAAAAGTGTTACAAAGGTTTATAAATAAATCTGGATAAGCTGGGAAGCTGAATATGTTTAAATTTTTAGAAGTTTAATAAGATTTTATAAATAGCTTTATAAGGCTTTATAAATAGCTTTATAAGGCTTAACAATAGTGTTATAGGGTTTATGGATACATCTAGGTAATCCGGCAAGCAGAACATGTATTGGGTCGATCATTACATAAAACTCTGAGATAAAAATTGTAATTGAATCATCAAATTATTTGAAAAAGTGAAATCAATCGACTTATCTCGTCGATTTTATAATGTTTTGGTAGACATTTTTAGGGATTTATAAATATGTTTATAAGAGTTTATTAAATCTGGGTAATGAACCTTTAAAACCTAGAAAGCCGAAATCTGGATATTTTAGCTTATAGCCGTACAATAATTTGTTTAATCCATAATAGATTCGACTGAAATCAAAATCATAATTAATGATTGAATCCTTTATTTACATAGACTACCTTCATCAACATGAAGAATTTGACTTATATTATGTAGATCTATAAACAATCAAAAGAGGTTCAGAAGATGATTAAATCTGCCAAAGAATCCGGCTAGACAGCAAGGAAGTTTTAGTCTGGCGAGATGGGATTTTATTCGTCATATCTGCACTCTCCTACATATAGGATGTCGATAGAGTCGACGCAATACCATCGGAGTTCACTCTGGCGAGGACTTCATTCACATCAAGGACTCCAAGGCTTCTGGCGAAATGTTGTTAAGCGACATTTTTAGTGAATGTGGAGAAGGGGGACCTGCTCGATGAGGTGGTGGAGGAGGAAGAGTACAAAGAATCCGATTCCATGGTTAGCAGCAGCAATGCAATTGGTGGAGATGTTAATGGAAACGAAGGTGGAGAGGATGACGGCGAGTGTTTATGGTTGAGATTTTCAAACCGCCAAAGAGATCGACAAAAGAGAAGTGTTTAATTATGGGGTTTATTTTTGTCATTAACCTTTAAAGAAAAGTGTATAATTGAAAATTGTCTTTTTATAATGTGTAAACATGAATAGGTGTATCTACAAAAATGTATTTTATTAATTCTCCCTAAAACTAAAGTTATCAATACACTTCAAATTATAACCTCTAAAAAATCTACTTTTAATAATTATATAAAAAATAATTAATAATCATCACGAGCTTATAACATATTAAAACTATCAAATATATAATATATCTTAAACTTTTAAATTTAAAAATTGACAATATTCAATGTTAAACAACTGAAACCCAAAAATATTATTAAGTTTTATTCACTTTTCATATATTAATTTATTTAATTTTATAAAATCAAATATTGGTTGAACCTGAAGAAGACTTCTTCTCATCTAGGCTTACAATTGGATTCAAGTCGGCAATCTAGTCCTACAATTGGATTCAAGTCGGCTCTTCTCTCTTCAGTCCGTATATGTCTGTACAACCGTACAAGTCTGGAGTCTTGGTGTGCAATTTACAACAACGAGTGTCACACAAAGGACTGAAGATGTGTGCCATCTAGGATCCAGAAGGCTCCTTTCTATTCGTTACCAAAGGAGAAAATGTCTAGGTTCATTAAGCTCAAAAGAGCCGTTGTACATTGCCACATATGCACCTTTTACTTTTGCTTTTTCCTCTTTTGTATAGCTGGCTAGGTATCTACTTTAGCATATTCTTTGTGCTGCTACTTTAAATATCTTTAAGCTTGTATAGTGTTAATTAAGAAATGAGAAGTTTTCCTTTCTCACCAATCTCTCTAATCTCTCTTGTTCATCACTAATCTCTTCTTAATATATCTCTAATCCGCTACATAATCTCTAAATCTCACTTTCTCTCATGGTATCGGAGCCAAGTTGCAAATCTGGTGTGTAATCTCTTCTTCTTTTCCATTAAACATCTCTTTGTCCCAGGATCTCTTCCTAGCTTCTTTTCGTGTTCTTACTTTGAAAACCCAGAAAATTCGTTTTCCTTGTGTTTTTCATCTGTTCTTGTTATCTCTGTTCAAAAGATTCATCATTTTTTCTCAGTTTTCTTGCATATTTCAACCAAAAGATTCAAGCTTTCATCTTTCTTTCTTCATTTTTGAGCTAAATAAAGATCTCTCCTTTTTTCCTCCTTCTTAAAGATTGAATATTTACTTGTATTCTTGAAAGATCTGGCTGTGTTGAAGTGTTGAAATCTTGTTGTGTTGAGATCTATTTGTGTTTCCCAGATCTGATTGTGAAAGAACTTGAGACCTTGTTGGTTGGTTGAGTTTGTTTCTTATGCAGGTTGAGATAATGATTTCCTTGTCAGTTATGCTCAAATGAGCAAAAATCTATTGGCTTTGGGCAAAGGTGTGGTTCCATGAAGATCAGTCTGTTTTGTCCATCTCCATGAATCTTTGGAGTTGTCTGTTCATAAAGCATATGTCCATTGTGGAAGCGTCAAAGAGCTCTGGGAGACTCTGAAGAATGCTTTCCAGAAGGAGAAAGGTGATTTGGGAGCTTGTTATGGTGATGCTAAAGATAAAGAAGTATGGGTCTGTGAGTATTGTCATATGAAGGGACACCTTAAGAGTAAATGCTAGACGTTGTATCCTCATATAAAGCAGAACCATGGTAGAAACCAAAGGAAATCAAGAGCCTGACATCAAGCTCAGAAAGCGGCTGGTCCACCAACTCAGAAGAGTGAAGGAGAAGGATCAACCATGAGTGCCTCCACTGATTTTGTGACAAAGACTGACATTCATCCTCTTTTCAAAGCTTTGAAAGAGTCTGGTAATGGTAATGGTGATGGTAAACCCTTTCATGCCTTGAAGAGTGATAAATCGTTGATTGTTGAGTATTGCTTGAAATTGGTTAAGTCTTTGCATACTAGTAACACCTTGAAATGTGACAAACCATTGCTTGCTGGTCATGCATCTAATCATGTTGTGAATGGTAAAAAGCCTTTGATTGTTGATTCTGGTGCTAGTCACCACATGATTAATGATGCTAGCATGATAAGTGATATGAAACCAGCTGTTGGTAGTGTTGTTATTGCTAATGCTGATAAGATTCCCATTAAAGGGATTGGAAATTTGAAACTGTTTGGTAAAAACTTTCAGGCTCTTTATATGCCTAGTTTCACTTCCAATTTATTGTCTGTGAAAAGAACTATTTCTGATTTGAATTGGTATGCAATATTTGGACCTAATGAAGTGTTTTTTTTCAGGATATTAAGACAAGCAAATTGCTTGGGAAGGGAAAGACCGATAATGATCTTTATGTGCTTGAGGATACTAAAGCTTGTCTTCAGTTACCCTGTTCTTTTAGTTCCGCTATGAATGAGCATAATGCTGTTTGGCATGCTAGACTTGGTCATCCTCATGCTAGAGCTTTGAACTTGGTTATGCCTGAGGTTAAGTTTGATCATGTTAGTTGTGAAGCATGCATTTTAGAAAAGCATTGTAGAACTGTCTTTCCTAAGTCTTCTCATATTTATGAAAGTTCCTTTGATCTGGTTCATAGTGATGTTTGGACTTCCCTTTGTTTATCAAGAGAGAATCAAAAGTATTTTGTGACTTTCATTGATGAAAAGTCAAAATAAACTTGGATTACTCTTCTTCCTTCTAAAAATAAGGTGCTAGAAGCTTTTATAAATTTTTAAAATTATATCACTAACCATTACAATGCCAAGATAGAGATTTTCAGGTCAATATACTAGTCATGCATTCAAGCAACATTTGAACAAGCATGGCATTGTCCATCAAACCAGTTGTCCTTACACGCCCAGAGGCTGGAAGGAAAAACCAACACTTGATGGAAGTGCCAAGGGCATTGATGTTTCACATGAATGTCCCTAAAAGATTTTGGGGAGATGCAGTGCTAATAGTTTGTTATCTGATCAACCAGCTTCCTACCAAGATCCTTCAAGATCAATCTCCCTTTGAGGTATTGAATCACACCAAACCTTCTCTTGATCATCTAAAGGTATTTGGTTGTGTTTGTTTTGTGTTGATCCCAGGTGAACAAAGGACCAAACTGGATGTTAAGAGCACCAATGCCATGTTCATTGGGTACTCTCCAACTCATAAAGGATACAAGTGCTATGATCTAGAAAGCAGGAGAGTCGTGGTATCAAGGATTGTCAAGTTCATGGAAAGTAAATGGTTCTACGAAGAGAGGAACTGGGAAAGCTTGAAGGATCTTCCCAACTCCAACTCAGATCGTGTTGTGGCTTTCTGGTTTATGTTAGAGGCCTTCTGTGATGGGTCAGTACCAAGGGGAGCTCCCTCAACCACTGCTTCAATTCAAGAGGAACCAGCTCAGTCTGTGGATCCAGCAGCTGAAGCAGAATCTGTGACTGAAGAGGAGCCAGTGTTTGCTAATGAAGATCATTTAGTGTCTCTACAGCAACAAACATCTATGTCTGCTTCCTTGCCATCTGCTGAGCCTGTCCTTGAAGTCTCTCAAGAGCCTGCCCCTGAAGTTCCTCAAGAAGAAGCTCCAGAACCAGTTCTTAGAAGAAGCAAGAGGTTAATAAAGCACCAAGAATCGGTTTCACAAGAAGCTACACTAGCCCTTAGAAGAAGCCAAAGGAAAATACATGAAGTAGTCTACTAAAACAATCAAGCGGTTGCTCATCCAACTCAGGCTGTCTGCTCTCTTGCTCATTACCAGCTGACCATCAAGTCTTTATTGGAGTGTTGGACAAGGAGTTTGTACCAAGGACTTATGAAAAAGCCAAGAAGCACATGGTATGGTTGAATGCGGTTGATGATGAAGCCGGTGCAATGGAAAAGAATCATACTTGGGATGAAGCTGATCTACCTAAAGGGAAGAAGACGGTTAGCTCCAAATGGGTCTTCACCATAAAGTACTTCAGTGATGGAACAGTGGAGAGTCACAAAGCAAGACTGGTGGCAAGAGCGTTTACTCAAACTTATAGAGATGACTACCGAGAGACCTTTGCTTCAGTGGCTAAGTATCACATTGTATGTGTTGTTTTGTCCTTGGCTGTTAATTTGAACTGAGAACTGTGCAGATGGATATCAAGAACGCATTTTTTCAGGGGGAGCTTGAAGAAGAAGTGTATATGAATCCTCCTTCTGGTTTAGAGCACACAGTTCAACCTGGCAAGGTTTTGAAGCTAGGGAAGGCAATCTGTGGCTTGAAGCAGTCTCCAAGAGCATGGTACAGAAAGCTCCGTGTTACTCTATTGGACCGTGTGTTCAGGAGATCTGAGTATGACCATACTCTATTCACACTTCAGGACAAAAGAGGTATAGTGGTCATCCTCATTTATGTAGATAATATCATCATCTCTAGGGATGACCCGGTTGGTATTCTTGAAAGCAAAGCTTACTTACATTCTGTTTTTAATATTAAAGACTTGGGAGAGTTGAAATACTTCATTGGTATTAAGATTTGTAAATCCAAGGAAGGTTTGTTCTTGTCTCAAAAGAAGTATATTCATGATCTTGTGAGTGTAACAGGTTTGGATGATGCTAAACCAGCCAGGACACCGTTGGAGGATCAGTATAAAGCTCACCAACAGGTGGAGAAAGATGCGGCTGATATACCTTTCCATGATGCAAAGCTCTGCAGACACATGATTGGTAAGCTTATATACTTGACCATTACTCGTCCTGACTTGTTTTGCTGTGAATCAGGTTTCCCAACACATGCAACAACCACAGCAGTCTCATTGGAAGATGGTGGACATGATTATGTGCTATCTTAAGGGAACTGCTGAGCAAGGTGTGTGGATAGGATGCAATGGAAGCACTGAAGTAATTGGATGCAATCGAATTTTCTGGGTTACTTATTTCTTTTTTAAAACATTGTGGGATTGTATTTCTTCTCTTATGTTTCATTTTATTTTGATATAATATTTGTAACATTCATTTAATGAATATATATATATATATTGTTTCGGTTTCTTGTGGTTGTTCTTTATATATATAATTTTTGAAGCCTTGTTGGTTTTAAATATTTTATGTTATTGTAGTTTGAAAACTTTAAACTTATACTTTTACAGCCTCCTTTACGTTAGCAAGAAAAGCAAATGTGCTCTGATATTGTCATTTTCAAAAATGTTGGATTTTGAAAGATTTTATCATTGTTCCTAAAGTTTCGATGCAGCATAGATTTTAACCAAAGAGCTTTCTTATTTCTAATAATACCTTCTCAATTCTCTCCCAGGTGCCTGGTTTTAGTTTGTTTTACTTGTAGTCTTTCCTGATATTTAAAGATTGTTAAATTAGAAAAGCTAGAAACTTGATGATATCTAGTCCTAGCAGAAATCATTGACTGCTTTTCTTTCTTTCTTTCAATTATCAGCGATTTCTCAGAATCTAATTCGGTGAATTTCCAAGACGAGTTCTAAGCTTATCCAAGAGAAAGAAGCAAAATCCCGGTTTTCATGATTCAGAGAGCATAAGGTAATCGATTTCCAGTCAGCATATAAGCCACTATTTCCTAGATGAGACCATGTTCATTAGCTTTTTTTACTCATGGAGGTAAGCAATAACCTTTCCTATAGGTCTATATAAAGAGAAACCAATAGAAGACAAATTGGAGGTATATGGAAGAGATGACAATAAAAGAGAACGAAGTAGAAGAAAAATCAGTAGAAGAGAAAGTGGAAACTGAAGTTTTGGAGGTATTTGTGGAGGAAAAACAAGACTTAGGAGAATAATATTTTATATTTGATATTGAATATTTTATATTTTAAATGTATTTGGATTTTTTTTTCAACAATTAAAACACTATTGGAGAAAAATATTAGAAATATTCCTTAATCCAGTTTGGTGGTTGTGAACCAGCGTGAAAAGCTTATGACGTGAGAGTTCTAACACCGTGCGCTAACTTGTCTGCCTTGATGTTTTTTTGCACGTGGGATCAGCTTAATATAAAATAGGTTAAAAACTTCTTCCATGTATTGAATTCTTCTATGTGCGTTGTGAACGCCGGCCAGTCTTTTGGATTAGACACGATATTCACCAAGTCCGAGCAGTTTGTACCAATCACTATACACTGGTAATTAAGATTTTATACATTCCATTGCCCAAAGTAAAGCCTGAAACTCTGTATGTAACGGTCTAAACTGGCTCGATTATTTCGAGACCCCATCCTCCATTATGTCTCTCCCACCTTTGTACAGTACCAACATTCACTTGAATATGTATCTGATACTTTCCTTGAGCCATCTATATAACACCACCAACAATCATATTCTACATTATTAGCTTCTGTCGAACATCGTTGTGTTTTATTCCCAGTGTCGATCAGTTGAGCCTCCCTCCAAAGTCTACATTTTGTTTCCGCAATATGTAGAATCTCAACAGGTTTACTATCCTTATTGTGGAATACCTTATCATTCCTATTTTTTTTATAAATACCAGATTATCCATAGAAAATAGCTAATTTCAGTTCCTTTCGGTATACACCAAAATAGATGATATAAATTTGTGTACACCGACGTTATCGGGAAGATTTGAGGGTTTGATGGGATGTTTGAAAGAGCCCAAGTTTGAATCGTTGGAGGGCATTAAAAAAGACATGATTTATTGTTTCCTCAGCTACACCACATCGGGGCCATTGTACGTCACATTTTACTCCTCGTGAATGTAAATTCTTTGTAACCGATATACACCCGGATAGAATCTGCCACAAAAAAATGTTTCATTTTTGGTAAACATATAACTTTCCAAGTAAAGGTTAAAAGGGGCTTGATGTGTGGACCATACTCCATTTCAGTAATTTATGATTCAGAAATCATATGTTCAATAGTTTATCCTGATTTGATCCTGATTTGACAGTATATTTTCCATGTTTTTTTGTAGTGCCACCCATATGCATCCTTTTTATTATACACCTAACTGATATATGCTTGATTATAGCAGCATCCTCAGGGATTCCTCAATTAAAGGTATATTCCAGGTACGAGTCCCTGTGTCAATCAAATTGTGAACATCAAGGGAGGACAAGTTATAAATCTATATGTTGCTGTGATATTCTTGATTTTTAATAGTCTTTATGAATCATTTTCTTCATCTTTTTAATTACTTTCGTTGCATTTAGGCATTTTTAGGGTATATAGATCTGTATTTGTCATTTTTAACTGCTAAAGTTGCTAAAAAGATGTTTTGAGACAAATGAGGTGATCAAAGGATCAAAACCATGGAGAAGAAGTGTTGTAGGTGTAGCAGCGGTTGGAGAGCAGCGGTTCAGGATGAGGTGAGCCGCT
>KE155851.1:126588-139306 GCA_000411075.1 Sisymbrium irio
AAAACACAAGGTTTAGATGGGTAGAAAATGGCATTATTTGGAGAGAGAAAATGAGTGGTTTAAAATTCTATTTGACTCCAAATAAGGGGTCACATGTAAAAGTATACCTAATTTAATTTAGCATTTACTATTTAATTTAAAACAAATAGTTGTAAAGTAAATTAAATATTTAATTTAATTTATAATATTAAATATTTAATATAAACTAAAAAATTAAGAATATCTTATAAAAAATACTTATAAGTATTTTTGTTTTGATCCAATGAGAGTTGATGAGTTAAGCTTGATTAGCATATGATTAGTCATGAGAATGAATTTTTCTATCATTGATATCTTTTAGCTTAGGATTGTTCTTCATTTCTTGTTAAGCATTCCCTTATCACTGATTGATCATCTCTACATCCTTGACCTTAACCCATGGGTCTAATGCCTTTTTAGTTGATTAATTTACTGTGATTTGATTGTTGCTCTGTTTTTGCTTATTAAACTTGAATAATTTTTTGCCTTCTCTTGTTTCACTTTTATTTCTTGTTAGGACTGATAGATTGAGTTATAAACCTTTGTTTGCACTTGGATTAAACTGTTAACTTCTTCATTAGTGTTGTTAAAGCCCCTAAGTATGGATTAGACATTTTTCACTACAATGACAAGGTTAATTAAGGCATAGAATAGTGAACAAGTTAATGATTCATTTCTTACTATCAATTTGGCACAGTTGCCATTGGAGTTTAGCATTAGACATTAGACTACGCTTTTTTTTTTTTTTTTCATTTTGTTAAGTTACTAACTTTCTTTCAAGTGTTTGTTCTTCTTGCAAGGTACAATCACAAGGAGAAAGAATGACTTCAGATATGACTTCTATGTTGAAGGCTATACTATAAGCTCAAGAGATGGAGATGGCTTGAAATGCCACTAGCCATCATGGTTTGAAAGCTCATCCACTTACCAAGGATAACTTCTGAATGGAATCTCTTCTCAATGGAACTAATATGGATATGGTGAGGGATGTCAATCATGGAACATGAAGGATCACCATGGAACAACATATCCTTCCTTAATCTCTATAGAGGAAGAGAATCACAACTTGTTGAAGTTTCTTTTGGAAGGACAAGAGTAGTTTACCAAGAGTATGAGGCTCCAATCTTGGGACATGGAGTCTAATTATGAAGAAGCTTTTTCCCCAATCTCAATAGAAGAAGAGAATCACAACTTGCTGGAGTTGTTTTTGGAAGGAGAAGATAAGTTGACCAAGAGTATAAGGCATCAGTCTTTGAACATGGAGTATGGCCATAGAGAAGCTTATTCTTCTCCAAACTCTTTAGAAGAATAGAATCTCAACTTGCTGAAGTTGGTTTTGGAAGAACAAGAAAAGTTTACTAAGAACTTGAGTATGTATTCTGCTGATATGAGAGACTGGAATCAAGGCTCAAATGTTGTTGCACCAAAACATGAAGATGCTCCAATCAAGGATGAATTCCTACAAGAAGCTGAGAAGACTGTGGAAGAATTTGAATTACTTCTTGGTTGTAGGGTTGATGAAAATCTTGTGATGAGATATGAAGATCCTTCTGAAGATGGTTTGGTGGCTGAATGGATGGAAAATGAAAAGATGCACATGCAACTCATATTCCATCAGGAAACAAAGGGTACAAAGCCTACGGAGAAAGAAGAGATTCACATTAAGTAAGCCACTAAAGAAGGTGAAACAGATGCATCTCTAATGGCACAACCCTTTGACAAGCATCTTGGTATACTCTCCACCTATGAAGTGAGCTTTGATGATCCATGGAAGGTATCATTTCAGGAGATTAGGATGAAAGAGTTTAGGGGATGGTTTTATGATGAATATGATCCTGTTGATCCAAAGCCATGCTACACTCCTCTCTCAACAAACTTGAAGGAAAGTCAAGCTTAGTGACTTTAAACAAACTCACTTGGGAGGAATTCCCATGGCTATCCCTTGTACATATCTTTCTTGGCTGGTGGTGAATTGAAGGTCAATGCTGGCTAACACCAAGTTTGGGGGAGTCTTCAAGCTTCCCTCCTCTCTCCCTTTCCCATCCCATGCTCACCTAACTCCAAGGAACACTCCAAACCTTGTCTATAGTAGTTTTACTTCATTTTGCATTTTTTCTCTTCTCTTTAGGTCTTCTCTTTCAAGCATACTCTCACACAAGAGACTATGTGAAGTAAGTTTGGAGGATAGGCATAGTATTTGACAATTTGTTCTGTTTTGCTTTCATTTTTGAATCTCATTTGCATTGTATATAGTTAATATTTCATAAAACCTCAAAAATGAAAAATTTTCAAAATTTTCAAAAAGTCAAAAAAGAAAAAGAAAAATGCATGTAGCTTTCATATTTAGTTTTGATTCTTAGGATTGAGTCTTAGTAGCATACTAGGGTTGCATTTGCATTCATATGCATATGAGATGATGATGATATTGCCTTGTAGAGGTTTACACTTGAGATTGAGAATATGAATCTTTTAAATAGTTGGAACTTGCTTGAACTTAATTCTTGAATAAGAAAAGTTCATTTCTTGAAACTGATCACCTTGAAAACTCTTGCATAAGTTAACTTTGCATGATCTCAATTCAACCGCATGAGCTATTTGAACTTGAATTTAGACTTAATCACTCTTTCTTAGGCGTTTGATATATTTTATTGTGGCTAAAGCTTGGGTTTCCTTTTAATACGAACTGTTCCAATGATCCAACAATTCAGAGTTTCTTTTTCACCGAAGAACAAGAAACGAATGATGATGGAATGATTTGATGATTGAAAGATAGTTCAGAAGTTGTGGAATGGTCTTCTGAGTATCAACCCTAAGATCTAAGGATATGCGCTCCTAAGATCCTAAGGGTTTTGCTGGATAAACACAGCAACAAGATGATCTTCTTATAGAAAGGGTTTTGATTAAAAAGCAAGATGAGTTTTGCGACAGACTAATACACGAATATAAATAAGAAAGAAAGAAGACAAAAAGACAAGTTTTGGAATATGATCTGCAACTTGCGCAAAAACTCAAAGTCATTAAACACACTGAATTTGAAAACTAAACACGCTCCCATGGTTGGCAAGATAGATGGGCCGTGCCTTGGTTCATCAAATGGATTGATGGTGAAGTGAATCCATAAGCCTCATTAAAAATCTTCCTTTGGAAAACCCATTGGGACAAAACCAAAGGCAAGGAAAAAAGACTGCAAATGGACCACTTAATCCATGTGATGACTCTCTTGAGCCGTGATCAAAACCTTAGAAGTTTGGTTAAGGATCAAGTCATTTGGTTGCTTCCAAAGGTGTCCAAGCATCACTCCAATGCTCTGTTTAATGCCTTAGCTCTGGCTCGAGTCATTGGTCTAACTGGTGCTGTTAGAACTTCCTCAGCTTCTTCTTCCTCCATCTTAGTATACTCTGGTAAGCTCGGGTTTAAACATTGCATTCTCCGGTACAAGCTCATGTTCCTTGTCCATGATCACATCATCCCCTCCTTCTTGAAAAGTTTTTGTCCTCAAATCCAAGTCATCTGCAACATAAGGTAATAAATCAGAAACATTAAAGCTTGAACTTACATGATACATACATTGAAGATCCATTTGATAAGCATTGTCACTGATCCTCCTTGTGATTTGAAAGGGACCATCGATCCTTGGCATTAGCTTTGATTTCCTCTCAGTAGGAAATCGCTCCTTCCTCAAGTGGATCCACACTTGATCTCCCTCTTTAAAGACCACCTTGTGTCGATGCTTGTTAGCTTTAGCAGCATATTGTTTGGTCTTCTCTTCTATATTCATCTTAGCTTTCTCATCAATCTGTTGTGTCACATAAGCCTTTTTCTTGCCATCTATGCTAGCTCTTTCACTCAAAGGAAGATGAATTATATCCAAAGGAGATATAGGATTAAAACCGTACACTATTTGAAAAGGTGAGAACTTAGAAGCTGAATGCACATCATGATTATATGCAAACTCTATGTGAGGTAAACATTCTTCCTAAGATCTTAAGTTCTTTTTTATTAAAGCACGTAACAAAGTTCCCAAGGTCCTATTGAACACTTCCATCATTTTTTGGGTGACATGTGGTTGAAAACAACAGTTTGGTTCCTAGTTTAGACCACATAGTTTTCTAAAAAAAACTAAGAAATTTGGTGTCACTATCTGATACTATGGTCCTAGGCATGCCATGCAAACGAACTACCTCTTTAAAGAACAGGTCGGCTATATGCAATGCATTGTCAGTCTTATGGCAAGCAATGAAATGAGTGATTTTAGAGAACCTACCAACTCCCAAAAATATGGAATCCTTTCCACTCTTTTTTCTGAGAAATCCTAACACAAAATCCATAGCTCGATCAACCCAAGGATGCATAGGGGCAGGGAGAGGAGTATACAAACCATGCGGTTGAACTTTAGACTTAGCCTTTTTGCAAGTTTTGCATTTTCCGCAAATCTTCTCTACATCCCGCTTTAGATGTGGCCAATGAAAATGAATCTTCAAAGTCTCCAGTGTTTTTGCTATTCCAGAATGGCCCATCAAGCCACTTGCATGAGCTTCTCTGACAAACAAATCTCGAATAGAGCAGTTAGGAATACACAACTGATTGTCATAAAATAGAAACCCATCTTGCTTGTAGTAATGTCCGGAAGCAGAATTCTCACAAGCTTTATAGATTTCTTGAAAATAGGGGTCAGTTTCATAAAGTTCTTTGATTTGTTCAAAACCCAATAGTTTAGTTTCAAGAGTAGAGAGAAGTGTGTACCTCCTTGATAGTGCATCAGCAACTACATTTTCTATACATTGCTTGTAGTGGATGACGTAAGGAAAAGTTTCAATAAATTCGACCCACTTTGCATGCCTTTTGTTGAGTTTTTTCTGGCCCTTGAAATGCTAGAAAGACATGTGGTCAGTATGTATGACAAATTCTTTTGGCCATAGGTAGTGCTGCCAGGTTTGAAGGGAACGGACCAATGCATAAAGCTCTTTATCGTATGTTGGATAGTTCAAGGTTGCACCTCCAAGTTTTTCACTGAAAAGGCTATTCCTGATGCATCACACTCAATTTCAAAAGTCTTAAGGAAATCAGGCAAGATAAGAAGGGGTGCGTTAGTAAGCTTCTCTTTAAGTGTTTGAAAAGCTTCTTCTTGTGCCGTCTCCCACTTGCGTCCAAATTCCTTCTTGATGATCTCTGTGAGCGGTGCAGCAATAGTGCTGAAGTTAAAGACAAACCGTCTGTAAAACCCTGCGAGTCCATGAAAGCTCCTCACTTCTCATACAGTCTTTGGAGTTGGCCAGTCCCTGATGGCTTTAACCTTTTCCTCATCCACTTTAACACCTTGTACACTAACAACAAAGCCTATAAAAACAAGATTATATGTGCAAAAAGTGCACTTCTTAAGATTGACATAAACCTTTTCATTACACAAAACACTTAAAACTGAATCAAGATGATCTATATGCTCCTTCAAATTCTTGTTGTAGACTAAGATGTCATCAAAATATACTACAAAAAACGTCCTATGAAAGCTCTAAGCACATGATTTATAATCTCATGACTGTACTAGGTGCATTTTTCAACCCAAATGGCATAACCAACCATTGATATAATCCATGTTTAGTTTTAATGCAGTTTTCCATTCGTCACCTTCTTTCATTCTAATTTGATGATAGCCACTTTTAAGATCAATTTTAGAAAATAAACTAGAACCATGCAACTCATCTATAATATTATCCTATGTAGGAATATGGTGTCGATACTTTACTGTGATATTGTTGATGGCCCGGCAGTCCACACACATGCACCAACTTCCATCATTCTTTGGAACGAGAAGCACATGAACAGCACAAGGACTCATGCTTTCGTGTATACGGCTTTTCTCCATAAGTTCGACAACTTGTCTCTATAGTTCCTTGGTCTCCACGGGATTGGTTCTGTATGCAGGTCGGTTTGGTAATGATGCTCCTGGCATGAAGTCAATCTGGTGATCGATGCCTCTAATGGGTGGCAAACCATCTGGACTGTCTTCTGGAAACACATCTTCATAGTTCTGCAATAGGTCAGCAATTTCACTCGGCAGTGCTGGTGCAAGGTTAGGCAAACTAGTGAGAGCTTCTTTATAAATAAAAAAAGCATAGATCATTGTGAAATCATATCTCTTTTAACATGACCAGATGTGATAAGAGAAATTTGGTTGTTTGAGTAACCTGGTTTTCGTGGGCTGCAAGCGAAGTTGATCCTCATATACTTCTTTTGGTGTCATTGGAATCAAAACCGTTTTTTTGCCTTTATGTTCAAAGGTGTGTTTGTTGGTGAAGCCATCTTGAATGACTTTGGAGTCTGACTGCCATGGTCATCCCAACAGAATGTGCCCTGCTTCCATGGGTAGAACATCACACAAAACTTCATCTTCATGTTTTTCAATGGTACTGGGTACCATCACTTAACTCTTTACTTTCATTTCCCCACTATTATTGAGCCACTGAAGCTTGTACGGCTTTGGGTGATTTTGCTCTTTCATAGCAAGCTTCTTAACCATTGTAGTACCTGCAACGTTGGTGCAGCTGCCTCCGTCTATAATAAGGCTGCAGACTTTCCCTTGAACATATCATCATGTGTGGAACAAGTTTTCTCTTTGTTCTTGTTCTTCTGGCTGAGTTTGGATATTCAAAGTCTGTCTGGCTACAAGCAAATCTCCCCGGACTGGTCTGGCTTTATACTCATCTGGTGAAGAAATCTCCTCAAGTTTCTCTTCTTCGGATTCGTACCCTCCATTGGCGTGTATGATCATGACCCTTTTATTGGTGCATTCATGTGCATAATACTCTCTGCCCTGACATTTGTAGCACTTCGAATCGCGAGTCCTAGTTGCAACAATCTCCTTCCCTTTATCTTTCTCATGAGCTGTTGTTGCCGGTTTGTATTCAAGGTTGGGTATAGTTGATGGCTTTGGTCTTTTACAATGCTCGGCTTGCTTGATTCAAACCCAAAACTTGGTCGTCTATCACCCTTTCTCTTGATTTGTTTTTCAACTATAATAGCTTTGTGGAGAAGCTCTGCTATCTCAAAGTAATTTTGCATCTCGACCCTATCTTGTATCTTCCGGTGAAGGCCTCCGATGAACCGTGACATAGTAGCCTCTCTTTCCTCTGATATGTTAGCCTTTATCATCAGCATTTCGAGCTCTTGATAATACTCCTCAACAGACATCGAAGTCGTGCATGAAGCTCTCGTTGGTAATGACAAGGAAAAAATCGGCGCCTCATAAGGATCTTCATCTCGGCCCACGTCTCTATTGGAAATTCTCCATTTTGCCTTCTCGACGTGACCACTTCATCCCACCAGCTCAAAGCGTAATCATGGAACTCGGTGGCTGCGACCATGACTCGATTGATGTCGGCATAGTGTTGGCTACTGAAAACCAACTCAATTTTCTTCTCCCAATCCAAGTAGGCGTCGGGATCGTTCTTCCCATGAAAAGAGGGAATTTTGATTTTCAAGCCTCCAAGGTTGTCTTGCACCAGGTTTCTGCCTTCTTGGTCAAGTCTAGTTCGTCTTCTATGACCGCGAGATGATTGGCTGTAATATTCTTCTGCAGCTCGGTCTCTTAGCTGATCACCTCTTTCTCATCGCGGTTGTTCTGTCTCAGAAGTGTGTTGTTCGCGATAGGACTCAACATGAGGACTCTGTATTTCTTTTCGAAACAGTTCCATCTTCTGATCCAACACCTTCTCCATATGTGCTGTTATTGCTTCGATCAACAGTTTGTTGTTGGCGGTATTGCTTGCTTCGTCATGATCCGTCATCCTGATGAGAAGCCAAGGAACAGCAGCCAGTAAATAGTTCTAACACAATAAACAGAGACTAAAAGCTTCTTATATCAATAGATCCATTTTGGAGAAGATCAAATTGCAGATCTAGTTTAGAATATGAACAGTCAATTATGAAACGAAATTAACTTATGAATTGCTTGCTCTGATACCACTTAATATGAAATTTCCCAATGATCCAACAATTCAGAGTTGCTTTTTCACCGAAGAATAAGTAAACAATGATGATGGAATGATTTGATGATTGAAAGATAGTTCAGAAGTTGTGGAATGGTCTTCTGAGTATCAAACCTAGGATCCAAGGATATGTGCACCTAAGAGCCTAAGGGTTTTGTTCGATAAACGCACCAACAAGATGATCTTCTTTTAGAAAGGGTTTTGATTAAAAAAAAATATGAGTTCTGTGACAGACTAATACACAAATATGAAGAAGAAAGAAAGAAGGCAAATAGACAAGTCTTGGAACATGCTCCACAACTTGCTCGAAAACTCAAAGTCATTAATCACACTAGTTTGAATTTGAAAACTAAACACGCTCCCATGGTTGGCAAGATAGATGGGCCGCGCCTTGGTTCATCAAATGGATTGATGGTGAAGTGAATCCATAAGCCTCACTATAAACCTTCCTTTGGAAAACCCATTGGGACAAAACCAAAAGCAAGGGAAAAAGAGTGCAATGGACCACTTAATCCATTTGATGGCTCTCTTGAGCCGTGATCAAAACCTTAGAAATTTGGTTAAGGATCAAGTCATTTGGTTGCTCCCAAAGGTGTCCAAGCATCATTCCAATACTCTTGGTGAATGCCTTAGCTCTGGCTCGAGTCATTTGTCCAACTGGTCCTATTAGAACTTCCTCAGCTTCTTCTTCCTCCAGCTTAGTCTCCTCTGGTTCAAGCTCGGGTTCAAACATTGCATTCTCCAGTTCAAGCTCACGTTCCTTGTCCATGATCACATCACATTTACCTTTCACCACTCTTGTGTTAACCCAAGCATCATCCCTACCCTTGTTACCCTTAATATCATTTTATACCACCATTATTTTGATTGAGTGAGGCCTTTTCTTGATAGTGCATACATGTGCAAAATCTTAAGAGTATTGGGAACGACAAGGGCTGATCCATATTTTAGCTTGCATTGAGACCATGTTTGTGCGAGAAATTAGGTTGGCAAGTGAGTAGGGAGTGTTCTTAATGCTAATCTCATTGGGTTTGGGGAATAAATCAAAAGAAAAAGTGATGAGCTTAGAAATGAAAGTCAAAGGAAAAGAAGTCTCTAGTGGCCCTAGTTTAAGAAAAAGCTCTAAGTATAAAAACAAATGAGTAGTAAGAACCTTACCTTAGTGATCAAAAGAGAAATATCGAAAGAAAGAAAATGGGGTAAAGGGTGAAAACTAAAATTAGTGAGAAGTTCCCTAGATGACTAACAACTGAAAGTTCATTGTCAAGAATGTAGGGGCTTGGGAAAGAGAAGGGTTGGTGAGTGATCATAAAGGGTATTGACATGTGGGTTTAGTTTCAGAGTCATCTTAGGAAATGGTAGAACAACGAGGATCAATTCTTGTATGCATAAGTTGTTCCCTTTCTTAGATAAATTTTGTGCAATGTCAAGTGCTCCTTTGCTTTGAGAGTTAACCACCATTAAAAAGGAAAGAAACTTTTAGCCACCTTAAAATAGCCTTGTAACTAAACTAAATGAGAAATATTGATACTCCATTTGAAAGAATTCACTTAAAAGAAGCATTTAATGAATGTAAGAGGTTGTATTGATTTGAGTCCTTGAGTTCCATTTAGTTTTGAGGACTAAAGGTTGAGTGTTGATGGTTTTGGAGAAGTACAGATGTTTGTTTGTTAGTTCTTGCAACTTTTAACTACTTTTAAGGACTTTAGGCTGAATCTCTTGTGTCAATTTTTGGCCTCTGAATCCCCACATTCAAACCTCTCTTCCATTCTTTCCTAAAATTTAATTGTGGACAAGCAAATGATAAGTTTGGGGGAGTTGATGTTTATAGATTTTTCATGTTTTTGATCATTTTTCTTAGCTTTTTTACTCTTTTGTAGTTGCATTAGGAATATTTATGTTGTATATGTTTGCATAAGTCTAAATCAGGTGTTGGAATGGCCAAAATGATGTTTTGGGGGAATATAAGTTGTTTGGAATGTAAAGTGATAAAGGAAAACTGTCCAGAGCGTAACAGATGCTCGGTGGAGTGGTTTGGCATAAAATGAGCAGCTGGAAAGCTCACAGCGGTTCAGTCCCAGCGGTTCGGAGACTGCACGAGCTGATGTCCTGAAGATCCAAAATATACGCTTCAAAGATTGACTAAGATAAAGGCCTTAACGAACTCTTTTGAATTTGACTTCTTCAGAGTATTAGGAAATAGAGTTTGCTTTCCGATGGAGGTAGTTTCAAATCGTTCAAAGCATTATTCCGAACGTTATGATCAATATAATGGACGCATATCTTTCACAACGGCTCGGTGCAGCGGCTCAGGGAGGAACAAACCGCTAGGAACATCACAGCGGCTCATTCCTAGCAGTTTGAGTTGGAACGAACCGGTGCAGCACCTTTTTATCCAGTTTTATGTTTTGATTGACCCATGTGTGTCTGGGTTGATCCGGCTCACTTTTTAGACTCCTCGAAATGAAAACCAGAATCTACCTGAGCATAGTTTTCTTAATCCCTCCTTTGTTTTTATATTAAAATATTCTTAATTCTTGCATTTATCTAAATATTTTTTTTGATTCCTCTTTGTCTACTGTTCTTCTAACATGAATCTTCAACAATTATGCATAATTCATTGGGTTTTCATGGCTTTTAGTGAGTAGATTCTTATAGGATTTAAGGATGAGGTAGATTAGAGAGATTAGAGTGTTGATATTTGATGTTTGGAGATTATGATGTTTAATTCCTTTCATATTTAGTGTTTTTAATGCTTGATTAGCCTTGTTTAGGTTGCTTTAGATCTTAGAGAATTTCCCACCCACAAGGTGTTTGATGAAATTCTCCAAATAACTAAATATGAGATTTACATGCTTAACTCATGAGAGTGATTGTCTAAGGTGTTTATTGGTTGATTAGAACTGATTTTTAATGCTTGTTCATTGTCTTTTCACAAATGAAAGTTTGGTTTGATTAGATAATTAACAAAGGGATTAGTGTCATGATAGTGGATTAGTCTTGTTTAGAGTTCTTAACCTAATGATTATTTGATTGTTTGAACATCATAGATAGCTCTAGAATCACCCAAAGTCATTGACCTCGTCCTTGGATTCATTTTTAGTCTTGTTAATCTTGATCATTTGCATTTTTCACTGTTTTTGGATTTTGATCATTTGCATCACTTTGTTTGAGTTTATTGTCTTATTTTTCTTTTGTTTCACTTAGGTTGTTAGTATATATGCACATTCTCATCATTGTGCTTATATTATATAGTTTCATATGATCTTGGTGCTGTTAATCTTAACCCATTTGGATTGATCTTCAAATTCTACAATGACATGAATAGGTTTGAGTAATTGAAGTATATTATAAAATCTTATTATCAATTTGAAGAAATGATGAGAAAACTAATACAAATATTTTGAATTAAACAAGAATCAATTCCTTAAATCTATTATAATTTGTAATATTGAACTCAAAATTAAATCTATTTGAAACATATATTTAATTCACATTATAACATTTTAATTATTATAAATACTTTAATTATTTTATTTAATTGATTGTGCTTTTCTAATTAAAATAATTATTTGAAATTTACAAGATACACTTTCAATCATACACTTATTCACTATTGCACTTTACAAGATTCTATTGTCAATTATACACCTTTTTTATTGGTGAAAGTCCAAATTAACCTTATGTTTGATTTTTCACTTTCCCCTCAAAATCATCTGCACGTGATCCTCTCTCGCCAGAAACCTAATTTTCTCGCCGGAAAGAGGAATCTCATTTGCCGTCTGAACTCATTTCCAATGAACTTATTCACCGTATGTTCGTCTTTGAAGTGATTCGAGTGAATCTTCGCTGTAATAAATTATGGAACTGAATCTTTGTTGTTATCAATCTCATATGATTCTTCTATTGAATCAATGATGATGAAATCGCCGGATTCTTAGAGTTCAATTGAATGAAACTATAATC
Organism: Sisymbrium irio; assembly: GCA_000411075.1. Classification (NCBI taxonomy): domain Eukaryota; kingdom Viridiplantae; phylum Streptophyta; class Magnoliopsida; order Brassicales; family Brassicaceae; genus Sisymbrium; species Sisymbrium irio. The sequence continues at coordinate 138,558 of KE155851.1, forward strand.
TTCGTAATCGTTGAAATCGTCGTAATCCACTTCACGATTTCTAAAAATTTGGTCTGAGGGTTCATTACTCAGATTTATATAAGGTCTTATAAACGTTATTAAACCCTAAAAACTTTTAAATAAACACACTATGTCATGATAAATCGAAGAGATTCATGTTTTGATGTTATCTGATTGTTCGAATTACAAAGTTTATCATAGTTTTTTTTGTGTTCTAGTCCTCTTCATTCACAGAACTACGAAGGCTAAGATTTTTATAGGCTTTAGGGGTTCATACCCAGATTTTATAAACTCTTATAAAATCCCATAAAAATCTTGATTTCCAGATAAATCCAGTCCGTATTTTGATATGATCTGATTATTTTAATTACAGTCTTTATCTCAAATTTTTGTGTAAAGCATTGAGCAAAAAATTGTATAGTTGTCTTTATTAACCAGATCTATGAAGCTATATAAATAATTTTATAGAGGTTTTATATAAATTCAATAAGAAAGTTTGACTTGTTGTGTTCTAAACAGTTTATAAGGGCTTTAAAAAGATTTTAGCTTCGCTTCTAAAGGGTTTATAAATTTTGAAAAGGTGTAAAATCTATTTTTTAATTATTTAAAAAAATCTTAAATGTTTGAGAATGATAAATATTGTTCTATAACGATTTATAAAACATTTTATAGAACATGTAAAAAGTCTTGTAAAAACATTTTCATAAGGTCTTATAAAACATTTTATAAGGTCTCATTGTCGGAATTAC
>KE155852.1:3444-19864 GCA_000411075.1 Sisymbrium irio
TAAAATAAGTAAAGAATAAAATTGAAATGATACTATATATCAAAGGAGAAATAATTAGAGACTATTTTCTCGATAATAAAATCTTAGGACATTATATACTCATTAAAATGGAAAAAATATAAAAATATGAAAAATATTTGTAAATATTGTCTAAATATTTGTAAATATTGTCTAAATATTTGTAAATATTGTCTAAATATTTTTTTTTCAATAATAAAACAAAAAAAATAGTTTAGTAATTTAGAAAAAATTGTTACTTAATAAAATTTTTAATACTTAAATTTATCGAATATAAGTAAAATATAATTAAACTAATTTTATTCTAATTTATAACATTTTTTAATAATTACATAATAATATAATTTTTATTATTTAAATAATTTATAATTTAATTTGTTCTAGGCATTGCACAGGATTATCTTCTAGTCTTAGTATAATATTGTGAACACATTGCCTCTGGATTGAATAATATCATAAATTTGTCAGGGAACACGTTCATATTCATTCATATTGTAGGGTCAGTATTGTTTTCATCTTTTAATATTTTGATGACACAATCTCATAACCATAAATTCTAATTGCTGTAAGTTTATATTTTCAGAAATGCAAAAAAAAAAAAATATATATATATATATATATTTTTTTTTTGTTGTTGCTTTTATTCCATCTTGATAACTATAGCTTAACCCATTACAGGGTTTCCTTAAATTCACTTGGCAAATATTTTGACTTGACAACAATTTTTGTTTTTGGTTTGTAATCTAAATTTTACTAAATATACACTATGATAAGTATTTATAAGAAATCTGAATTGGCATAGGTTCTTTGTTGGAAAAAAGAAGATATATTTATAAGAAATTGGCTTTTGAGTTCGGTTCTCATTTTGGTTGGGCTTGGTTCTCGTTGACAGGGCTTTAGTTCAGTGTATATATTTGACTTCATGATAAATACCAAAATAACAAAATAGTCGAGTACTGTATGTATATATTGAGCCACATTATGCGGTTTACATGTGATCATTATCTTGTTATACTATAAAAGATCGATCATAATTCTGTTTCTTCATAAATAAATGAAATTCGACAGACTAGCAGGAGTGGCGATGGTGGCTCCCGTAGTGAATTACCGGTGGCCGTCGATTCCAAAAAGTTTGTTGAAAAATGATTACAGAAGAGAAGTGTTGAAATGGTCTTTTTGGATTGCTAAATATTTTCCGGGACTTCTTCATTGGTGGGTGACTCAAAACATGTTTCCTACAATTCCAATGCTAGATAAAAACGCTGTTTACTTCAACGACCAGGATATCGAAGTCCTCAAGCATACTAAAGGCTTCCCAATGCTCACTAAGGTACCCAAATACTTCCATAAATATAATCCTTATAAGTTATTTTCCTATATTAACTACACTGTTACTATTACGTTATCAAGCAAATGTACAACCAATATTATCAATGACTTTGGTTACTATTACGTTATCAAGCAAATGTACAACCAATATTATCAGTTAAGTAAGAGTTTCGTGAGTGGGATTTGTGTTCTAGTGGTTTGTGTAAATGTTGCCGGAGTTATAACCCAGTTTTGTAAGTTGTACACTAAAACTAGAAAAATAATGTATGAGTAAGCATTGCATTTGTTAAACTTACAAAATATGATTTTACTTTGGAATAAGATAACTTGAGGAAGAAAATAAACTGTGGTTATCAATCACATTTTAGTATACTCATGAATGTGTTTATAGGAGAGGTTACAAGAACCCGGCATTTTTGAGACCTTGAGAAGCGACTTCTTGGTGGCGTTTGATGACTGGGACTTCGATCCGGCAGACCTACCTGATCCATTTCAGTTCGGACCAGATAAGAGCCTTTCCTCTGTTCACATATGGCAAGGCTATGAAGACAAAGTGATGCCATTTCAGCTGCAGAGATGCTTATGCGGCAGGCTACCATGGATCAAGTACCACGAAGTTCCTAAAGGAGGTCATTTGATTGTGCATTACGAGGGAGTTTGCGATGCGATTTTGAAATCGCTTCTTCTAGGAGAAGATCTTCCAATGTACAAACCCAAAGCTGTGGTGATTGAACCTTAGAGATGAAATTCATTCTTCTTGATTTGTTAAGATCTTGCTTGATTCTTTAAGTTTGATAGATAAATATCAAATTCTTCTTTGTGAGTCATAGGGAAACTTATTTGATTGTTTTCTTCTATTTCTGACATTATTTTATGTTAATGGTTTTGTAAAATAAATTTCGTTATATATTTTTAGTATCCACAACACATATTTAGAAGAAAATCTTGAAAATTAACAATTTTTAATATTTTTTTTTTGAAAACTAACTTTTGAACATCTAAAACTAATATAGATATACTTTTTAATAAATAAAAAAATACAATTATATAAACTCTAAACATTCTGATTTGTCACAAAATTGTTTGAACTTCCAAAAAATATTATATAATTTTTTTTAAGTCAAAGTATGAAATAAAAAATCAGAGCTAGTTAGATGTAACAAAACATATTTAATGCTTATAATTGTGCATAAAATAATATATATTAAGTTCATATCTGTACTACAACATGAGTTTTCTAAAATATTTTTTTGATAATTTAATTTTAACAGAAATTATTATAAAGTGATGTGATATTAATACAATATTATTATGTATTTTTATAAAAAATTTATGTTGTACATAGAATTATTTATGTTTGTTTTTGATGTTTTAAAAATAAAATTTACAACTCTTATATAAATACACTTATAATTATAGATCAATAAGTGTCAAATAAGGTAATCCAGTTATTTGATCTACCTGGTTTGTTTTATCATGTTTTTATAACTATAATGATTTAGTCCGTCTTAATATTTTGTTTAATGGTTGACATTTATAAAAAAATTATTAATGAATTGGGCTAACTTTTCTTATATTGGTATCAAATATCTTGCATATTTTTATAGGAATAAACCATGAAAATTGCAAATCATAGAGTATAAATCCTTAGTTTATCGAGTTAAAAGTTTATCGACTTTACTATTATAATTTCAAGTTAAAATTTTCCATTCTATAAGTTATGAATTTATTAATATTAAGATTATTCACCTTTTATTTTAAATATTTTGAATTTTATTTACTTATATTGCTTTGTATGTATGTTTACCAAAATTTGATTTTATGATTTAAAATAAGTTTCATACAATATTATTAAATAAAATTTATCATTTGATCTAAAAATTAAATATCTACATTTTTTTTAGTTAATTAGAGAAGTAAAATTCATTATTTTTATTTTTTCTATAGTTTGGAGGAAATTTTAGTACATAAAAATTATTTTTCATAATTATGAAATAATTTTTAATCCAATAATTAAAATTTATAGAATATCACATATAACTAAAAATAATTTCATAGATTCATTTTAAATGAAAAAAATATAGAACTGTATCAAATATTTCCATATTTATAATAAATATATATTATTTTCCAACAATTAAATTTTTTATTAAATATAAATTATTTAAATATTTTCTAAGATGTTTCATTCGAATACTAAAAACTTATGTATATTTGTGATTATAAAAAAAAAAAAAAATTGATGATGATATTTATATATAGAAGGTTCTAAAATATTCAAAATATTTGTTACTTTTCAAAATGTATACATTTTTAAAAATATTCTATCAACTCTCCCATATGTTTACTAAACTTTTAATGTACTTTTGATTAGTAAGAAAATCCATACTAAAATCGGTTTTGATAGGATTTGTCAATCTAAAAACTGAGAGATTTAATATATTTACAATGGATTGGTCTTCTGCAGTGGAAAAAAAACTATCTAATGATATCCCAGCATCATAATAAATTGTATGACATTTTAGGTAGCAATTTTTGATATTGCTATTGTATCTTTATTTATGTTGGATTAAGCTTGAGTCACAAACTACTCTAAATCCTATTAGGATTAGGAAATATGTTTAGAGTTATCTAGACATATTAATAAAGGGAACTTAAGAGAATAGGAAAGTTTTTAGTGTCTAATGATATATATACCTATGTCGTGAGATGACATTAGGTTAGAAGAGTTTTGAGAGATTGAGATTGTTGTGAGAGATTTCTTTAGTTTTTGTGTGAGTTTTCTAAAGCCATTAATAAGAAGTGCAAGTTCTTATTATTCTCTGTGTTCTTTAAACAAGTTAAAGACTATATTTGGTATCAGAGCCTGTTCCAAAAGTTAAGAACTATGGCCGAGAAGGCCATTACCACAACGATGAGTACACAGCCTGCAAAAGAAGGAGGAGGAACTTCTTCCATACACTGTCCGATGCTAAACTCCACAAATTAAACTGTTTGGGCGATGAGGATGAGAATATTACTCAAAGTCAATGATGTTTGGGATGTAATTGCAGAGGGAGCAGAACCATCAGATGGAAAGAGAACAACATGGTGATTGCCTTGTTGTTCCAGTCAATACCAGAAGCCCTAGTCCTACAGGTTGGTAAACTTGACTCAGCTAAAAAGATTTGGGAGGCTATCAAGACTCGGAACGTAGGAGCATAAAGAGTTAGAGAAGTAGGGTTGCAAACCTTGATGACAGATTTTGACAGATAAAAGATGAAAAATTCTGAAACCATTGATGATTTCGTTGGAAGAGTTTCAGAAATCTCGTCAAAATCACCTACTTAGGGAGCAAGTATAGAAGAATCAAAATTGGTGAAAAAATTCTTGAAGACTCTTCCTTGAAAAAAAATACATACATATAATCGCCTTTATAGAGCAGATGCTAGATCTTAACACCATAAGTTTTGAAGAAATCGTTGGCAGGCTTAAAGCTTATGAAGAACGTATCTATGAAGAAGACGAATATTCAGAAGATCAGAGCAAATTGATGCATGAAAATTCAGATTCTTCGAGCTATTCACATCAAGAATCTAGTGGAAATTACAGACAGAGTTACAGAGGAAGAGGTCGAGGAGGAAGAAACTCATACAGAGGCAGAGGTCGAGGACGTTACATGGTAAGAGACAACTGGGAAAACAGAGATGCCTCAGAGATCACATGTTTCAGGTGTGATAAAAAGAGACACTACATTTATCATTGTGAAGACCGTCTTCTCAAGTTGCAAGAAACGCAAGAAACTGATAAAGACTCAGAAGATGCAGACGAGTTGATGATGCATGAGGTGGTCTATCTAAATGAGAAGAAGTGTGTACCTAATAAGTTCGAGACAAAAAACGATGTAGAAAACATATGGTACCTGGACAATGGAACAAGTAATCATATGACCGGAGATCGAAGGTATTTGAGCAGTCTTGATCCTACAATCACAGGAAAGGTGAGATTTGGTGATGATTCGCATATAGACATCAAAGAAAAAGGGAATATTGCCTTATAGACTTGAATGGAGAACCAAGAACGATGACTGATGTGTATTACATTCCTGAATTGAAAAGTAATATTGTCAGTCTTCGTCAAGCCACTGAAGCAGTTTTTGATTTAATGAAGGATCAAACTGGAAAGCTTCTTGTCAAAGGCTAAAAGGTTGAAGAACAGATTGTGCAAGGTGAAGATGGGCTTAAGGAGGATGCATGTGTATATTTTACCAGCATAAGAGACTCAAACCTGTGGCACTCAAGGATGCGACATGTTAATTTTCCTACCCCGAAGTCGATGTTCAACAGAGAACTTGTATTTGGAGCACCACAAGGAACACTTGATAAAGAAGTATGCAGCTCCCGCTTACTTGGTAAACAGACTCGGCGAGTGTTTCCCCAAAAGACCTGGTTTCGAGCTACAAAGAAGCTAAAGCTCCTCCATGGAAATTTGTGCAGTCCAATCACTCTAAGTACAAGTGCAGGAAACAAATACATATTTGTTTTTATCGATGATTACTCACGATATATGTGGACCATGCTGATGAAAGAGAAGGGAGATGCATTCCAACGGTTCAAGAACTTCAATAAAATGGTTGAGAAAGAACATGAGGAGAAGATACAAACGTTGAGAACAGACAGAGGAGGTGAATTTGTCTCATTATATTTCAAAAAAATTCTGTGGAGAAGAAGTCATCAGGAGACATCTCACCGCACCATATACTCCCCAACAGAATGTAGTAGTAGAAAGATGAAATATAACACTTATGGAGATGGTGAGAAGTGTTCTAAAACACATGAGAATGCTGAATTACTTGTGGGAGGGGGGGAGGGGGGGGGAGCCATGAGACACTCTACATATCTCCTAAACAGGGTAGCAATGAGAGCATTGAAGGATAAGACACCATATGAGCTGTTCCGTGGAAAGAGACCTACCATTGAACACAAACATTTTTTTGGATGCATTGCTTACACAAAGGTTGATGCACCACACCTAAGAAAGCTGGATGATAGAACGAGGATACAGTGCATCTAGGAACCGAGCCAGGATCCAAAGCATATCGTCTATTAGATCCTCATAACAGAAGAATCATTGTAAGTCGTGATGTCTTGTTTGATGAAACAAATGGAACTGGAATGCTAATAGTATAATGACGGATGAAAGAGAGAGTTTCAAAGTCATAATCTGAGAGTTTGGTAAGCATGGCATTGAAGAGGAGGAAGAAACTAATCAAACAGAGAAAACTGCAGACAATACTGAAGTCACTGGTGGGTCTACAAAGGATAGTAACAGAGAAGAGATAGGAGAAGAGGAGAGTGTAGTTTCAGACTCATCACCAGTTGTGTTGAGAAGATCAACAAGGCAAGTGCAGAAACCTAAATACCTTGAAGATTATGTGCTGCTAGCTGAAGAAGAAAAAGAGAGGCTCTTATTGAGCATAAAAAATGAACCACAGAATTTCGAAGAAGCAAAAGAGTCAAAGGAGTGGACTCTAGCCTGTGGAGATGATATAAACTCTATAGAAAGGCTGGATATGTGGGAACTTGTTGATCTTCCAGTGGGATGTAAGCCTATTGCATTGAAGTGGATTTTTAAGCTAAAGAGAAATTCAGACGGATGCATCAACAAACATAAAGCTCGCTTGGCCGCTAAAGGATAGTTGATTTTGAAGAGGTCTTCGCCCCTGTAGCAAGAATATAAACAATTAGCCTCCTTATTGACCTCGCGGCATCACACAGATGGGAGATACACCACCTAGACGTTAAGACTGCGTTCCTTCACGGTGAGCTAAAGGAAACTGTTTTTGTGACGCAGCCAGAAGGATTTGAGGTGAAAGGAAGTGAAAATAAAGTATACTGGCTCAAGAAGTTATTGTATGATTTAAGGCAAGCACAGAGGGCTTGGAACAACAAGTTAAATCACATTCTATTAGACTTGAAGTTTCAAAAGTTCTCTAAAGAGCCTTCAGTCTATTGAAAAGGAGATTACATAGATTTGTTGATAGTTGGTGTCTATGTATATGACTTTTTTTGTCACAGGAGTAAACACAGAGATGATCAACAAGTTCAAGGAGGAGATGTCTGCAAAATTCAAAATGAGTGATCTCGGAAGTCTCACTTACTATATTGGGATAGAAGTAGATCAACACGAAGGAGGGATTCAACTGAACGAAGCTCGGTATGTTGAAGATGCAGGAAACGAAAGATTGCAATCCAGTTAACACAGTTATGGAAACAGGTCTGCAATTGTCTAAAGCCGAGAACGAGAAAGAGATTGATGCAACAGCTTATAGAAAGAATGTAGGCTGCTTGAAATATTTATTGCACACGAGACCATATATCTCTTACCGCGAGGGAGTACTAAGACAATATATGCAAAGCCCAAGAGAATCACAGGGTGTAGCAATGAAACAGGTTTTGCGGTACTTAAAGGGCACAACAACACTTGAACTATCTTATGGACGATTGATGAGACCAAAACTTGCAGTATATAGTGACAGTAGTCACAATGTGGATCCAGATGATGGGAAGAGCACCTCCGGACATATCTTTTATCTTGGTGAAGGTCCTATTACTTGGTTTTCACAAAAGCAGGATATTCTCTGTCTTCTTGAGAAGCCGAGTTCATGGCAGGTACTGAGGCAGCAAAGCAGGCGGTATGGTTGCAGGATATTCTCTGTGAGATTACTGGTGCATCAAGTGAAAAGGTCGTGGTAAAGATTGATAATCAGTCAGCTATAGCTCTAACAAAGAACCCTGTGTTTCATGGACGATCTAAGCATATTCACAGAAGATTTCATTTTATTGAGAGTGTGGAGAAAGAGCAGATCGAAGTTCAGCATGTTCTAGGAGATGAGCAACGAGCAGACATCCTTACCAAAGCATTGGGTAGAATCAAATTCAAGGAGATGAGATAATTCATTGGAGTTTAAGAGTTGAAGAGAAGTGACTTCAAGCTTAAGGAGGAAAATGTTGGATTAAGCTTGAGTCACAAGCTAAACTAAATCATATTAGGATTAGGAAATATGTTTAGAGCTATCTAGACAAATTAACAAAGGGAAATTAAAAGAGAATAGAAAAGTTGTTAGTCTCTAATGATATATATACCTAAGTCATGAGATGACATTAGGTTAGAAGAGTTTTGAGAGATTGAGATTGTTGTGAGAGATTGCTTTAGTTTTTGTGTGAGTTTTCTAAAGCCATTAATAAGAAGTGCAAGTTCTTATTATTCTTTGTGTTCTTTTAAAGAGTTAAAGACTATAATTTAGTGTAACATTCTTGGTATGCAACTATACATCTTACAACAGCAAATAAACTTTTTTATTATTAATTTTATTTGTATAAAATTTTCTTATTATTTTGATAATTTTAATTTAAGCTACAATTTGCAGAGATTCATAACTGATAAATAGACATGTTAAAAATATTCTGTTAATATTTTAATATAATACATGCAACATCAAAAGACATTAAAATAATATATAAATTAAAAATAATTAAAAAAAAACACTTGTATCAAAACTTGAAGTTTTTCCACAAACTTGCATTTCCAAACTTTAAAGCTTTTTTTCTATATCGTCCAAATAAAAGACAACGATGATATTTCTGAATTCCATCCAAACTAATTGAAAGATTTTATATATATAAGTTTAATAGACTTCTCTTTCGTTCATTAAAAGTAAAAAATATAAACTTATACCGGATTTTTGATAAACGGTGGTTTAAAAAAATATTTTAGAATAAAATATAATAAAAAATTAAGAGAGAGATGGATGTGCTGTAATCTCTATAAGAGCATCAACTTACATTTGTTTACTAGATATCGCTTTATCTGATTTTGAAAAAAAATCTAAAAATAATTTTATAATTAACATATTATTATTATTTTTTAAAACTGAAAGAGGTTCTAGTCGATGAAGATAGTCTTAGGGCTGTTACAATTTTTTTTATACGCGTTACAATTAGCAGTTTAAAAAAGAAGTTGCATAACACAAGAGTTACAATGAACATATTAAAAAATAAATTGCATAAGGAAAACATGACAACGAGCATATTAAAAAAAAGTTGCAAATGTATGTGTTATAATATATTTTGTTAATATATTAATATAATATATGATATATCAAAGGAAATATATCACAATATTAAAATAAAAATTAATTTTTAAAAACACTGGTATCCAAACTTGAGTTGTTTCCACAAGATGGCACTTCCAATCTTTAAAAATTCTTATCTATATCATCCAAATAAAAGACAAATATAATATATCTGAATTCCGTCCAAACTAATTACAAGATTATATAAGCTTATTAGAATTCTGTTTCTTTCATCAAAAGCAAAAAAAAAATAACTTATTTCGATTTCTCGGACAACTCCATTAAGTTGTTTTAGATAAGTATCTTAGAATAAAAAATAAAAAAATAACAAAAAGTTAAGAGATAGAAGGATAAGATGTTATTTTCTTTTAGATATGATTCTCTTTTAAGAAAATCAACTTACATTTGTCTACCAACTATTGGTTTATATGATAAAAAAAATATAAACTAATTATATAATTAAAATATTATTATTAATATTTTTTAAAATACTTAAAGAGGTTCTAATCAATGAAGATGGTCTTAGGGCTGTACCAAAAAAAAATTGTAAGTGTTATAATGAGTAAGTTAAAAAAGAAGTTGCATAAGGTAAACCTTAAAATGTTCTTCTTTATCAATATCTTCATTCATAAATCCAAATAAATATGTCTTCAAAATTTTTGACACGGTAACTTCTTTGATAGATGTCACCGTTTTGTTAGCTATGTATTCTTTAAATGATGCTATCATCATCATACCACTAATTTCTTCAATCTCCTGACCAATCTTCTTTGTTTGAATCCATCTGTCACCATGTTGAGCCACCATCACTTTCTCTTTCTATTTTTCTTCCTCTAGATGCCACAATCTTTAAAGCCATGTATACCTAATTTAAGATGGGGGAATGCTCGTGTGTTATTTTTGTTTAATTGGGCCTTTTCATAAATTTTACATTTTATTACACTTTTTTCTATTTGATTTGACCAATTTAGTAAATATCACTGAATAGTATTTTGAATTTTTATATATTTCCTAATACCAAATATAAAACCAAACTAACTATAATATTTTAATTTGACTGATTTCATCCAAATTTTAACTTCAAAACTAAAAAAAATTCAATTTAATTTGGTAACAGATTCTCAAAACCGAGAACAACCAAAACCAAATACGAAAAAAACCAAACCAAAAAACTGTATTAACTGAATCGGCATGCATATTTAAATCCAGAATGATTGGTACTCTGAAGACAAAGTTATGGATATGACAACCAAAATCCCAGGTTTAAACTTTAAAGGTATGATTCCACTTAAACTAGAGAACATATGAGGTGAAGGGTTAGATAGAGCCAAAATTTAGGTTATATTGCTGGACTGCATTTAATAAAAACTGCACATTTTCTTCTATCTGGTTGAAGATAACTTAGCCTCTTAAGTTCAGCCTGCAATTAGACGATATCATTTTACATTTATAGTTAAACAGTAGCACTTTTCAGTTAACAATGGCAATAGAGAGGATACAAAATTAACTTTATGCTGGAAATTACATTACTTCCATATATTTGTAGCCTTCACTGAACCATTAGCATATAGCCAACAAAAAGTAAGTTTCAACAAAAACAATTTGTTTAAAAAAGACATTGCTAAACAATTATGGGTATGGAAGAAATATATTAGCTCTTCGAAGATTACATTACCCACAAAGCTTCAAGGTACAGGAAACAAAGAGTTGGTGCTTAGGAAAGCCTGAAAAAATGAATATGGCTACTACAAATCAAAGTTAGTTCCCATTGATTTTTGGAACCAAATCACCACACAAAATATTTGGGGTATGGAATGTATAGATGTATATCAATTTAAGGATCATACTTTTGCAGACTATTTAGAACTGGTAAAAATGGTGTCTGAGCCATTAGAATGGCGTACATTCTTAATTTAATAGGAGAATTTTTAAATATGCCAGAAGCTTTTCAACACCTTTGCATTATCACTTATTCTACGTGTAAACAACACAAAGATAAAGTTAGCATATAGTCTTCAAAGTCAACAATCACACACTATGCAATAAGACTTTGTAACAATGATCTGGTTATTTGGACAGTTGTTAAGGATTTTATTTTGTTGAAAAAAACCAGGTTGAGAACAAGAGAAGAAATAAACTTCATCCAATCCTCCACTCCTTGTTTCACTCATGGTCCTTACTAAAGCCCATCCTTTTGCCGCTAAAGCTGAGGAAACATCGATTTATTGAAACTAAACTCCAGTACCAACTCATATGTATTGCCATGTAAAATAGATCTTATATGAAAGTTCCAAGAAGCATTAACAAATTGTTGTATACATGTTGGATAAACGGTTTATGAACATTATTAACTAGATGTTTTACTCATGTAATATGATTTGAGCTTGCTGCCTAACCAGAACATCGTTCAGAAAACATATTTATTTTTAAAAATAAACAAGTTCAAAGTTTAACAAAAATTTTCTTATAAATAAAATTCTTAGATAGTGAATCTTAGTAAATGCCCTCAGTTTAAATAGTTCCAAATCTCATAGCAAACTGGCATTCAAATAAGGAAGAATCCTCACAATTATTTGTTTATATTAAATAATTAAGATAATACGTTTAAATTATATATATATATATATATATTTGATTTGAAGTCCTTAAATACACCAAAGACTTCCAAATATTCAATAAGTATTGATGTGTGTACTACACGACAGAGTTCTTTGTAGATCAAACCTTATCACGCCTTGTCCCACAAGTCAAAGTGAAGTCGATCCATAAACTAAAATAAGGTTTAAGTCTGCCCACATGTGAAGGATAAAAAGGCTCCCCACAAGGTTTGACTTCAACATGTATCCGTTAGGAGCTTCAGCAGGTCACAGGTGTGTTTGAGGCTTCACTCCAGCCGTTAGGACAGGTCGCTATCTTCTCCTAGTACAGCACCCTGTTTGTCTCTAGCCACACACATCATTTTCATTCCTTTTTTACAACTTATCCTAGCTTAGTATATATATGTGTATTGTCTCACCTTTGTAAATTAACACTTGAGGAAATAAAATTCATTTATCTCATCTTCTTCTTTTTAGCCACTAAAGGCTTAGAAACTCTCATATAAATCCTATAAATTCTACATTTTATCTTTTAAATACTTTCATAGTATGAGAGAAAGATAGATTATTGTCTCTTAGAAAATTAAAATTCTAATTCTTCAAAATCATTTTGGCAAAATTTCTATTTCAAAATCCTTTCAAATTCAAAAACCCTTTCAATTCTAAAATCTTTTCAAAATTCTAAACACATCTTCTCTCCAAAATCACTCTGAAACTCGTTCCATCAAAAACCCTCTAAACACATTTCTCAAACAGGTCTAACACAAGTCATCCTTTCATTCACCATTCAAAACTGTTGCTTACTCTCCTCTGTCACGAAACTCTCAGATTCCGCACTACTAACCTCACTTTTCTCGTCTAATGTAGAACTCCAAGCCAGTGTCACTTCCAGTGGTGTTGAAAGGAGCAGAAAATTACCTTCTCTGGGCTAGAAAAACCAATGCGGTTCTCTGTGGAAAGAAGTTCTTTCACCATGTGGAACCAGAAGCCACCAAGACTAGAGAGAAGAAAGGAGCTGTTGATGAGGAGTGGTTTTCAGTTGACCAAGCGGTCCTAGCAGCTCTCTAAGGCTCCTTGAGTCTCTCAGTCCTTGAAGCTTACTCTTACTGTGAGAATGCCAAATACCTGTGGGACACTCTGAAGAATTTCTTTGGAAATGTATCCAACCTCACAAGGGTGTTTGAAGTGAAGAGAGCAATTGATACTCATCTTCAGAATGAGGCTGCTTTGAATGATTTATTTGGGACATTCAGATCAATTTGGGCTGAACATGACATTATTAGACCAGCTACCAATGATGTAGAGGTGCTAAATTGAGAAGAGAGCAAGATAAGGTGTTCTCCCTACTCATGGTCCTAGATCCAGCATACAATGACTTGATCAAGCATATTCTCAGAGGAACCCAGCTCTCAAGCCTGGAAGAAGTGTGCTCTCAAATTCAAAAGGAGCAAGGAACCTTAAGCCTCTTTGGAACTAAAGGAGGGGACTTGGTTATGGCCAGTAAAGCTGTAGAAGGTGCTGCAAACAAAAGATATTACAAGCCTGGGGAGAGTAACAACAATGATGTGGTGTGCACCTACTGTAAGAAGTCTGGTCACACTAAGGACAAGTGCTACAAGCTCAATGCACATCTTATCCCTCCTCAGTTCAGGTATTTTCCTCCTCAGCCGGCAAGACCTCTGGTCATTGGAGAGACAACAACTCACGTGAAGCTACAGACTCCAGAGCTCACATTGCCTCCAGTTCAGGAGAACAAAAGTCAACCGGCAGCCCCTCAGCTCATGAGCATGGCGGATCTACTTCCACTACCACCAGTAAGTTTGTGACAAAATCCAACCTAAATTCTCTCATCAAAGCACTCAAAGACTCTGGTATTGTTTCTCAACCCATGAGTTTTCATGTCTCTTGTGGAATGGTTAAAAATGATCAAACCATGAGTAAGCTTTTAATAGTGGATTCTGGAGCTAGTCATCATATGATTAGTGATATCAAACTTATTGGTGATATTAAACCTGCCCTAGGACATGTTAGTATAGCTAATGGAGAAAAAGTTCCAATTAAGGGAATTAGAAATTTAAATTGTATAATAAGGAATCACCAGGTCTCTACATGCCTACATTCACCTCTAATTTACTATCTGTTAGGAGAGCTACTACTGATCTTAATTGTCTTGCAATATTTGGACCTAATGATGTATCATTTCAGGATATTGAGACACATAAGGTCATTGGACAAGGGGCAACTAAAGATGAATTATATGTACTTGAAGACATTGATCGATCCTCTTCCTTATTAAGCAATTTTAGTTATCATGTTGGTATGGCAAATAATGCTCTTTGGCATGCTACAGTAGGTCATCCACACCATAAGTCTTTAAATTTATTGTTACCTAATTTTAAGTTTCTAAATGAAAATTGTGAAGCTTGTATTCTTGCCAAATATTGCAAATCTGTTTTTCCTAAATTTTCTACAATTTATGAAAATTGTTTTGATTTAATTCACTCAGATGTTTGGACCTCCCCATGTTTATCTAGAGAAAATCATAAATACTTTGTCACCTTCATTGATGAAAAATCAAAATATACTTGGTTAACTTTGCTTCTTTCTAAAGATAGGGTGTTAGAAGCTTTTATTAGTTTCCATGCTTACGTGACTAATCATTAAAATTTCAAAGTAAAAATTTTAAGATCAGATAATGGAGGAGAATGTACAACCATGCCTTTAAACACTACCTTAGAAATGGCATGTTTCATCAAACTAGCTGCCCCTATACCCCATAACAAAATGGTGTTGCTGAAAGGAAGAACATACACCTCATGGAAGTAGCAAGATCTATGATGTTTCACACCAATGTACCTAAAAGACTATGGGGAGATGCAGTGGTCATAGCTTGTTATCTCATCAATAGGACTCCCACTAGAATCCTCCAAGACAAATCTCCATTTGAGGTACTCACTAATTCTCCTCCACCTATTGAACACTTACATGTATTTGGCTGCTTGTGTTATGTTTTGGTACCAGGAGAAAATAAAACCAAGCTGGATGCCAAGAGTATTAAGAGCACATCTTCATTGGATACTCCAATACTCAAAAGGGCTACAAGTGTTTAATCCCTGAAACCGGCAAGGTCTTGGTCTCTCGTGATGTTAAATTTTTGGAGGAGCAAGGTTATTACAGTGAAAGGAACTGAGAGAGTCTTGAGAATCTATCTCATTCCCAGTATGAAAGGACAGCTAACATACGCATGCTGTTTGAGAGTATGGGACTTACACCTCCCGGTCCAAGACATACCACTAAGCCTCCAGCCATGCTTGAACCTGAGGGGGAGAATGACATAAATGAAGATCAGGATCAAGCTGAGCAGGAGAACAAACAACTAAAGGAAACTGATGAAGAAGAGCCAACTATCTTGGAAGACAATCACTCAGAAATTGATCAGCCGCCACTGGTTGTTCTACGAAGAAGCCAACGATTGAGAAAGGAGTCATCAGAAGCCACTGCTGAACCTGCACCACAATCACTAGCTCCGAGAAAAAGTCAAAGGATTCGAAACATTCCATCACCTGTGTATTACAACAACCTCGCTGTTACTCATCCATCACAAGTGACTTGCTTGTTGGCACACATAGGTGAAGATCATCAAGTTTTCATTACCATCTTGGATCAAGAGGAAATTCCATGAACATATGAGGAGGCAAAAGAGCATAAGGTATACAGAGAGGCAGTGAAGGAAGAGACAACTGTTATGGAAAGGAATCATACATGAGATGAGGCAGGCCTACCTAAAGGGAAGAAGACTGTTAGCTCTAAATGGGTCTTCACCAAAAAGTACAAGAGAAATGGTGAGTGTTGGGGTCAAAACTCTCTCCAAGGACTGAAAGATACGAAAATCTAGTTTAAGGACCGAAGCTCCCTTCCGAAAGGACTTACAAGAGCATTAAAACAAACCAAGGGCACAAAAGACAAGTTCTAGTTGGCATTTCACCTTCCTTAGGGAAAATGACGACAAAAAATTATCAAAGATAAGTTCTGGTCGCCATTTCACCTTTGTTAGGGAAAATGGCGACGAAAAACTATCAAAGACAAGTTCTGATTGCCATTTCACCTTCCTTAGGGAAAATGGCGACCAAAAACTATCAAAGACAATTTATGGTCGCCATTTCATCTTCCTTAAGGAAAATGGGGACCAAAAACTATCAAAGACTGGTCGCCATTTCACCTTTCTTAGGGAAAATGGAGACCAAAAACTATCAAAGACAAGTTCTCTTCGCCATTTCACCTTCCTTTGGGAAAATGGCGACCAAAACTATCAAAGACGAGTTCTGCTCGCCATTTCACCTTCCTTAGGGAAAATGGCGACCAA
>KE155852.1:23889-38830 GCA_000411075.1 Sisymbrium irio
TGATCACCCTCGAATTTTCAAAAAGACTCGACAACTCTTACGAATTTTCTAAACATGTCTGTTGCTGGCCACAACAAGACACCTTTGGTCCAGGCTAGGACTATAACCATGGATCGTTGAACACTCATATACGGGTATAAGTAGCGCGCTATACAAATTTCTGGAACTAATATCAGATGGGCAGGTCTTGACCGGAAATGTAGGAAGTATCCGGACGATATTATGTTTAGCTTACCTTCAGGAGCGTTTTGTGAACTGGAAATATTGCAAGGCGTAAACCACGAAATAAGCTCTGGAAGCCCAGTAGACACCACCCTAGGTACACTGGTCGAACCACATCTCATGTACATAACGCCAAACCGGCTCTGGCGCAAGATTGTAAAACATGTTCACCGCCTGGAAGAACGGGTACGCATCGCCGACCCCAGAAACGGAGCAACAAACCCAGCAAGATGCGCTGGTCAAAAAACCACCATAAAAACCCATGAGAGATCTTCGAAGATTTCTGGTTAAAAGATCGAATGCCCGAAACAGCACTCCCTACACCAAAGGTCAAAAGATGAATCAAGACCAAGGCAATCGAAAGACGAGACAACTAAAGCTAAAAAAAAGCAACCAAAGGTCAAAGACGGATCAAGTTCAAAGCAGCCTAAAGACAAGAAAACAAAATCAAAGACCCAAACAAACTAAAGACGATCCAGGTCAGGACAGTTCAAGTTCAAAACGACTTATCAACAAAGAAATCAAAAGACAAAACAAGTTCAAAGATAGCCGAAGGACAATATCAAATACATAGACAAAGTCAAGTCCCCGAAGGAACGAACACTAGATTTCAGAGATCCCAGAAAGATACAAAGGCCTAAACGGCCATAAACAAAAACAAGAAGAAAATACAACATAAAGACTCGGTCCTACTCGGAACCAACTTCATCTCCACCAACAAGGTTGTAACCAGCCGTGTTCACAACCCTCACTTCCTCAGCAAGATCGTCCGCAAGATTACCACCAACAGAGCATTCAGACACATAAGGAGAAATCTGAGATACCGTAAGGTGCCCGGTGAGCTGCTCATAAGTCCCAGCAAAGCTAAGGGCCAGCAAGATGAGCAGCCTTAGCCTCCTCCTCCTCCATCCAAGCCTTCATGTTGGCTTCTTCCTTATCGATGGTGGATCCCTCGCGAAGACCTTTGAGCATGATCAAACTCCCGGAGAACTCGGAATTCAATCTCTCCGCCTCATTCACCTCAACCAAGGTAGCAAGAGATCTCGTGGCAGCCTCCATCCGAACGGAGTACTTCTGGACCAGTCCCCATCTCTCCTCCTTGAAAACTCTCCTGACTTTCCTTTCGCAACGCTGGTGCTCCTCCTCAAGCTTCTTTTTGACCTTGGCCAACTCAATCTCGGCCTTCACCCTGCAGAGCCTGTGCTGGTTGACCTCCTACGTCAATCGGATACATTCAGCCCTCGAAGCTTCAAGAGCAGCAGCGTCCTCCTAGGGCTTGAGAGCTTGGACTCTGATCCCTTCCTAAAACGCGATCATTGCTTGGTTTTAGTAGGAGAGATACTGAAAACATCGAAGTCATACACTACAAGAAATATGAGTATTAGTAGCATGTCATTGTAGCACGAATTCAATAACTGCTACTAAAAGTGCCAAAATCGGATATTAACTTTATCGTAGCATTAAAGTTGCGCTAAAAAATATTGTCATTAAGCGGGAATCCAAAAATGCTAATTTAGCTGAAAAGTATTTTAAAACCAAAACATTTAGACAAAATTTTCTTCGCCAGTGACTCTCCAGTATCCAAAAGTTAGATTTATTTTTCTATTCTTCTTTGAAAATCTCAAATGAAAATTAAAAGAAAACACAACACATTAAAAAAGAAATGACAAAATATTTTCTCTTCTTCTTCGATTCATTTCTCTTCATCTTCTTCGAATCGAAGACCCACTTTCCACTTTCCACTTTCTACTTTCCCTCTCAGTCTCTGTATCCCTCCACGTCCGATTTGTCGACGATTTTCCTTCCTCCGCTGCCACCACTTTCTCCTCCTTCATCTCAACCGCCGTCACCGGAGACAAGTCTGCAAAAAAACCCAATCCGCCGGCGTCTCCGCATCTCTACCGAAGCCGGTCGAAATCCTCCAGCCATTTCCCAGCAAAGAAAACAGTTCCCATAAGTATCCTTATGGTCACTGATCGTTCAACCTGGGGATAGAGTCTGAATTCTGATAACAAAAAGATCCCAACTGAATCTCTCATAATTTTTCTCACTACTAATCTATATTATTATAGATTTGATTCATTCTGATGTGTTATTATTTGCGGTTTTAAGGAGAGAGATGGCTTCAGAAAAAAGGTTCTAGCTTTCGAAGAAGTTTCACAGCACAACAAAGCCAATTTGCTGATTCATTCTGATTTAATAATTAAAGATGATAAGGTTTGTCCTCGTTCTGATTCATTCTGATTTAATTTCATCCTTTGTCCTTATTTATGAAAGGACTTGAACGAGATAGTGTGACCGTCACTTAATGGGTTTGTTGAACAAAGCCAATTTGCTCTCAAACCAATTTGAGCGTGTCAACTAAGATCATCAACTTACTTGATACAAATGGAGTTGGTACAACAATCATTGTGTACTTTGAAATTGTTTGTAAGAACAAACTGATTAAGTGGTAGAAGTATAGGACAGTGAGAGTTGGTAAGCGTAATAGGTAGTCTTAGAATGGTAAACTTAATTCCTTTGTTTAAGCATTACTTAGTTTTCTCGTTATTAGGTTCTGATTTTCTAATTGATTAGCTTATTGGTGTTTCTTCTGTGCATCTTCAGGTGAGAGTGGAAGCATTTTCTGATCGTATGTTGATTCCTTAGTATTACGCGAATGGTGAGGCGTGGCATCTCGCAGAAGGCAAGCTGGAACAGAACATGAAGAAGAGAGCAAGTGAGCTTCGAACGATTTTAATCTTGAAGTCAGATGTGTTTAAGAGTCTGAAGACTCTGAACTCTGAGACTTGCGTATTCGCTTAGGCCGATAGATAGATATAAGTGTAAACTGTAATTTTATGCCTTTGTGAACATATTTCAACTTGTGATTGTTTTATAATTATGGTGTCCGTGTAATTAAATAAGACAGAGTTTTTTACCTATAGTTATGGTGTCATTGACTTGGATCAAACCAATGTTAAAAGTGATATGATAAAAATAAAATATAACACTAATATTAATAGTTTACCTCAAGTTCTAAACCCTAAACATACCCTAAATTCCAACATCTAAAGTTACAATAATTTTCAAACTAAACATTTGTACAAATTTATAACTAAAACAAAAGTATATAACTTAAAAAATAAAAAATTTCAATAAAAAAAAACAAAACAAAACCTAAACCCTAAAATAGAAACTTAACCCAAACTCTATTCCCCAAACTCCAAATATACTTCAAACTTAAAAAACTTTAAATTTAAACTTTACACTTTATATTATAAACAATCAAATTTGAATATAAAATTTTTATTCTTGAAAACTTAACTATGAACTTTATTATTAAATCCCAAATCCTATTTCCTAACCCCCAAACCCTATTCCAAACCCCAAAACAATGTCTTAAAATTCCAAATCTGAAATTGATCAGAAACTTAACATGTAAACATAAATCCAATATATATTTTAAAACTGTAAACTTAAAATCCAAATATATTTTAAAACTCAAGCCATATATTTAATTTTAAATCTTTAACTCTAAACCCTAAACCACAAACATCATATTAAACTATATTAAAAATAGAATTTTAATTTTTAATATTTTGATACAAAATTTTGATTTTCAAATTTTAAATTATAATCTCAGATTAGTTATAGTTTTAGATAATTTTCATAATAACTATAAATAAAAAAAGATAATTTATATTGTTTTTTGTGAGCCATTGATGAAATTAGATCAAAGATTAAAAATAGATCTTTTATCAATCTCCACCCTTCTTTTCTATTGGTAAGGCGTGGATAACCATTTGCGCCGTTAGATTGTATCGAATCCAACGTCTGAGATTAATTGGTTTTTTCATTTTTTTAAAAATTATTTTCTGAGATCTGCGTGTTAGAGACGAGAAAGAGAGAGAGAAGAGATGAAGATGGAGATGGAGATGGTAGAGAGAGGAGAAGACGCGANTCAAGTTCTAAACCCTAAACATACCCTAAATTCCAACATCTAAAGTTACAATAATTTTCAAACTAAACATTTGTACAAATTTATAACTAAAACAAAAGTATATAACTTAAAAAATAAAAAATTTCAATAAAAAAAAACAAAACAAAACCTAAACCCTAAAATAGAAACTTAACCCAAACTCTATTCCCCAAACTCCAAATATACTTCAAACTTAAAAAACTTTAAATTTAAACTTTACACTTTATATTATAAACAATCAAATTTGAATATAAAATTTTTATTCTTGAAAACTTAACTATGAACTTTATTATTAAATCCCAAATCCTATTTCCTAACCCCCAAACCCTATTCCAAACCCCAAAACAATGTCTTAAAATTCCAAATCTGAAATTGATCAGAAACTTAACATGTAAACATAAATCCAATATATATTTTAAAACTGTAAACTTAAAATCCAAATATATTTTAAAACTCAAGCCATATATTTAATTTTAAATCTTTAACTCTAAACCCTAAACCACAAACATCATATTAAACTATATTAAAAATAGAATTTTAATTTTTAATATTTTGATACAAAATTTTGATTTTCAAATTTTAAATTATAATCTCAGATTAGTTATAGTTTTAGATAATTTTCATAATAACTATAAATAAAAAAAGATAATTTATATTGTTTTTTGTGAGCCATTGATGAAATTAGATCAAAGATTAAAAATAGATCTTTTATCAATCTCCACCCTTCTTTTCTATTGGTAAGGCGTGGATAACCATTTGCGCCGTTAGATTGTATCGAATCCAACGTCTGAGATTAATTGGTTTTTTCATTTTTTTAAAAATTATTTTCTGAGATCTGCGTGTTAGAGACGAGAAAGAGAGAGAGAAGAGATGAAGATGGAGATGGAGATGGTAGAGAGAGGAGAAGACGCGATGGCCGTTCACCACCACTATCCTTTTCACACCTTCGATTGAACCTCCTCCTACTCAGAGATGTGTCGGAGAAGACATGGAAATAGGCTTTATTTAACCGTCGCTCGTCGTCACAACCACCATCGCTAGTCTTCACCACCACCCTTGTTTCTCAGATCCCTCTTCACCGGAGTCGCCACCACCACCGCCATGCTCGTCATAGCCTCTCTATAGACTCACACGAATGTTGCAGATTCCTCTTCACATTCAATTAGGTTGACTTTCCTTAAATCTTTGTTAAAGTTCGTGTCTTTCTTTTGATTAACTTGTTTGATTGTCTTATAAGTCGTGTCTTTGTTTTGATAAGTGAAATCTTTGTTAAAGTTCGTGTCTTTCTTTTGATGTGTTGTTATCAGGTTTTCAAGCATTCTAGTTTGGAAGAACGAGACAAGGCTGAGATTTTGATGAAGTATCAGGTCACTGGAAGCCGATCAAGAAGAAGAAGAAGAGAAAGGCAGAGAAGGAGAGAAGACAGAGACGCAAGGAGGAGGAGGAGGAAGATGGCAGACGGCGTAGATTAGATTTTTGTTTAGGTTTTGGTTAACTAAGTTTGGTTTAATTAGGTTTTGGTTTAATCTGTTTTAATTAGTTTTTGGTTTAATGTATTCTGTTTTATTTTTATTTTTTTTATCCTGGTTTAGTTTTATATTTATTTGTAATATAATTTTAATCAATCAATAAAATTTCATTTTAATTAAGAATCAATTTTCAATGTTATCTTTAATCTTAATTAATTAATTCTAAATAGTTCAGTTTAAATAGCATTATATTCATGTTATTATAAAATATTTTACAACATTGAAAAATAGTTATAAAAACTAAATAATAACACATATCAAATGTTATAAAAGACTATCATATAACTTATGATTAATGCTATAATATCTCAATTTATCATAATTCATTAAAAAAGCGCTACGATATAAGAGGGTCTACGGTAACTGCGGCAGACCTAGCGTTTGTGAAAACGCTACGAAAATCTTTTTGTAGCATTTTTGGTGTGCTAACAAAGTCGATATTTCTTGTAGTGATAAGACAAAGCAAACAAACAGAGAAAATTTCTAAATACTAAAGATTCAAATAATTACCTGCACGGTGCGAGATCCAAAATTCTCTTAGATCTCGGGATAAGTCCAAGACTCGGGAAGGATCATAGTGGAATCCTGAAACAAACCAAGGATCTTAACAGATTCAGAGGAATCACCCGCAAGGGCCTTCGATGGATCGAAGTTGATAAGTGTCGGCTCGGAAGAAGCTTTCGAGGCACGAGTCTTCCTCACGGTCTTCTTTTGAGCAATGCCACCTGCTGTGGCTCTCTTCCCATTAGAAGGGGAATAGGAGGACAAGGCGCAGTAGCCTAACGGCTCGCCCTTCAGGCGCCAAAGGAAGCTCATGAATGCCTTCACATGCATTTTGGGCCAAGGGAACCAGAGCTGGTCCCGATGATGAACTGGCGGCCTGCTGCTTGCTGGGAATAGAAGAGATGACGCTCGACATTCCTGGGATGGTGCTGGCTTCGATTGGGTTGAAAAGATCTGAAGTTTCCACCAGATGAAGTCCCCGAGAAGTAGTGATGGCCAATTCGAATCTCCGAAAGAGTCTGGGATCCTTCCAATGAAGTTTCCTCCTCGCAAATTTTTCGCTGACAAACAAAGAGTACGTAGGCCAGTGAAGATCCGGGTGAGCACCTGAAACACAAAAGAAGGAAAAGAAGCACACGATATCAGAACACAAACAACTCAAAAATACAAGTATAAAAATATACTACACTCCTAAAGAGCATCTATCACCAATTCGCCATTGGGAATGAATTCCTTTGGCGAATTCGCCAACCGAAGCTTCGTTGATCTTGACATAGAAAAATCTATCCTCCCAGTTTTTCATGTTGCTAGCCCATTTGTAACAAACGGGAGACCGTGTTTGCTGATCTTGATGGACTTGCGAAGGGGATTCTTAACCAACGCGCTACATATGAACATCCTCCTCAAGTAAGGCAAACTGAGAGCAAACCCGCTCTCCATGCTGCAAACCACGGCACCAAGAAGATGGCGATAAGCTTGGAGAACCAGCTGAGAAGGAGCAACGTTGTGATCATCCAAATACTCCAAAACCACCTTCGAGATGGGAAACCAAAGAAATGTCTTGTAAAAATAAACATCATACAAAGAGAAGTATCCCGGCGGGTAGTCCGAAACCAAGTCCCCTTCCCCGGGGACTTAAAACTCGACGTCCAACGAGAGATATCATCTCTTCTTTAAGTCAAAAAGTGATCCTTCAGTACATGATGAATCAACACCGATTACTTCCTCCCGCCCGGAAGGTTCGACACGTCGAGCCCTTGGAGTCTTCCAGCTGGGCCGAGGTCTATAACCATAATACGTGGCGTGCTCCCTCGGGGACAGCAGTTCCTCTTTTACTCGCAATTTTCCATAAGGGAATGATAGCTATCTTCCATCGAAACCATAAACTGATCCCTACTCATTTCATCTGCCGAGGCTTGATCCTTGCGAGGATCATAGTCAGCGGGTAATTGGAATTCTCCATACTCCTCGGCGTCCGAGGGACCGATATCATTGACGCGAACGTCAATAGAAACCCCAGGAGTCCTGGGAACATTTCTAAACGGGCTATCCATATAAAAAAAATAATAAAACAAGATATTGCTGAAAACAAAAAAAAATCAAGAGAGAGAAATTAGAGAGAGGTTAGAAGTAAACCTTTCAATACTTGGAAGAGAATAAGGATGTGAAGAAATGAAGAGACAAATGATTTCTAATATAGAGGATGAGGTACAGATTCCCAAGAAATCAAGCTTCCTTTCAGGAAAAACTCACTGACCTACATCACAAAAGTCGGCATCGGAAGAACCGCGTCGATCGACCAAACGTCACCCCGGTCTCAGCAAGATCGCTTCTGCAGACCGAGACAAGATGACGAAGAATTTGTTCGATACGTCTTCACCAGCTCAGACGCAAAACAACGTGGCACCACCCGCCCAGACCCCTCAATCCGAAGACGTCCTCCGTCTTCAGAGACTGGTCGAAAAGATCTCATCCCAGATCCATAATGCCACCAGCTAGGCACCGGAGATAGATCGAGTTCTCGCACGTACTATGCGCATCGCCAACGTACCCCTATGGGACCACATCAAACTCAAGTTCCCTACTCCATACCAACCCGGAGCGAATCCACAACATCATCTCACCTCTTTCACCGTTGCTCTCGGCCGAGCCCGATTCACCACCGAAGAGCACGACACAAGCTATTGCCAATTCTTCGTGGAAACCCTAGGCGGGCTCGCTCTTGAGTGGTTCTCCAACCTCCAGCCTAACTCGATCTACAGCTTCCACTATCTCTCAAACGCCTTCCTCAAGCAGTACTTGATGTACATCGTACAAAAAGCCTCCACCGGGGATCTATGGAACTGCGTCCAAGAAAAAAGAGAATTGCTGCGAGATTACATTACCAGATTCCGCAACGTCCTAACCAGCATGGATGTACCGGATGACCTAGCCATCGCCGCGCTCCGTCACGGTGTCAAATACTCTCTCGACTTCTATAAGGATCTCAAACTCAACAAGATGATCTCCTTGTAGGACGCACTTCACCGTTCCGTCAACTTCATGAAGCTCGAAGAAAACGACACACTTCGTCGGAAGAAGCTCAAGAGGTCGAAACCACCAAAGACAGAGCACTACAAGCCACGCCAACACCTCGAGGACAAATGAAGGAAACCCGCAACTTATTACATCACCGACGATGCAGAAGTTAGACCTCCCGGGTGGAACATCTACAAACGTGATCAGAAGCCGGCTGACCCTCACAGTTATTGCGCATATCATGATAATATGGGACACAAACGGACAACTGAGATAGCCTACGCTCCCATCTCTAAAGAGACATCCGCCGAGGCACCATCAAGCACGATCCCGCTGACTTCCCGGTAGATCGCAACGACGGCGGCAAATGTCCACCCCAAGCTCCCAAAGAAGAAAATTAAGTCGAGCCAACAAGAAACAACCCCAAGCAGAACCGAAACGATCGGAACCGCAGACGCAGTAATAATCAGCGCAATGACTGACGCGATGACCGATGCGACGAATGGGGCAACGACCTGCGCAAAAATTATGACAATGACCACTACGACGATCGTGACGACGCAAATCTGCCACCTCCACCAGCAGCTCAAAAACCCAAAATCTTGATGATCATGGGAGGACTCGAGGCATGCAATGACTCCGTTCGGTCCATCCGAAAGTACGAACGAGTCGCAAAAACGGCACAACGATGGCCACTAGGTCAACCGTGGCACACTGAGGTCACGTTCACTACGGACGACCTTCTTGGCGTCGATACCCCTCACAATGATCCTCTCGTAGTTGAGCTCGGGATTGATGATCATATCGTCATGCGCGTCCTTATTGACATCGGCAGCTCAGTCGACCTCATCTTCTAAACACTTGTGCGGATGGGAATCCTAGATGAAGACATCAAGATTTCCCGCAAACGCTTACCGGGTTCGCCAGCGATGTCACAACAATAATCGGCACGATCAAGCTCCCAGTACGAGCCGGCGACATCACCAAAATGGTCAAATTCGACGTGGTGGAGTAACCAGCAATCTACAACGTCATCTTAGGAACTCCGTGGATATACTCCATGAAAGCTATCCCATCCACCTACCATCAATGCGTGAAATTCCCATTCCCGACCGGCATCTTCACGCTCCGAAGAAATCAGCAAATGGCCCGCAACTGCTTTGTCCTGGAACAGAAGATGCGCGCCTGCACCATCTCTGAGCCAGACGACCTCGACCCTCGCGAACCCCACTACGAGAAACCTAAAAGTGACCTGACAAAGCATGTCTTCTCGGATCCTGAGAAGCCAGAGCGCGGTCTAATTATCGGCACAGACATCTCTGCCACTTTCGAAGACGAGCTGGTCTCCTTCCTACGTGCCAACATGCACACCTTCGCGCGATCCATGGAGTATATGCAGGGCATTTCCCACAATGTCATCAACCACGAACTCAACCTCGACCTGATATTCCGACCAATCAAACAGAAACGCTGGAAGCTTGGCATCGACCAGGGTCGCACCGTCAACGACGAGGTGGAGAAACTCCTCAAAGCTGGTTCCATCACCGAAGTGAAGTACCCGGAGTGGCTCGCAAACCCGATCGTGGTCAAAAAGAAGAACGGTAAATGGCGAGTTTGCGTCGAATTCACTGACTTCAACAAGGCCTGCCCGAAAGACAGCTTTCCGTTGCCTCATATCGATCGCCTCGTCGAAGCAACCGCTGGAACCCATCTCCTCTCGTTCATGGCTGCTTTCTCGGGCTACAACCTAATCTTCATGCATCCTGAAGGTAGGGAGAAGACAGTCTTCATTACCGACCGCGACACTTACTGTTACAAGGTAATGCCTTTCGGGCTCAAGAACGCCGGCGCGACCTATCAACGGCTCGTCAATAAAATGTTTGTGCTCCACCTCGGTAAGACTATGGAGGTATACATCGACGACATGCTCGTCAAATATTTGGAAGCCGAACAGCACTTTGCACACCTGAAGGAATGCTTCGAAATCGTCAATGAATACGACATGAAGCTCAACCCGGCCAAGTGCACTTTCGCAGTCACCTCGGGCGAGTTCTTAGGCTATCTCGTCACTCAGTGCAGCATCAAAGCAAATCCGCAACAGATCTCAGCCATCGTCCAACTCCCTTCTCCGACTAATATCCGAGAAGTACAACGCCTTACCGGACGAATCACAGCACTAAGCCATTTCATCTCCCGATCCACAGACAAATGCTTGCCCTTCTACCAGCTCCTCCGAGGCAACAAGCACTTCCAATGGGACGAACGATGCGAAAAGGCGTTCAAGCAACTCAAAATCTACCTCTCTACGCCACCAATCCTCACCAAACCCGAAGACGGCGAAACTATCTACCTGTACATTGCAGTGTCCGCCGCGGCGGTAAGTGGAGTGCTCGTACGCGATGAACGCGGAGACCAGCGACCAATCTTCTATATTAGCAAGAAATTAGACAGTGCCGAGGTCCGATATCCTATCCTGGATAAACTCGCCCTTGCCGTCGTCATTGCAGCACGAAAACTCCGTCCTTATTTCCAGTCTCAGTCCATCATCGTCCTGACAAGCCACCCGCTCCGTACCATCCTTTACAGTCTAAGCCAGTCCGGCAGAATGGCCAAGTGGGCAGTAGAGCTCTCGGAGTACGACATCAAGTAGAAAAACCGCACAACTGCCAAGTCACAAGTGTTTGCTGATTTCCTCATCGAACTACCGCCGGAATTCATCACTGTAGATGGGTTTACCGCTCCGATGTGAAAACTCCACGTCGATGGTGCATCATCTCGTAAAGGTATTAGCATCGACATTCACCTCGAATCCCCAACCGGAGAAATCTTGGAGCAATCCTTCCGGCTCGAATTCAAAGCTTCTAACAACGAAGCTGAATACGAAGCACTAATTGCCGGTCTCTGTCTCACCAAAGGCATCGGTGCAAAACATATCTAAGCTTTCTGCGACTCCCAGCTCATCGCTAGTCAGTTCAGTGGCGAGTACAAAGCCAACAACGACCGCATAGACGCTTACCTCAAAGTAGTCCAAGACCTCTCCAAGGAATTCAAAACTTTCACTCTTACCAAGATCCCGCGCGACGAAAACTCGGCTGCTGTTGCACACGCGGCACTCGGCTCACCAACCGATTCGGATCTCTGGCGTCTCATTCCGATCGCTGGCATTCCTACTTTAAGCATTGAATTTCCCAAAGATGTCAACATCATCACATACGTTGAAGATGAGAATGACGACCCGATGGAGACCTTAGACGAGGACATCACAACCGACTGGTGCCAGGAAATACGCTTATACATAGCCGATGGTGAAGTTCCAGCAGACAAATGGGCGGCTCGGCGTCTTCAAGCAAGGAGCGCACATAACACACTCATTGACGGCGACCTTTTCAGATGGAGCGCCGCCGGTGCACTCCTCATTTGCCTCCACTGGGACAAGACGTGCAAGCGGAAATCACTCCGTCGGCCGAGCCCTCGCTCTTAAAATAAAAAAGCACAGCTTTTATTGCCCCTCGATGGTGAACGACTGCGAGAAGTATGCCGTCCGATGCGAGAAACGCCAATGACACGCCCCATTGATCCACCAACCCGCAGAGCTTCTCACTGCATCCGCCCCGGCTTATCCTTTCATGCGTTGGGCAATGGACATTGTCGGCCTGCTCCCAGCATCACGACAGTGCAAGTACCTCCTAATCATGACGGACTACTTCACTAAGTGGGTGGAGTGCAAGGCATTTGCGAGCATCAAGGACCACAACGTCCAAAGCTTTCGTCTAGAAGTACATAATATGCCGGCACGGTGTTCCCTACGAGATTGTCACGGACAACGGATCCCAGTTCATCTCTTGTACATTCTATGATTTTTGTGCGCGCTGGAATATTCGCCTCAACAAGTCAACACCGTGGTACCCCCAAGGCAATGGCCAAGCCGAGGCCATAAATAAGACTATCATCGAGGGTCTAAAGAAACGTCTCGAAGCAAAGAAGGGACTTTGGGCCGACGAACTCGACGGCGTACTTTGGTCTCATTGCACTTCACCTCGACGAGCAACCGGCAAAACTCCTTTTTCCTTAGCTTACGGGTGCGAGGCCATGGCACCTGCCGAGGCCAATATCACTACACTTCGACGCAAAGAACTCCCGAAGAATCCCTCGCTCAACGATAAAATGGTTCTCGATAACCTTGACACAATTGAAGAAACACGCAACCAGACCCTTCTCCGGATGCAAAATTACCAGTAATTTGAACTGAGCTATCTTCTTCCGGCTCGTTTTCTTTTCAGTAACNAGAAATATGCACTCCGATGCGAGAAATGCCAACAACACACCCCATTGATCCACCAACCCGCCGAGCTGCTCACTGCATCCGCCCTGGCCTATCCTTTCATGCATTGGGCAATGGACATTGTCGGCCCCCTCCCAGCATCACGACAGTGCAAGTAACTCCTAATCATGACAGACTACTTCACTAAGTGGGTGGAAGGCAAGGCATTCACGAGCATCAAGGACCACAACGTCCAAAACTTCATCTAGAAATACATCATATACCGGCAGGGTCTTCCCTACGAGATTGTCACTGACAACGGCTCCCAGTTCATCTCTCACACCTTTGAAGATTTTTGTGCGCGCTGGAACATTCGCCTCAACAAGTCAACACCACGGTACCCCCCAAGGCAATGGCCAAGCCGAGACCACAAATAAGACTATCATCGACGGTCTAAAAAAGCGTCTCGAAGCAAAGAAGGGATTGGGCCAACGAACTCGACGGCGTACTTGGGTCTCATCGCACTTCACCTCGACGAGTAACGGGCAAAACCCCATTTTCTTTAGCTTATGGGTGCGAGGCCATGGCACCTGCCGAGGCTAACGTCGCTACACTTCGACACAAAGAACTCCCAAAGAACACCACGCTCAACGACAAAATGCTTCTTGACACGCAACCAATCCCTTCTCCGGATGCAAAACTACCAGCAACAAACAGCTCGGTACTACAACAAAAAGGTATGCAATCACCACTTCCAAGAAGGCGATCTCGTCCTTCGTGAGGTCTTCGAAAACAACAAAGAGTACCGCGCCGGAAAACTTGGAGCAACTTGGGAAGGCCCTTACATCGTCGCTCGCGTAGTCCGCCTCGTTTCTTACGAGCTCAACGCAATGGACGACACTCCTCTACCGCGGTCATGGAGCATCAACTGTCTCAAGCGTTACTACGACTAGGACCGGCTTAACGCCTTAAAAAAAAATTAAGACTAGTGGCTCGGCTATCTTTTGGTTACCGAACCACCTTTCTTCTTCAAAATCATTTTCTTTTCAGAAACCGAGCCGAACTTTTGTAATTTGAACTACGAGTGGCTTGATCATTTTCCAGGGAACGTAGGCAGCCCTTTCGGGTCCAGCTACAACTTCAAAATTTTATTAACTTTTGGTTTACAAAATTACTTCGACGTCATTGCCAGACGATCGACTTTGCCTTAGCACATACTATGGATGAACTCTATCACTAAAAAACTGAGACCTCGACTCGTATCACTATCCGAAGGTTATGTGAATGACTTAGTCACCTTGCTCTATCGCGATGCTTTGGCATGCTCACATTCAACTTAACAGAGCACAAATAAGCCAAGCAAAAATTAGCTTCGACATCTTTACGAGCACAAATAAGCCTTGCACTCAAAAATGATCTTACATCGTATCTCTGCTGAAATTTGTTGCGATTTCCTATCATTGGACCACCGCGGCACATCCATGGCAACTCTCAGGATATCGGCATCGTCAGAACGTTACATTTCTAACTTATAATCGATTCGATGCGTAAGCCGAGCTCAAATAAGACTTCTACGAAGCATACATTAGTCTCACCGCCCTAAGATGAATTTGAGTTAAGTTTGTAGTTTACTATATTAATCTCTGACGACGTATATTTGTCAGTTTTGGACTTGATTGAATTGATCACTCATTTAAGTTCAAATAAATGAATTCGAATGTGCATCAAAGATTTGAAGAAAGGATTTTTCTAACTTAGTTTTCAAAATTGAGCGACCTCGTCGCATTACAAGTGTGACCTCGCCACGGTACCGAAGGAAAAAGCAATACATAACATAATCTATGAGCTACTGTTTCTTCGGAGGCTCCGAAACAGCCAGGGTTGTTGAGCTCGGAGTCTTGGCGTCCTTAGCCAGCTTCTCGGCCGCCGCGGCAGCCTCTACCAACT
>KE155852.1:83838-93952 GCA_000411075.1 Sisymbrium irio
ACATTGTTTACCACTTGAAATAAGCATTAGGAGACACCATTAATCAACCATCCAAATGAAAAAAAAAATGGAAATATGGTGAGCAAATGAGTCCCATTTGGATCCAAAAGGGAACATGATGTCCCAGAATGCTTAAAACAAACTTTTAATGAGTAACAAGGCTAGTGACATTGTTTACCACTTGAAATAAGCATTAGGAGACTCCCAAATGAAGAATGAGAATAATATCTACCTTATTTATCATTCACTTAGACACACCATTAATCGACCATCCAAATGACAAAAAATGGGAATCTCGTGAGCAAATGAATCCGATTTGGATCCAGAAGGAAACATGACATCCCAGAATGGTTAAAACAGACTTTTAATGAGTAACAAGGCTAGTGGCAATAACTACCCCTTAAAATAAGCATTAGGAGACTCCCAAATGAAGAAAGTGAATCATCTCTAATTTTTTATCATTCAATTAGAGACACTATTAAATAACCATTTAAATGAAAATAATAGGAATCTGGCGAGAAAATGAGTCCCATTTGGAGAAAAAGCTAACATGAATTCCCAGAATGCTTAAAACAGAGTTTTATTGTGTAACAAAGCTAGTGATAATAAATACCAGTTAAAATAAGGATTAGGAGACTCTCAAATGAAGAAAATGCATCATTTCTACCTTGTTTATCATTCAATTAGAGACACCATTAATCAACCATCCAAATGAAAAAAAATGGGAATATGGTGAGCAAATGAGTCCCATTTCGTTTCAAAAGGGAACATGATGTCCCAGAATGCTTAAAACACACTTTTAATGAGTAACACGGCTAGTGACATTGTTTACCACTTGAAATAAGCATTAGGAGACTCCCAAATGAAGAATGAGAATCATATCTACCTTATTTATTGTTCACTTAGACACACCATTAATCAACTATCGAAATGACAAAAAATGGGAAGCTCGGGAGCAAATGAGTCCCATTGGATCCAAAAGGGAACATTATGTCCCGAAATGCTTAAAACACACTTTTAATGAGTAATAAGGGTAGTGACAATGAATATTACTTGAAAATAAGCATTACGAGACTCCCAAATTAAGAATGTAAATCATCTCTATCTTGTTTACCATTCAATTAGACACCCCATTAATCAACCATCCAAATGACAACAAATAGGAATCTTCTGAGCAAATGAGTTTCATTTGGATCCAAAAGGAAACATGATGTCCCAGAATGCTTAATACAGGCTTTTAATTAGTAACAAGGCTAGTGACAATGAATACCCCTTGAAATAAGCACTAGGAGACTCCCAAATGAAGAAAGTGAATCATCTCTATCTTTTTATCATTCAATTTGAGACACCATTAATCAACCATCCAAATGACAAAAAATTGGAATCTGGTGAGGAAATAAGTGTCATTTGAATGAGTAACAAATCCACTAACAATGAATACCACTTGAAATAAACATTAAAAGACTCTGAAAACGAATCATCTCTACCTTGTTTATCATTCAAATAGACACACCATTTATTAACCATCCAAAGGACAAAAAATGGGAATCTGGTGAGCAAATGACTCCCATTTGGTTCGAAAAGGAAACATGATATCCGAAAATGCTTAAAACAGACTTTTATTGAGGAACAATGGTAATGAAATTAATAGCACCTGAAATAAGCATGAGAAGACTCTTAAATGAAGAAGGAAAATAATATCTATCTTATTTATCATTCAATTAGAGACACCATTAATCAAACATTCAAATGACAAAAATTGGGAATTTGGTAAGCATATGAGTCCCATTTGAATCCAATAGGGAACATGATATCCAAGAATGCTTAGAGCGGACTTTTAATGAGTAACAAGGCTAGTGAAAGTGAATACCACTTGAAATACGCATTAGAAGTATATCTACCTTTTTTATCATTCAATAAGAAACACCATTAATAAACCTTCCAAATGACAAAAAATGAGAATCTGGTAAACATATGAGTCTCATTTGGATCCAAAAGGGAACATCATGTCCCGTAATGCTTAAAAAAGAAAGTGAGTCATCTATACCTTTTTTATTATTCAATTAGAGACACCATTAATCAACCATCCAAATGACAAAAAATGGGAATATGGTGACCAAATGAGTCCCATTTGAATCAAAAGCGAACATGAAGTTCCAAAATGCTTTAAACAGACTTTTAAAGGCTACTGACAATGAATACCACTTAAAATAGGCATTAGAAGACTCCCAAATGAAGGAGGAGAAGGAATTCTACCTTGTTTATCATTCAGTTAGAGACACAATCAATAAATCATCCAAATGACAAAAAATGAGAATCTGGTAAGCGTATGAGTCCCATTTGGATCCAATAGGGAACATGATGTCCCAAAATGCTTAGAACAAAATTTTAGTGAGTAACAAAGCTAGTGACAATGAATACTAGTTAAAATAAGAATGAATAAAGTGAGTTATCTCTACCTTTTTTATCATTCAATTAGAGACATCACTAATCAACCATCCAAATGACAAAACATGGGAATCTGGCGAGCAAATGAGTTTCATTTGGATCCAAAAGGGAACATGATGTCCTATAATGTTTAAAACATACTTTTAATGAGTAACAAGGCTAGTGACAATGAATACCCCTTGAAATAAGCATTAGGAGACTCCCAAATGAAGAAAGTGAATCATCTCTACTTTTTTATCATTCAATTAGAGACACTATTAATTAACCATTTAAATGAAAATAATGGGAATCTGGCGAGAAAATGGGTCCCATTTGGATCAAAAGCTAACATGAAGTCCCAGAATGTTTAAAACAGACTTTTAATGAGTAACAAGGCTAGTGATAATGAATACCAGTTAAAATAAGCATTAGGAGACTCTCAAATGAAGAAAGTGCATCATCTCTACCTTGTTTATCATTCATTTAGAGACACAATTAATCAACCATCAAAATGAAAAAAATGGGAATATGGTGAGCAGATGAGTCCCATTTGGATCCCAAAGGTAACATGATGTCCCAGAATGCTTAAAACACACTTTTAATGAGTAACAAGGCTAGTGACATTGGTTACCACTTGAAATAAGCATTACGAGACTCCCAAATGAAGAATGAGAATCATCTCTACCTTATTTATCATTCACTTAAACACACCATTAATCAACCATCCAAATGACAAAAAATGGGAATCTCGTGAGCAAATGAGTGCCATTTGGATCCAAAAGGAAACATGATGGCCCAGAATGCTTAATACAGACTTTTAATGAGTAACAAGGCTAGTGAAAATGAATACCCCTTGAAATAAGATATTAGGAGACTCCCAAATTAAGAAAGTGAATCATCTTTATCTTTTTTATCATTCAATTTGAGACACCATTAATCAACCATGCAAATGACAAAAAATTGGAATCTGGTGAGGAAATGAGTCTCATTTGAATGAGTAATAAGTCTACTGACAATGAATACCACTTGAAATAAGCATTAAAAGACTCTGAAAACGAATCATCTCTACCTTGTTTATCATTCAAATAGACACACCATTAATTAACCATCCAAATGATAAAAAATGGGAATCTGGTGAGCAAATGACTCCCATTTGGATCGAAAAGGAAACATGATATCCCAAAATGCTTAAAACAGACTTTTCGTGAGTAACAATGGTAATAAAATTAATAGCACCTGAAATAAGCATGAGAAGACTCTTAAATGAAGAAGGAGAAGAATATCCACCTTGTTTATCCTTCAATTAGGGACCCCATTAATCAAACATTCAAATGGCAAAAATTGGGAATTTTGTAAGAATATGAGTCCCATTTGAATCCAATAAGGAACCTGATATCCCAGAATGCTTAGAACAGACATTTAATGAGTAACAAGGCTAGTGTCAGTGAATACCACTTGAAATACGCATTTGAAGACTCTAAAATGAAGGAGGAGAAGTATATATACCTTGTTTATCATTCAATAAGATACACCTTTAATAAACCATCCAAATGACAAAAAATAAGAATCTGGTAAACATATGAGTCTCATTTGGATCCGAAAGGGAACATGATGTCCTGGAATGCTTAAAAAAGACTTTGAGTGAGTAACAAGGCTAGTGACAATGAATACTAATTAAAATAAGCATGAAGAAAGTGACTCATCTCTACCGTTTTTATCATTCAATTAGAGACACCATTAATCAACCATCCAAATGACCAAAAATGGGAATATTGTGACCAAATGAGTCCCATTTGGATCAAAAGCGAACATGAAGTCCCTGAATGCTTTAAACAGACTTTTAATGAGTAACAAGGCTAGTGACAATGTTTACCACTTGAAATAAGCATTAGGAGACTCACAAATGAAGAATGAGAATCATCTCTACCTAATTTATAATTTACTTAGACACACCATTAATCAACCATCCAAATGACAAAAAATGGGAAACATGATATCTCAGAATGGTTAAAACAGACTTTTTAATGAGTAATAAGGCTAGTGACAATGAATACCACTTGAAATAAACATTAGGAGACTCCCAAAATTAAGAATGAAAATCATCTCTACGTTGTTTATCATTCTATTAGACACATCATTAATCAACCATCCAAATAACAAAAATTGAGAATCTGGTGAGCAAATGACTCCCATTTGGATCCAAAAGGAAACATGATATCCCAGAATGCTTAAGACAGACTGTTAGTGAGTAACAAGGCTAGTGACAGTGAATACAACTTGAATTAAGCATGAGAAGACTCTTAAATGAAGAAGGAGAAGAATATCTACCATGTTTATCATTCAATTAGGGACCCCATTAATCAAACATACAAATGACCCCATATGATTCCCATTTGAATCCAATAGGGAACATGATATCCCAGAAAGCTTATAACTGACTTTTAATGAATAACTAGGCTAGTGACAATGAATACCACTTGAAATAAGTATTAGAAGACTCTAAAATGAAGGAGGAGAAGCATATCTATCTTGTTTATCATTCGGTTAGAAACAACACCCTTAATAAACCATCCAAATGATAAAAAATGGGAATCTGGTAAGCATATGAGTCCCTTTTGGATCCAATAGGGAACATAATGTCTCGGAATGCTTAAAACAGACATTTAGTGAGTAACAAGGCTCGTGACAATGAATACCACTTTCAATAAGCATTAGAAGACTCTGAAATGAAGGAGGCGAATCATATCTTTTTTTTTTATCATTCAATTAGAGACACCATTAATAAACCATCCAAATGACAAAAAAAATGGGAATCTGGTAAGCATATGAGTCCCATTTGGATCCAATAGGGAACATGATGTCCGAGAATGCTTAAAACAGACTTTTAGTGAGTAACAAGGCTAACGATAATGAATATCAGTTAAAATAAGCATTAGGAGACTCCCAAATAAAGAAAGTGAACCATCTCGACCTTTTTATCATTCAATTAGAGATACCATTAAGTAACCATCCAAATCACAAAAATGGGAATATGGTGAGAAATGAGTCCCATTTGGATCAAAATGGAACATGATGTCTCAGAATGCTTAAAACAGATTTTTAATGAGTAACAAGGCTAGTGATAATGAATACAAGTTAAAATAAGCATAAGGAGACTCCCAAATGAAGAAAGTGAATCATCTCTACCTTTTTTATCATTCAATTAGAGATACCATTAATGAACCATCCAAATGACAAAAAATGGGAATTTGGTTAGCAAATTAGTCCCATTTAGATCCAAAAGGGAACATGATGTCTCAGAATGCTTAATACAGACTTTTAGTGAGTAACAAGGCTAGTAACAGTGAATACAACTTGAATTAAGCATGAGAAGACTCCTAAATGAAGAAGGAGAAGAATATCTTCCTTGTTAATCATTTAATTAAGGACCCCATTAATCAAACATCCAAATGACAAAAATTGGGAATTTGTAAGCATATGATTCGCATTTGAATCCAATAGGGAACATGATATCCCAGAATGCTTAGAAAAGACTTTTAATGAGTAACAAGGCTAGTGACAATGAATACCACTTGAAATAAGCATAAGAAAACTCTAAAATGAAGGAGGTGAAGCATATCTATCTTGTTTATCGTTCAGTTAGAGACACCATTAATAAATCATCCAAATGATAAAAAATGGGAATCTGGTAAGCATATGAGTCCCATTTGGATCCAATAATGAACATGATGTCCATGAATGCTTAAAACACACTTTTAATGAGTAACAAGGCTAGTGACAATGAATACCACTTAAAATAATCATTAGAAGACTTCTAAACGAAAAAGTGAATCATTTCTACCTTTTTATCATTCAATTAGAGATACCATTAATAAACCATCCAAATGACAAAAATGGGAAACGGGAAAGCATATGGGTCCCATTTGGAGCCAAAAGGAAACATGATGTCCCCGAATGCTTAAAACAGACTTTTAATGAGTAACAAAGCTATTGATAATGAATATCAGTTAAAATAAGCTTTAGGAGACTCCCAAATGAAGTAAGTGAATCAT
Organism: Sisymbrium irio; assembly: GCA_000411075.1. Lineage (NCBI taxonomy): Eukaryota > Viridiplantae > Streptophyta > Magnoliopsida > Brassicales > Brassicaceae > Sisymbrium > Sisymbrium irio. Next base: position 90,318 of record KE155852.1, read on the forward strand.
CTCTACCTTGTTTATCATTCAATTAGAGACACACTTAATCAACCATCTAAATGACAAAAAATGGGAATATAGTGAGCAACTGAGTCCCATTTGGATCCAAAAGGGATCATGATGTCTCAGAATGCTTAAAACAGACTTTTAATGAGTAACAATGCTAGTGAAAATGTTTACCACTTGAAATAAGCATTAGGAGACTCCCAAATGAAGACTGAGAATCTTCTCTACCTTTTTTATCATTCAATTAGAGACACCATTAATCAAACATTCAAATGACAAAAATGTGAATCTGACGAGTAAATGAGTCCCATTTGGATCCAAAAGGGAACATGATGTCTCATAATGCTTAAAATTGACTTCTAATTAGTAACAAGGCTAGTGACAATGAATACAAGTTAAAATAAGTATTAGGAGACTACCCAATTTAGAAAACGAATCATTTCTACCTTGTTTATCATTCAATTAGACACACAATTAATCAACCATCCAAATGACAAAAAAATTGGAATCTGGTAAGCAAGTGACTCCCATTTGGATCGAAAAGGAAACATCATATCCCAGAATGCTTAAAACATACTTTTAGTGAGTAACAAGGCTAGTGACAATGAATAGCACTTGAAATAAGCATGAGAAGACTCTTAAATGTAGAAGAAGAAAAATTTATACCTTGTTAATCATTCAATTAGGGACCCCATTAATCAAACATCAAAATGACAATAATTGGGAATTTGGTATGGATCCAATAGGGAACATGATATCCCAGAATGCTTAGAACATATATTTTATAAGTAACAAGGCTAGTGACAATGTATACCACTTGAAATAAGCATTATAATACTCTAAAATGAAGGAGGAGAAACATATCTACCTTGTTTATCATTCCATTAGAGACACCATTCATAAACCATCCAAACGAAAAAATTGGGAATCTGAAGAGTAATGGATCCAATAGGGAATATGATGTCCCGGAATAGGCTAGTGACAATGGATCAAAAGGGAACATGATGTCCCGGAATGCTTAAAACAGAATTTTAGTGAGTAACAAGGCTAATGAAAATGAATACCAGTTAAAATAAACATTGGGAGACTCCCAAAGGAAGAAAGTGAATCATCTCTACCTTTTTTATCATTCAATTAGAGATACCATTAATCAACAATCCAAATGACAAAAAATGGGAATGTGTTGAGCAAATGAGTTCCATTTGGATCAAAAGGGAATATGATGTCCCAGAATACTTAAAACATACTTTTAATGAGTAATAAGGCTTCTGATAATGAATACCAGTTAAAATAAACATTAGAAGACTCCCAAATAAAGAAAGGGAATCATCTCTACCTTGTTAATCATTTAATTAGAGAAACCATTAATCAACCATCCAAATGAAAAAAAAAACGGGAATATAGTGAGCAAATGAGTCTCATTTGGATCCAAAAGGGAACATGATGTCCCAGAATGCTTAAAACAGACTTTTAATGAGTAACAAGGCTAGTGACAATATTTACCACTTAAAATAAGCATTAGGAGACTCCTAAATGAAGAATGAGAATCATCTCAACCTTGTTTATCATTCACTTAGACACACCATTAATCAACATTCCAAATGACAAAAAATGGTAATCTTGTGTGCAAATGAGTCCCATTTGGATCCAAAAGGAAACATGATATCCCAGAATGCTTAAAACAGACTTTTAATGAGTAACAAGCTAGTGACAATTATTACCACTTGAAATAAGCATTAGGAGACTCCCAAATGAAGAAAGTGAATCATCTCTATCGTTTTTATCATTCAATTAGAGACACCATTAATCAACTATCCAAATGACAAAATATGGGAATCTGGTGAGGAAATGTGTCCCATTTGAATCCAATAAGGAACATGATATCCCAAAATGCTTAAAACAGACTTTTAATGAGGAAGAATGCTACTAACAATGAATACCACTTGAAATAAGCATTACAAGACTCTAAAATGAAGAAGAAGAAGCATATCTGCCTTGTTTATAATTCAATTATAAACCATCCAAATGACAAAAATGAGAAACTGGTGAGCATATGAGTCCCATTTGGATTAAATAGGGAAATGATGTCCCGACATGCTTAAAACAGACTTTTAGAGAGTAGCACGGCTAGTGACAATGAAATCCAGTTAAAATAAGCATTAAGAAAAATAGTCATCCCTAAATTTTTTATCATTCAATTAGAGACACCATTAATCAACCATCCAAATGACAACAAATGGGAATCTGGCGAGCAAGTGAGTCCTGTTTGGATCCAAAAGGAAACATGATTTCCCAGAATGCTTAAAACAGACTTTTATTAATCAATAAGGCTAGTGATAATGAATACCAGTTAAAATAAGTATTAGCAAACACCCAAATGAAGAAAGTTACATCTTTACCTTGTTTATCATTCAATTAGACACACCATCTATCAACCATCCAAATGACAAAAATTGGGAATATAGTGAGCTAATGAGTCCCATTTGGATCGAAAAAAAGAACATGATGTCTCAGAATGTTTAAAACAGACTTTTAATGAGTAATAAGGCTAGTGACAATGAGTACCACTTGAAATAAGCATTAGGAGACTCCCAAATGAAGAAAGTGAATCATCTCTATCTTTTTATCATTCAATTAGAGACACCATTTATCAACTATCCAAGTGACAAAAAATGGGAATCTGGTGAGGAAATTTCTCCCATTTGAATCCAATTAGGAACATGATATCCAAAAATGCTTAAAACAGACTTTTAATGAGGAAGAAGGCTACTAACAATGAATACCACTTGAAATAAGCATTACAAAACTCTAAAATGAAGGAGGAGAAGCATATCTGCCTTGTTTATCATTCAATTATAAACCATCCAAATGACAAAAATGAGAATCTGGCGAGCATATGAGTCCCATTTGGATCAAATAATGAAATGATGTCCCGACATGCTTAAAACAGACTTTTAGTGAGTAGCACGGCTAGTGACAATGAAAACCAGTTAAAATAAGCATTAAGAAAGTGAGTTATCTCTACCTTTTTTATCATTCAATTAGAGACACCATTAATCAACCATCCAAATGACAATAAATGGGAATCTGGCGAGCAAATGAGTCCTATTTGGATCAAAAAGGGAACATGATGTCCCAGAATGCTTAAAAAGACTTTTATTGAGTAATAAGGTTAGTAATAATGAATACCAGTTAAAATAACTATTAGGAAACACCCAAACGAAGAAAGTTACATCTTTACCTTGTTTATCATTCAATTAGACACACCATTTATCAACAATCCAAATGACAAAAATTGGGAATATGTTGAGCTAGTGAGTCCCATTTGGATCCAAAAAAGAACATGATGTCCCAGAATGTTTAAAACAGACTTTTAATGAGTAATAAGGCTAGTGACAATGAATACCACTTGAAATAAGCATTAGGAGACTCCCAAATGAAGAAGGAGAATCATCTCTACGTTGGTCATAATTCAATTGGAGACACCATTAAACAACCATACAAACGTAAAAATGGGAAGCTGGAAAGCATATTAGTCTCCTTTGGATCCATAGGGAACATGATTTCCCTGAATACTTAAAACACACTTTTAATGAGTAACAAGGCTAGTGACAATGAATACCACTTGAAATAAGCAT
>KE155853.1:4439-19104 GCA_000411075.1 Sisymbrium irio
ATTTTATTTTTGTAAGAAAGTTTAATAGTGTTTGGTAATAGGAATAGTAGATTAAAATAAATGAAAAATAAAAAATGCTGAGAAAAAATGAGAAGTTGACACATCAGCAAAATGTCTCTCAAATGGTTCTCCTTTAATATATAGTAGATAAATAGGAAATATTTAGATATTTAATAGATATTCATATTTTATTTTTGTAAGAAAGTTTAATATTGTTTGACAATATGAATAGCAGATTAAAATAAATAAAAAATAGTAAATACGGAGAAAAAATGAGAAGTTAACACATTAGTAAAATGTCCCTCAAATGGTTCCTCTTTAATATATAGTAGATAATAGATTCTTTTACTCTCCTTTCTTCACATCATTTAAAACCGAGACGAATGTTATGTGAGAAGGATGTATCTTTTCCTTCATTTTATATATCTAAAATATAAAAATTCATCCGTAAAAATCAAATAATTTGTATAACTCATGACATAAAACCCTAGCCAGAAACCCTTTTTCTTGCATCCAACAAGGATCTATTATGACGTCTGCTTCTACCTTGCTCAAATTAACTCCTCTTCATCAATGGAATCCGGCTTTTTCATACACGCAACGGAAACAACATGGTACTGCTCGCTGTCGTTTCTTCTCCAAACCCCAACGTCTCAAGATCTCCTGTGAACACAAACAATTGAATACAAACGCGATATCTGATTCGTTACCCGTGATTTTTCCAAATTACGACTTGGCTGGGTCCGGTGGTAGGATTGGCGGTTCCGCCTTTTCTTCTTCTCCTTCATCTTCTTCTTCCTCTTATTCTTTTTCTTCTTTTTCCTCTTCTTGTTGTTGTTGGTGGTCAAGCTTCTTGACTCTGAGAAGCTTCTTGTCTCTGAGGTTTTCTTTTTCTTGTGGATGGATCGTAGCACTTTTTGTGGCGCTCTCTGTGGTTTTTGTGGTTTCGATTCTTATTTTTTGGGTGCTTTTTCTTGTTATTAAATTCCTGTATGAGGCTCTTACCAGATCAAGTCCCAAAACTAGCGTTGTTAAACTTCAGGTGACCTAATTTCTTTGATTCCTGGAAAGCTGTGGAATGCATATCCTTCTTGTTTTTTCTTTAAGGCTTTTGCATCTCAGGTGGGGTTGCTTGGTTCAGCGAGGACCATACAACGAGATTTCGATCGCCTCGCAGAAAATGCAGATACATCCACAAAAGAGGGCCTGGCCAATCTTTTAACTGGTAACCCCTATTTTAGTGTTATAATTTTTTTTCTTTAAATCTTGTGTACGACTCGTTTTTTTCTTTTGTGTCTTGCAGAGGCAACATTGGATTCGTTGAGGCATCTGGACTATTGCATCTCTTGTTACTCATCAGTAAGTCTACACGGAATGATTTGCGCCATGTGTATTCACCATTCTATAGGATCATTCAGTGAACATGGACGCACAACCTAACCACTATATATGTTTGAATCGTCTACTCTCAGGTAGATGTGAAGCAGAGTGAACAAGAGGGAGAGAATCGATTTAAACGACTATCCATTGATGAACGGGGAAAATTCCACGAGGAGATACTTGTTAACGTGAATAGCGTAAAGCGAAAAAGCTCCAAGATTAAGAGAGCTAGCGGTTTCAGCAACGAATATATTGTGGTAAGTGCATGAGATGAGACTTGTTAAAAAAGCAGTAAATGATTTGCAAAATTGTTAAGCGAGTTATCAGTTTATGTTTGCACCACGGGTGGGTAACATTAGTCAATAAGTTGCTTTACTTTGAGTTTATCAACTGTTTAAAAGGAAGTGTTGTTGTACATGGTCAGATAACCATCTTGGTGGTTGCAAAGGGTACTATACAGAAACTGCAACCAATAAACGGAATTGAGGATCTCAAGGAAGCTTTACTGACACTCGGGTCGATACCGACAAGTCGAATAATGGTAAGAGATTCTGTATCCCTAAGTTTGCATAATATATGGGAACAGTTTAAAAGTTAATGAAACATGTTAAAAAAATATAAAATATTGCAGGCAGTAGAAATACTTTGGACACGACAGAACGACAATGGGTCTTTGTCAGAAATAGAACTACTTAAAGACTACCCTTCTTTGAAGCCTTTCTAAAGATTTTCTCATTTCTATATTATTACTATGTGATTTACCCGCCGGTATTTTGCAGATTTTATTTTGTTTATGTCTTTTGTATTTTTATATTCATATTCATAGTATATTTTGTAAGATTATTATTAAGTTGGTAAAAATTATAAGAGAGTACTGCGAATTATGAAACATACAAAAGCAATAATGATTGTCAAGTAATGACTGAGTTGACTCAGTATTTCTCAAAGAAGTGATTTGGCAAATGAGATTTGCTCTTACGTTTATATTCTGTTATTTAGTGTTCACTTCTTATGTTTTGGTTCTTTCTCCTCCCGTCTGTGATGTTCTTTTTCTTTAATATATGACATCCCTTGATTTTTCCGACGACGGCGGTCAAGCTCAAGAAAACAGAGTCCATGTCCGAGTTAAGATCCAAGTTTGCTCGGACAGAGTCAGGTCGGAATGAGGCGACGAATGCCCCTCCTCAAGTTGGAGCATATAGGTCCTGAATGCCTCCCTCCTCAAGTTGGAGCATATAGGTCCCGAATGCCTAACTTGACCTTGAAACCATCAAACTCATTTTTGCCTAATGCCTTTGTAAAGACATCAGCGAGTAGTATATGAAGTAGCAATGGTCCCTGCAGTGATTTCATCCTTCACAAAATGACAGTCAAGTTCTATATGTTTCGTTCTCTCGTGAAAGACTGGGTTATTACCAATGTGCCAAGCTGCTTTGCTGTCGCATTTGAGACTCATTGGTTGTTTGTGCTGAATGCCAAGAGCTTGGAGGATACGTTTTAACCAAATAAGCTCTTTGGTTAGATATGCCATAGCCCCATATTCAGCTTCAGCTGAAGACATACTAGCTGTTGCTTGCTTTTTTGTCTTCCAAGATATTGGTGAGCTACCTAGCTGAACAAAATATCCTGATATCGATCGTCTTGTCAAGGGACAACTCGCCTAATCAGAGTCCGTCCAACCAGTGATTTACAGGTTGTCATTAGCACGTAGTAAAATGCCTTGCCCCGGATTTCCTTTTAGGTAGTGAACCACGCGCAATGCCGCTTGCCAGTGATCCTCTTGTGGTTTTTTCATAAATTGAGACAGCACATGAACAGAGTAAGCCAAATCTGGTCGTGTTACTCCTAAATAAATCAAACGACCCACAAGCTGGCAGTACTTTGTTGGATCGAAAGGTAAACTCGACGTGGATAATGCCAACTAATGATTCTGCTCTACCAGAAACGTTGCAGGGTTAGAGTTGATAAGTCCTACTTCCTCGTTCAGCTCCATTGCATATTTCCGTTGACTCAAATACATACCAGATTTGTTTCTTGCAACCTCAATTCCTAAGAAGTACTTCAACAGACCTAAATCCTTCATTTTAAAACCAGACGCGAGATATGACTTGAAGAAAGCTACTGAATCCGGTTTATTGCCTGTGATTATCAAGTCATCCACATAAATCAGGATTTGCAGGTGTGTTGTACCTTTATCATAAGTGAACAAGGAGTAATCGGAGAGACACTGAACAAAACCATACTCCTTCAGCGCATTTGTTAGCTTGGCAAGCCAGCAACGTGGAGCCTGTCGTAGACCATATAGAGATTTGCTTAGACGACACACTTTGTTTGCATCTGTCGAGTTGAAACCGGGAGATAATTTCATATAAACTTCTTTATTCAGATCACCATGCAAGAAAGCGTTATGAACATCCATCTGGTGTACGTCCCAACCACTCTTTATAGACATATGTGGAGAAACAAACGCACCGTTCCCATTTTGGCCACTGGTGCAAAAATTTCCTTATAATTAATTCCCTCAATCTGGTTATTTCCCAGAACTACTAGTCGAGCTTTGAATCTTTCAATTGTTCCATCCGATCGGTACTTAACCGTGTAGACCCATTTACAGCCGATAATAAGATCCATGGTCTCACTCTTGTTGTTAGTGATCTTCCTAGAGATCCTTGTTCGAGCTCAGAGAGCAATGCCAGAGACACAGTTCATTTTCCAAGGAAACCAACAATCAGAAATTCAATTACAAGGAGAAGCAACCATCAGACCTAACGGACTATTGAGACTCACCGAACAAAACTCAAACCTCGGGTGCTATGGATGGATGGTTACAATTTTAACTTCCAAAAATGAAAAAACAACCAAAATATATTGTCAAAAGTTTATCTTTGTTTTTTATATTCGAAAGATAAAAATTATAACAAAAATAAATGACTTTAACTTTAATAGTTATTTTAAAAATTATTTATCTTATACTTAATATAAAAAAGGAACAGATTATTTCCTTTCAAAGTTAAATTTTTATTTTTTTAATTCAAGTATAAAGTTAATAAATTTCAACAAGAACTTCAGTTGAAAAACCATAATTCTAATTAAATTATCAAAAATTTTGAATTTACAGATTTAATTCAAACAATAATGTAATATTCTTAAGTAAAAAAATCTATAAAACAGAAATACTATAAAGTTTTGTATTTTATTTTAAAATTTAATAGCCAATGACTATTCTCTCTCTTTTTAATATGAATAATTATAAACAGAAATAGAATTAATTTCAAAGTTATAACTTTTTTTAATTCAAGTATAAAGACAATAAAATCCAACAATAACTTCACAGAAAACAAAACCATAATTATAATTAAATTATAAAATTTACAGATTTAATTAGAAAATAACGTAATATTCAGCATCTATTTAATTCTTAATATCGACAAACTACAATAAAAAAAATGCTCAAAAAATGCTCAAAAAAATGCTCAAAAAATGCTCAAAAAAAAAAAGATCCCATGTATACACTAGTAGTTAAAAAAAACAGGGCAGCGCTACATATGGAGAGAAAAAAAAACAGAGAGAAAAAGAAGCGAAGACCATTTTTGTTCTCTTTTTCAGTTTCTCATCAATATCAAACTCTAATTCGTCGATAGAGTGAACTCATGGACACTTTGAAATTACCGCCTCAAGGAGATTGGAACACTGAATACAAACTACACATCGCTGGTCGTGACACAGCTCGTCTCCAGATTAAGCGCAAAGAATCCATATTAAGCAGCTCGTCTACAAAATCACAAAAACTCGGTTCGATTTAGGTATTGTTCCGGTGACACTATTCTACGCGGTTGCTGTTGCCGTCGGAGTTGTTATCAAGAATTATTTCACCAAAATCATTATGGAGCTTTTTACATTACATCCACATATCTCTTTGTATTAGGAGACAGAGTTTTGACTGAATTCTTATGTACATGCTTTAATTCAACTAGAAGAACCACTCAACTTATAAATCGTACAATTTCTTAATTGGTTCCTGTTTTTTTTATAGCTTTTACATCTGGTTTTTTAGATCCCATGATTGTCTCATGAATCTTGGTCACTCTTTTAATATTTCATAATTCCTATTGGAGGTAGAAGAAAAACGAAAATATAGTTTTAAAACCTCCTATTTGAAGGATCCTAACCTTCTTCTTTGCATATTTTAGTGTGTCGCTTTCCATGATTTCGTGAAGAAAAGAATAGATCTGCATAGCAGCAATCCTCCTCCCATCAAGAAATTTTCTCCAAAATGTGATTCTCGAACTGACTTTTTGTGTGTCAACCATTGGATTCTCACTGCACTGCGACGCGGCTTCTTGGAGTTCTTTATGAGCAAAAAACTGGTTAAGCTCACAATATCCAATACAGGATTTTGTTTCCGAGGTTGTCTTCCTGCTGGGGGTGTTGAATCAAGAGAGATACAGAATTAAGCGAGATAAGCTCTCAACTCTCAACATGAGAGTGGAATTAAGTTGAATCAAGCGAGATATGCTCAGAGAATATTGGAAGAGGCTGGAATGAGGGATCGCAATCCTGTTCTTAAACTAATGGAAACAGGACACAACTCTCTAAAGTAGAGAATGAGAAGAAATCGATGCTACTCTATACAGGAGGAATGTTGGTTGTTTACGCTATCTGCTATACACAAGGCCAGACTTGTGTTATGCTGTAGGAGTTTTTAGCATATATATGCAGAGTCCACGGGAATCCCATGGAGTTGCGATGAAGCAATGCTTAAGGTATTTAAAGGGAACTGCAACACTAGGATTGTCTTACGAGAGGTCTAAAACGCCAAGGCTCATTGGGTACAGTGACAGTAGTCACAATGTAGATCCAGATGATGGACGGAGTACTTCGGGGCACATCTTTTATCTTGGATATAGTCCCATTACGTGGTGCTCTCAAAAACAGGATGTTGTGACGTTATCCTCATGTGAAGCAGAGTTTATGGCAGTTACTGAGGCAGGTAAGCAAGCTGTGTGGTTACAGGACCTTCTCTACGAGATTGTTGGGACATCAGGCGAGAAAGTGGTGATAAGAATTGACAACCAATCTGCTATTGTGTTAACGAAAAATCCGGTGTTCCATGGACGTAGTAAACACATTCATCGACGGTATCATTTTATCCGAGAGTCTGTGGAGAATGAGCAGATCATGGTTGAGCATGTGCCAGGGAATGAACAAATAGCTGATATTCTTACTAAGGCTTTGGGTAGAATCAAGTTCAAGGAGATGAGGGAGCTTATTGGTGTTCAAGAATTGAAGAGGAGTGATTTCAAGTTTAAAGAGGAGAATGTTGGAATAAGTTTGACTCACAAGTTAACCTAAATCCTAATGAGTTTAGGAATATGTTTAGGAGTTATCTAAACATATAGATAGTAGCTATAGTTAAAACCGGACCGATGACTGAACCGGATTTTGGGTCATGAGTCAATTTGATTCAACCGGGTTTAACCGGGTCCAACTAAATTTGATGATATTTTATAAATAATAACTTAATAAGTATAAGTATGTCTTCTGTTTTGAAATTTTTAGCGTGAGTTAGAGAGAGATCTAGAATTAAAAGAAGGATGAAAGTCAATTATGGCTGTGAATTATTCGTTTAACAAACTCTAGTAATGTTACTAATAATTATTTAATTGCATTTTTTAACATTTTTTCTGAACTCGGTTTCAATCTGGTTCGTTGGTTCACCAGTTTTTGGATTTTTGGTGGGTTGATATAGTTTTTAGCCGGTTCAACTTTCTTGGGTTTTGATACTAACCCAACCCGGGTATGTGTCCGGTTCGCGGGTTAACATGGTCCGACCGCCGGTCCGGTCCGGGTTTAAAAACACTGCTTATTACTGTAACATAATTTTGTATTGATGAAATATTTATGTACTCAAAAACTATCAGTTATAAATCATGTGATAGTGGTTTAGAGCATGTTTAATAGGAAAACAAGTTTTTAATGAATATTTAAATCAGTTTTTAATATGAGTACTATAAAATACATTTCTTATATGTCATATTTAGGAGACGTCTCTTTTATTCAAAGTTTTTTTTTTTTTTTTTAATTGCCAACTGAAAGTAAGAGATTTCATAAAAAATTGCATTAAATATGGTTTTCATGATAGATGGATTTTGGGTTATTAAGCAATCTGAATTTGAAAGTATTCTTTTTTTTTTGCTAAATATGTTACTATCATATTAATGAAAAAAGGAACTATAATATGCAACACCTATAAAATGATTTCCTTGGCAAAAAAAAATAAAAAACAAGAGAGGCATTACATAAGAGCAAATCAAAATAACTTAAAATTCACCGGATCCATAACAAGAACAAGTTGCCAAATCCTCGTCGATGGTTTCTCTCCAGTAGAATATTTTTTATCTTCCTGTCAATAAACTTGAAGATTGTTACAGCAAAGATCGCAGTCTGGTTATGCAGGATATTGTTCTTGCCTCCAAATCTGAAAGCATTCTACTATGTGATCACACTGAACCTGTTATTTTAGGTCTATTTAAATATCTGAAAAGATGGTTTATTTGTGAACTATACACTTCCCTTTTATAGATTAACTTGGACCCTTTCATAAATCTAAAAGCATCATTAATGCATAGAAACGAAAAACAATTAATCAAAATAATAAAATAATTAAAATTTATTTTTACAAAATAAAAGATCCATTAATAAAGCAACACGTGTAGAAAAATAGTAAAAGATGTTTTATGGAGAATTTAAATAAGCGACGTTTCTTTTTTCTCCTTTCTATTTTTAATTAATTTTTAATATTTTAACACTAAAAAATTTTCTTAGAAACGAGCGTTAATAATGCTCTAAGATACTATCAAGTTAATAATAAAAAAAGCAATCAGCGATAGAGACATCTAAATGTAACACAAAATTTATTGATTTGAAATTTAACATTTAAAAAAGAAAAAATGTACTCATATGCGATTAAAACTACTCGTTATACTTGGCCCAAAACAAAAAAAAACTTGTTATACATGATATTACTTGTCTTCTAATTTTTTAAAATAACTTTTTTTTTACTTTTTTTTTACTTTTTATTTTATTTTTGGTTTGATTTAAGTTATATACAAAGGAATTTGACGCGTGTCACCTTACCCGGTAGCAACAGCTTCATCAAGTTTACTGTAAGTGCAGCTGCACTAGATCCTTCCCCTTTTCACAAAACCCTACGCATAACCCCTAAACTCTCTCCAAACTCAAAAGAAAAATAAAAAAAATTCCCTAAACGTTCAATGTCCGCCGCCAGATCCGTCTTCCGCTCCGCCGCGAGCCGAGCAACCTCCGCCGCTTCAAGATTCTCCACCGGACCCAAAACTATGCCGTCATCTTCTCGGCCTGCGTTCCGGATGCCTAAACAGAGCCCTCTTTCAAACCGCATTTTCAGGTAAACAAGAATTTCCTAAAATCAAATCTGAAACACTTCGATTCTGCCGATTTGCTCCGTTCTGAGTTCTTCGTTTTTTTGCGAATATAAACGAAAGATCTCCGGTTGAACTGAGCTGCTGCGTGGAGACGATGCTTCCTTATCACACGGCTACTGCTTCAGCTTTGCTCAATTCGATGCTCTCAGCTTCACGCCGTGGTTGGATCGTTGAAGGTACCCTCACACTCTCTTCTTAGTTGACGGATGGAACTTGATTGTTTAGTTTAGGTTTGGAGTGAATATGCTTAGTTGACTAGTGCAGAGTGGTAATGATCTGTGTTGTTATATGCTTCTTGACACTCCCATTTACAGTTAGTCGTGGAGGGATAAACTTAAGGTCTTGATGGTTGTTGTGATCCTCTGAGTTATCTTTGTGTGCGCACATTTGATGTTTTGCTAGCTTTATAAGGCTTTTCTTTCTACAACACAACACAACACAAGTTTGGTGGATCCTGAGTAGTTTCTGGTGCTTGTGTGATTTCTTCCGCAGTACTAGAGTTCTTAGGGTCTATTCCCTTAAGATCTTGGTGTTTTTTATGACCTCGTGTCATTTCTTTTACAGATCTTTTTGGAATCGAATGTTTTGTCTGAATTAATCTACTTTTGAATAGTTGGATAGTCGAGGATAATAATATAGTTCTCTTTTACATATCTTGACACCAATTATCCAAATTTTCATGCATACATTGAGAACAAATCATTTTTTTTTTCCTTTGTAGGTCTAGACGAGACTAGATGAAGATCAATCAACAAAAATGATGTGAGTCAATTTATTATATCCTCTAGTTTGAGAGTTTTAGGTGTTTTACATGATTATAGATAACGGATCCTTAGGCTATTCTATTCCTAGGAAACATGAGTCATTTGTGGTTGATTTTGTGTGGTTTTCGTAGTTGTTACTGCGATTGCATATGTTTGAAATATACTGTTATGATTTCTCTGAACCTCTCGGACTAGAACACTTGTCATCAGCATAAGAATCAACACTGATACAAAATTGTATTCGCTCAGATTGCAATGATGATGTATGATGAATTACTGGGGAGAGGTCAGCGATGCATGCAGTCTAAGACAAGGTGGTGCAATTTACTTGGTTTCTTGAACGTGATCGTAGGACAGTTTATAAAAGGAAACTTTAGAAGTTGTGATAATAATCGAGTTGCGTCTCTTAGGTCACAAGATTTTGTCCCTTCCTTTTGTTTTACCTGTGCTGAAAGTTTCTAATGGAGTGCATGTATCGTTGTTTCTGGTGTCTTTGTAGATGGATGACTCTCCTTCTCACCATTGCAGTAAACAGGAAGATTTGTTTAAGAGTTATAAGACCACTTGTGTTGATACTTGAACCAGAAGAGGTGTTTCTGCAAATGTTTTTTTGCTGTTTAACTTTATAAATATCCAAAATGAATTGTTGAATCAATTCTCCTTCCATCAAATCGCCTTTTATTCTAGGTCGTTGTAGTTTGTTGGCAGCTGAAGTTATTTCTCATTGATTAATAATAAATCGACGGCTGGTAATATAATACTTTAGCATCATTCCTAGTATTAATTTTCCAACAATTCTCATAAACATTTTACTTAGATATTTGATTATTGAAATATTGCAATTTGAAAGATCATAATGTTATCCGTTCTATAAATTTATACAGCTACGGGTTGGATTAATTTATTGTTTAGGCAAATCTAATTTGGTTCCAAACAGGAACTTGTGAATCTTTAAAATTCTTAAAATTGAATAGTGAACGTTTATGAAGTGGAATGAAACAAACAGAACTATGTTTCACCCTACTGTTTATCTCTTGTCTTAACCTCTTGCCGACCATTTTAGTCTTTATGAGTTGAAGAAAAGAAAAAGAAAAGAGCAAATCAGTTTGATCAAAAAAGGAAAGAAAAGAGACAAAGTAAGACCACAAATGAGTCCGAGAACCAATCCCAAAGCCCAAACATGACATGTGACGAGCGTAGAGTCCACAAGGTCGTTGCGGTTGCTGAATAATAGAGAGTAACCAATCTATTTCCTTGATTGACTCGAGACGAACGAGCCGTAAATTTGGGAATCACGATCTACGTTACATAAGAGTTACCATAATCACATTTATTCTTGTTTTGTTCCGAATAAAAAACCTTTGAACTCCCATCCACCCCTCATCATAATTCCCGCTTGGTCCCATTCCAAAACAAGGATCTAGATTCTCCTACAGTGTAGAACAAATACATTTTCGTATGAGACAAAATTGTACCATGCCAAAGAAAGCCCGAATATTTCGCATATCTGTAGATCTGTAGTATTTCCTAAGCCCCAACGTGCAATTTGCAGAGAAAAAAACTGAAATTAATACATAATATCGAGCGAGTTTATTACGTAATTTACTAGTATCAAATATCCACCAATATATCCGGCGGATACATTCATAGTATAATTAATTCATAATGATGCATGCAAAATATATTTACTTCTAAAAGTATATCATTATGAAATATGATTACCAACAAATTTTTACTTGAGGCGGAAATAATTTTGGAAATCATTCAACGTTAGGAAATGATTACACACACTCATGCACAGATACACATACGTTAAATGCAAATAAAATATCAAAAATAATTGAGCAACTTTGGAAAAAAGGAAGAAAAAAAGTAAATATTTGATTATTATCTTTTTTCTTTTCACACTATCCTTTCTCTTGCTTTCTTGCACCAAAGCTGTTACAACAGTAATCTCACTCCCTCTTCTCCTTCTTCAAATTTCCTCCAAAGTCATCATCATGCTCCTTTCTCACTCTTCTCTCTACATCTCTCTTCCTCAATGGGATATCTCTCTTGCAATGGCGAATCAGCAGTTTCCATCTGCGATCCTTACAACTGGACTCCTCGCCGAGAGAAGAAGAAACAACGTCAGCACCACAATCATCCTAAGCTCCGGATTTTCAACTACGATGAACTCGCCGCCGCTACAAACGGCTTCTCCTCCGGTAAATTCCTCGGGAAAGGAAGCCACGGCAGAGTTTACAAAGCTGTTCTCGACGGCGGAAAGCTTCTCGCCGCCGTCAAAAGAACAACGATCGTCTCCGTTAATGATAACAGCGTGAATCAGGTGGACAACGAGACCGACATCCTGTCTAGAACACGTCATCGTTACATGGTCAACCTAATCGGTTACTGCGTTGACCACGGAAGGAAAACAAAGTTTCTCGTAGTCGAGTACATGCCTAACGGTACGCTTCACGACCACTTACACTCAACTCTTCTTACCAGCTGGAACAAGAGAATCAAACACGCGCTTCAGATAGCGACCGCAGTTCACGCGCTACACTCAGCGGAGACACCAGTGATCCACCGAGACATAAAGTCGTCCAACATTCTCATCGACGGAGAAGGAAACGCGAGACTGGCTGATTTCGGATTAGCTTTGATAGGACACGTGGACGATGAGCGTCTGAAAGCTACTCCACCGGCGGGAACGATGGGATATTTAGATCCGTCGTACTTAGCTCCGGCGGATCTAACGTCGAAGAGCGACGTGTTCAGCTTTGGGATACTGTTGTTGGAGATTGTTAGCGGTAGAGAGGCTATAGATTTGAATTATAGTCCGCCGTGTGTTGTAGACTGGGCTGTGCCGTTGATCAAACGTGGCGAGTTTGAAGCTGTTTGCGATACGAGGATCAAGAAGAACCGTCGTCCAAGTAAAGCCGTGGTGAGGAAGTTAGTTGTTATGGCGGCGAGGTGTGTGAGATCGACGGCTGAGAAACGTCCTGATATGTCTGAGGTTGTTGAGTGTTTGAAAACGGTAAGGAAGATGTTGAAGGAGTCTCCTGTGTGGAGTCGTCTGAGACCGAGAAGCGAAGAGAGATCGGAGAACGTTTTGGTGACGGAAGAGAAGGAAGAGAGTAACGTGAGGATCGTGAGAGTCGAGAGCAAGAAGAAGAAGAACAAGGATGATTTCTTGGCCATGACGGAGGAGGAGGTGGTTTCTTCGCCATTGCTTCGTCGTAGGAACCGTGTGTTGAGGTCGAGATCAGTTGGTGCGATGGGGAGAGCGAGAGTTGGACCGGATCCAAACGACGTCGTTGAGGATAATGAGGTTGTTACGACGATTAGAGTACTTGTGGAGAGAGATAGACAACAACAACAACAACCGGTGAAGACGGTGGCGATGATGAAGCTGAGCAAGTCGAGGTCGGTGGGGATTGTACGTAGTCATAAAACGGTGTCGTCGCGCAAATTTTATTGATTTTTGTTAATAAAAAAAAAGTCAGCATTTTGCCAGGCTATTTCGTTTGACTCTTGTCAGATTTGATTTTCACGTTGTCCTTCTATTATTATTTTTTTTCTGTCTCATTTTTTTTTTTTAAATTGTATTGGATTCCCCAATAAAAAAATTAAAGTATCTATTTCCTGCGAATTTTCAAGAGAGATTACTGAACAGAAGTGGAAGTCAAAAAGGTAAATGGGAAATAGACTTGGTTGGAACATTACAAAATTGAATAGAAAAACTTGGTTGAATGCTCAGTATTCACATTGGATGTATTTTTCTTTCAAAACTCGGTTTTGTCAAAGATGCTTACTTATAAACCTATACATAGAACACTAAAAAAATTATAATTACAAGAGTCAGCAAACAATTGTAATCCACCGATTGAAAAATGTAAAACCAGAGAACAGTGACACCTAAGTAGAAAACTCATAATCAGAGAGAGATTCAGGACTCGGTCTCCTTCTTCAAATCCAAATTGTCCAATGTAACAAAGGGAAAAGAAGCAAAGAGTTATGTTACTATATTAGGTGTTGTATTCAAAAAGATCCAACTCCAAAGTCGCACTTGACTCCGCTCTAAACATTCACCAACCTCTCTGTTCATTGAGAGGAAAGTCTTCTACAAAGTGTGGATGCCTCAACCTCAAATGATCTCCCATCTCTCCTTGTTCACCCTCCACTTGGATTGGAGGTGACGCACGCAGCTTGGTGGACTTGACTCTGTTCAGCTTGGAAGTTGATGTGATCATTAAGTCATTGTCTTGATAACTGAAAAAATGAAGATAAAAGAAGTAGATACATATAATTGACAAACAAAATGTTAAAACAGTAAAATATGACGTTCACGGGAAAGGGACAACATGGCGAGTTTTTCTTGTTATGTTCACGGGAAAATTTTTGTACCAAAGTTAAGAAACGTTACAACTTTGATTACAAACCACAATTCTCTAGTAGAAGTTTCCAATTTCAGAGATTTGAAATCAGTTGGGGTTTGCTAGTATCTTAAATCCATACGTTGTAGTAACAGCGAGAAGATTCCTTTCCTTATCGAATGTTAAACGAGAAGAAGCCTACAACATCATTAGATATTTAGAACGTAGACACAAAACTCTTTGACTTTCATCAAAACATGTTCCGCTCTTCACAGACAAGTATTTCTATATATATGGAAAAACACTAACTTCAACAATTTCAATATGCACTGATACATTTACATCAACATATAAATAAATCTTTTCACAACCCAAAAAACACCTGATGAGATTACCTCAAAGCTAATCACAAACTGAAACCAGCAAAAATCCAACAAGACATACTAACTTGTGTTCTCACTCCAACACCCCTCAAACTGAATGAATCTTTCAGACCAGCGAATCTTCCGTGATAACAGTGAGCAGAGAATATTTAGCTTTGATTGAGATCTTGCCTGCTTCAACACAAAGCTTAGCCCCAGTCACAACCCAATATCCAGGTGATACTTCCGGACCTCTCACCACTTCCTTCATGTCTACAAGACTCAGCAGTTTCGGTTTCACAGGCGGTGATGGTCCTTTAGGATAAACCGCCGAG
>KE155853.1:53600-70007 GCA_000411075.1 Sisymbrium irio
CAACAACGAACTCATTGAATCGTGGTAGAACTAAGTATTTGACGTATTCAAGACATGGATTGCCTGCCACAATTCTTGGTGGGCAATACGCTTTGCTGATCTTCTCATCAACATCAGCCTAGAAGAAAAATGATCAAGTCAGAATACCAAAAAAATACCCTTCTTTGCAAGCTCGGTAGGTACTAATTTACCTCCTCATCTTCCATAAATATGGCAGATGATGGGTTACTTTTGGACATCTTCTCTTGTCCTTGTTGGAGACCAGGAAGCATATCTGCAAAGCCATTAACACCAGTTAAATATCTGGCAACACGGTGAAGGTACAGAAAATGCAAAGAAACATACGGTGGGACAAGATGATGGGTTTGTTTTTTCTCTTAATGTCATCACAGTATTCTCTTGCTAGCATGTTTACTTTTCGCTGATCTATCCCGAGCTGGCAAATATCAGCCTACACAGGTCAAACAATAAGAATCATCAATCATAGGTGTATACATATTTATGAACCAAGAATGCATATGAAATTACCTCGAGTAAGAAAATATCTGCACACTGCATACAAGGGTAAAGAATTTGCGCTGCACTAAGGACCTCGGTCTCACTACGTCCCATGATCTGGCCACACCTGTAAGGAAAAGGAACCATATTTCATGGAGAACCATTGTCATCGCATAGCTACATGAGCCAAACATTGGGGAAATAGATTACCTCAAGATTCGACGGAGGTTGTTCCTGCGAGCAATATCCATCACAAGAGGCCAATACTTATCTCCCTTACCACTAATTTCGTCCGAAGCCCATAGAAATGCTACTTTCTCTTTGTTCATCCCACCAGCTTCCCAAATCTCCTTGAAGTATTCACCAACCACTTTGATTCTCTCCAAGTCACCTCCCAACTTGTTGTTTAATTGAGCAAACCAATCTGCAATCCAAATTTTCACTTGGCAACCAGCTGATGTCAGTTTGTTCACATTGGTGACTTTCATCACTCCCTATTAAGGACATACCAAAGTGAAACAAGTTAGAAGAAGGTTCTCATGCAATAAAAAACAGTAGAAACACTTTCAGTTGTGTCAGTAATCGTCGATTTCTATGAAATTTATTACAAATACACTCATTTGTCCTAGTGAACAATTTTATCCTTCAAACGGTCAACGGTCAACAAATCTCAAACTGCATCTTCAATCTCGACTAAAAGTCTCCAGAGAGGCTTAAAAATTGAGAGGATTTCCGCATCGATCATGATTGGCCACTCAGAATCTCTAAGCAATATGAAGCAAGCATAAAAGAATGGTAACCCACCTGGGCGATGTGCATCCTTCCCGATGGTTCAAATCCATCGTAGCAGATCGGAGTAGGCTTCTTGGCCAACAGATTCTTCAACTCATCCTCTTGTATGCATTCCTCGCCAATACTCCTCACAACCTGGTATTTCTTCTCAACCTCCTCGCTCATCCTGAATCAATAGAATGCGAATTAGCTAAAAAATGTCCAAAATACAATAGCACAACTCACAAACCTATTCGATGACAAAAAAAGGAGAACTTGAGCTAAAGCTTATTAAGTAATTAAAGTAAGAAATTCTATCTGCGAAGTCGGATCACAGAAGAAACAAAATTATATGAGAAAATTTAAGTTATTTATCTTCTCAGACACTAAGCAACAAGCCATGAGGAAAACTGATTAGGAGATACAGAAGAAACTACTAAAAGATTACTCACTCTAATCCGGCAGCTGAGCTTGGTGCTTTGACGGAGAGAGCCTCCATGTCCTTGGATACAGCCCCTGGACTAACTCTGGCAGAGCAAGACAAAGATCCAGGTATTACACCAAATTTTTGATTTAAAATGTGTCATCCGTAAGAGAAGTTTCTGAAAAATTGACATCCAGATAACCTTCTTGCTCGGTAGATTTTTTACCTGGTGATTTTGTAACCCTAAAACAAGACGTGACAAACCAAAAAGAAAAGGAGATAAATTCAGAAGCTGCGAGAAATGGTGCTACGTAACTGGTAAGACCCGAAACATGAGTAGATAGATATTTTTCTTACCTTAACTTGTTTGAGCAGATTCTTGGCGCGATTGTTAGTTTTGAAATGATCACGGACAGGCTGCAATATGTGGGTCAACAATAAATTAAAATTGTTCAAAAACTCATAAAGACCTAAAGGAGGAAGCTTTCTATGTTCCACGATGATTCTGTTAGATCCATACAAAAGGGTAACATTAATCATAAATGTTTGCTAATAATATTATAGTAATGAAATACTCACTTGCAGTATCTTATTCAATGCTTTCGACAGAGCGTCTTTCAGATCCTTAGGGTGCAACTCGCCGCTCTCATAGTCAGTCACAATGTCTTCAAAGTTTTTGAAGGTCCTGACATTTACAAGAATTTTATTTCAAAGGTTAGAAACTGACACTGCTAGATAAACCTACAAAGAGACATGTGTACTGAGAAAATCTGACCAAAGAGAAAATATAATCCGAGCCATTAGTCCGAGAATAAACACAAAAACCGAACACGAAACTCAAAAAGTCTGGGAAAATAGTAAGAACTCACTTGTTACCGCCATACTTTTCATCTCGCTCGATTGTGAACTCACTGAACCAAGGTAGGATTATGTATTTGACATATTCCAGGCATGGGTTACCTTCCACAATATCCGGAGGACAGTAAGCTTTCTTTATCTTCACATTAACTTCAGCCTGGAAGTGAAGGTCAATGAACACAATTCAATAACTATAAAACTCCTATCTGTTTTTAAAACTTAGTGTGGAACTAGCTACTTTACCTCCTCATCTTCCATGAAAATGGCAGATGAAGGATCACTCTTAGACATCTTTTTCTGCCCTTGTTGAAGACCAGGAAGCATATCTGCAACATGTCACAACTAGAGATGGTAAGAACACTTGAAAACGATACACAGGAGAACAGATATCAACCAGAAACAAGAAACTTACGGTGAGACAAGATGACAGGTTTGGTTCCCCTCTTAGTGTCATCACAATAGTCTCTTGCTAGCAGATTCACTGTTTGCTGATCCATCCCAAGCTGGCAAATATCAGCCTGCATGAGGTGATGAAAAAGTTTCAACAACAATCATAGGAGAGTCAAAAGTCCGATGCACTCGATATAGAAGAATCAGAACGCCTCTAGAAACTAGTTGCCAAGGATCCAAAGACAGTTAACGAGAGAAATACTTATACAAGATACATATAAAATTACCTCGAGGAAGAAAGTATCGGCACATTGCATACATACGTACAGAATGTGAGCTGCATTCAGTTCCTCGGTCTCACTATGACCCATAATAGGCATACACCTGATATGACCGGAAACATATTCATGAAGGTCCATCATCATTGTTGACATAACTGTGTAAATGAAAAGTGTGTATATACCCCTTAATTTTGCCGAGACTATTTTTGCACGCAATGTCCATCACAAGAGGCCAGTACTGATCTCCCCTAGCATTAATTTCATCGGATGACCAAAGAAACTCTACATTCTCACAGTTCATCCCGGCAGCCTGAAATATCTCCTTGTAATAATCTCCAACCACCCTGATTTTCTTCAAATCACCTCCCAACTTGTTGTTCATATATGCAAACCAATCTGCAATCCAGATTTTCACTCGGCAACCAGCAGAAGTCAATTTGTTCACACTCATGATCTTCGTCAGTCCCTGCCAAGGTAATAATACTCAGAGTTAAGAGCACTAGCAGAAGCTTCTCACTTAGAAAACAATAAAACACAAACATGCTAAAGACTATGAAGAAGTAAACCCACCTGAGCGATATGCATCCTTCCTGATGGTTCAAACCCGTCGTAGCAAACCGGAGCAGCCTTCTTAGCCAGAAGAGCCCTCAGCTCATCATCACCTATGCATTGCTCGCCAACACTTTTAACTACGTTGTATCTTCTTTCGACCTCCTCGCTTATCCTGAATCAATAGGGTGATAATCCGCTAAGCTAACAAGTGAAAATGACAGCTGAAATATTCAAAGAATCCAAGTGATGTCCAACACTGGACAATTACAGATACAAAAGTATCTTCCTTTGTTTTCCTGAAGTTTCTACCGACAAGGGCAATGAAAGAATGAACATACTGTAATCCTGAGGTCAAAGAAGAAGCCTGAGTTGGTGCCTTATCGGAAGGAGCCTCCATCTCTGACGATGAAGCTGTTTCTGAAAACCAAATCACAAAAAAGTGGCTCAAATATTGCTTTATCCTCAAAACACACTCTTCTGAACTTTATGCAGAAAAGATTCAGAGAGAGGTAACAACTTATTCTCTATCCTATCCTAATCTTATCCCATCTATATTGTTTCCAAGCTCTAATCTCACTATTATGACACTATTGCCTCTTCTTGTTACTTCCCCATTGTCACCAACACATAATCATTTACGCAAAGATCGTAACTTTAGCTCATAATTCGATCTGGGCTTTGTTCTCTAGATCGATTTCAATCTTAGTTTTTGGTAACAGACGTTGACTCCTCCAATTCCAGAGGTGTTATTAATAAAATCCCAACATAAGCCAACAAAAGAGCTAAAAGCAGAAATGAACTGAATCGTAAGACCGTAGAGAACTTACCTTTGATTCCCTCTGCGATTGATTCTCGTCTTCACTATGTGAAAAGACCTGAAAATTCTGATGAAAGAAGAAACAGAGAAGCTAAACCCTTCGCCACGGATTTTGAAGAAGAACCCGGTTTACTAGGTTTTCTTCTATTGATGGTTGGTTGACCAAACCGGTTTATTGTTTAAATACAGAACCGGGAACTTTCTAACTATTTGAGACCGAATGGTTTGGTTTTTAAGATCTGTTGAATACAATGATTTCCAGAGTTTTTTTTTTTGTTTTATTTTAAAGTCATTGCAAAGATTTGATTTTGAGAGGGTTGGTTGGTTTAGCAACAGCCAACAACAACTGAGTGTGTAATATATTTAAAATGTTTAGTTATGTTCTAGTTTCCTCTGAACACCCAAACAAAGAGGACTAATCCCATCACATAAACAAGACAAAAAAATCGAATCCTATATCTATGAGAAGAACTTGTTTAGACTTTTTGGCCATGATTAAGAACGAAACCCAAGACGATTTACAAATGTATTCCCTCTTTTGCATTGAGCCAGACTAGAGTGAACAAGGGTCTCTCTCTTGCTATGTTTCTCTCTACTTTTTTGCCTTGTGATGACAACCAATGTGGTAGACAGTTGACACGGTTATGAACATTTTGTCTCTAGGAGGTTTGAGATTCGTGTTGATGAAAAAAAACCAGATGATGATTGAGTGTGAATCAGGACAACAAGCTCGGTCCATTTTCGACAGCAGTACGAGCTTGGCCTTGGTTATTGTTATGCCCGTGCCGCGTCATTTGAATGTCATGAGACACATTGGTTCTCTTTTTCGCATAAGGAGCTCCTCTTGCTGCAATGACAGAAAGCAACTCATCAAAGTTTTCTCAAAAGACTAATAAAGTAAAAAATAAATGTCCATCAAAAGACCAAAATGATTCTTTACCTGCAATATGCTGTGCTCGAAGAATGTTTTGTCGTCTTTTCCACCATATCATCGCACATGCAACGATCAACAGGAACGCTAGACTAACACCGAATGCAATACCAATCTTGGCTCCAGCAGAAAGGTGTGGCCCGCAAGCTGGAAGCCCCGGGATTCCACAAAGACCTGCATTATCTGTGAAACTGCAGATATAGAGAAACAGTTGGTAACACTCTTCTTCACATGCCAAATTCAAAGACTTGTTTCTGATTCGTTATTCTTACTTGCAGCTTGCTCTGTGCAACAGCCTTCCACCAACAGCAGCTGGTACTCTTCCTGACAAAGAGTTCCCGTTGAGATTCCTGCAAATATACAATACCATATGAGTTTCATTGGCCACTGAAACTGACATAGACCAAATCCCAAAGAAACAAAAAATCAACAGAGACCGGATGATCTTACAGAATCCGCAGTGATGTTAACTCTCCTATGGTTTCAGGGATAGATCCGTTGAAAGAATTGTAGGATAGGTCCCTGCAAATAAAGCATAAGGTTCAGTTTCAGGGTTCAGAATCGAAAAGTTTTAACGTAGAAATTCAAAAGACGAACTGATTACTTACAGAACTTCCAAGCTCGTAATGCTTCCAAGCGATGCAGGTATTCCTCCATGAATGTTGTTTTCACTCAAGTTTCTGAAACATGAGAAAGATATGAACAAGGAATCTCTAAAACGTTTTGATCCCATAAACTGGGACTTATTTCTTCATTAAAAGATAACTAAATTGTTAATATTCATGGACACTTGGATAAACATTTGCAGTTTATAAGAATAAGTATTGACTTACATGCTCTGAAGATGTTTTAGCTTTGATATGTCTTTTGGTAGGAAACCCTTCAGACCTTGGCTATCAAGATCACTGCAAAATAAAAGAAAAAGAAAATAAATTGTCCATTCAAAAACCTGATGAAGACAAACTCAAAGAGAAATTCTTAAACAGTTCTCGTATCTCTGACTTAGTTAGATGTATAGACTTCATATTTGAGAGGAATGTTATCATCAATAGTTTTGCTAAAAATTCAACAACTATAGCCTCAAGTAGAACTATAGAGGAAAGAGCTATACAGTCCGTCAATGACCCATCTGCTGGTGTTCTTGTTCAGCTGACAGTCAGCTCCGCTCCACGGATGTTGTGGGGGAACACATGGATCACCATTCCATCCAAACCTTGAAGGAAGTCCCAAAGCTTTTCTCATTTTCTGTAACGCATTGACTGAAACAGAAAATGGCGAGCAGGATATAAAACGTTACATACGATAATGATCCAATGGTACAAAGGGCAATGAAAGGACAAACTTAAAAGTGTCAGTGAAAGAATGTGTACCTTCATCCCGTAATGTTTTAAACTCAGCGGTTATGATTTCAAAGACTTCGATTGCATTGATAATCGCATGACTACCTGACTTAGGCTGTAGAACGATTGTCAAGGTCCTTCCACTCACAGTCACTGTCGCATTGAGAACAAGTGCCATGTATCGGCCACCACTCATCTTTATGACATCCACATCTTCAAACAAAGTATCACCATTTATAACAACATCAAATACTCTTTTGCCTTCAGCAGTGATTGTAGCATCAATCTCAGAAAAGTGCATCCATACTGAATAATTTCTGTTGGGTTCCACATCCATGCTATACGTTAAATCAGGTTGATCGTCTGTACTAACTAAGGCTGACTGATATAGTCCTTCAGGATAAAAGTTTGGGGAGACAGAGGCTTGCTTAATGGTATTCTCAGTTGATCTTGGAGAGTCAGCACTCTTACCAAAAGATCTCATGGGATTCCAAAACCTATCACCACCCCAATGATCTCCACTATAGTCTTCATCAAACCTCGGCTTCCCAGTACCACAAGTCAACCTCGTGGCTGTTCTTAGAATCACTCCTTGGCCCCAGCCTTCACCGAAATTGTAAGCTTTATCATCAACTTGTAGAATTTCAATAGAAAGGATAGCAGGATCTCCATGGCCAGTACTGTGAAAACAGATTGTAGATGTGCCACCCAAAAGGAAAATGAGAGCTTCAGCAAAGGCTTGGTCATCATTATTGCTCCAACCCGATTTCAGAGAATAAATCTGAGTCCCTTCTATAGATATGTCAAAGAGAGGCTCTTTATCAAAATTAGGCAGGTCCACCACTCCGAAGAAAATCCTCACTGAGTAATGTCCCTTTGGCACTCGCACTATGTTGTAACAATTGTTTGGACCTTCGGAGATTGGGAAATACCGAAGCGTCTTCAAAGGAGGAGTTATAAAACTAGGTGATGATGCATTTGCAGGTATGCCTCCTGTATACGCAAAATCTTTGTACCAAAGTGCATAAGTTGGTGGTGTTTTAACGTTTCTTCGAGCTCCACAGCTAATCCGCAATGCATATGGTGCTGCAAATGGTAAGATAGATTTAAATAGGTGAGCATTATCATCAATACACAAGCCTCTCGTACTAAATGGACTCTTCAGAACAACAAGATATTTAGATACTCTACGACGGTGTATCTGTTCACAGTATCAGAACATGTTTAATGACTAAAAAACCATATTCGAACAAAACTCCTTCATAAGACAAGAGACATATCTAAGAAAGAAGGTGACATAAGACAAATGCTACGAGTAATCAGCAGAAATCACGAGAGATCGATATATGCATTGATTATTATTATTAAGTTAATAATAAGTATTGATCTACAAAAAGCGGAATCAAGAACTCAAAATCTTGTCCAGGCCCGTGTTCAAGATTATAGCAACTCGTAAATCTTACGGAATCAAGAACTCAAAATTTTTCAAAAAGTTCCAGGAAAAGAGAGTTCCAAGCTATGAAGATAACATTTTTCAGAAGTATTGATCTGCAAAAAGCGGTGAAAACAAGGACAGAGAACAAATCCAAGGTGAAATGCAAAGTCAAGATTTCGAATCAGGAGACACCAAAGGAACTACATAACAACAAAAAGAAAGTTCCTCTAAGGTCAAAGTACAGCTGTAAGTTACAACATCTGGAAAAAGAAACGAACCTTGTCGAGCCGAACAAGAAGTGAGACCAAAACAAAAAATGAGAAGACATGCGAGTGTATATCGAAGAAGCATCATGTTTGATCTTTCAAGAATCAATAACTATATCTCTCAAGAATCTCTCCAAGAGTCTCATTTCTCCATTGGACAACTTTATTTGTTTTTTTGTTCGTTTGTTCGTTTTTCCTTTTTCTGAAGAGTGATGGAAGACTCTGAAGAGAGAGAGAGAGAGAGAGAGAGCTGAGGGACGTGAGTGCAGGTAAAAAAAAAGGTTCTGTAGTGAAATAATATTAAATTAACTTAAATGCTCCCACCTCTATTTTTTAATTTTTCTTCTTTTGTGTTGTGTTTTTTTTCTTCTGCTTGAAGAATAGAGAGCTTAATCGAGTGTTGTGATCCGCACGTAAGCTATATTGGGTGAGCTATTTATCTGATGGTTGAAAGGTGCTATAGCAGATAATATCATTATTCTTACCGTTGGATTGAGCCCAAGCCTTGTGAAGGTCGTCCACACAGTTCTTCTGTGTTTCTTATTTTTCTCTATAGACCAGAGTTCCACTAGTTCATGCATGCGTAATAGCTCTCCTTTCAGATTTTATTTCCAAAATAAGCTGAAGTCGTCGGCATATTAATAACAACCTTTTTCAGTAGAGTTACTACTCACATTTTTCAAGACTAAATTCGTTAGTTAGCCAGAAAAAATGAGTATTTAATATTCTAGTTTAGAGCTAGGAAAAATATCGGATTCCAAAATCCGAACCGAATTAGACTAAAAGTTGATACCAAAGCCGAATTCAAATTATCAAAAAATATCTAAATTGATCTTAAATTCATAAATTCAAAAATCCGAATCCAAAATCGATCTGAATCAATCATCGAATAATAAATATCTGAGATATCTAAAATATAATTATGTTTAAAAAATATGAATTATATTTAGACTTATAATAATTTAAATATCCAATCTTATAATTATAAAATTAAGAATATATATTATTTTAATATAAAAATAACTAAAATACCGCAAATAACTTTAGTTCAAGTTTGGTTTGGTTTTCGTATTATGTAGATACATTTAGGTTAATATTAGTACAATCGAATAAATTTGGATACAAAATTAATAGAATCGAATCGATACCGTTTGAATTTCGGGTATATCCGAAATTACCCGAATCCGATAAATACCAAACCAAATCGAGATTTATAAATTCTCATCGGTACTAATTTTTTAAAATCAAAATATCTGAAATCTGGAATATTAGATCCAAATCCAATCTGATATCCGAATGCCACCTATTATAGTTTTCCAGTTTTTTTCTATTTTTTTTAGCTCTCCAGTTTACAATGCTTGTTTTAAAAAATTTATACGTATGTATAAGAAACATTTATCGAAATCTTTTATTTGACACTATTGAGATCCCACAATGGAAAACACGCGAGAAGAGAGCAAAGAACGAATATACTGATGACACATTAAATCAGTAACGTTTGATCCTAACTCCTAAGGTTCTGTCGTCTCAATGTATATATATGTCACAAGAATTCACTGTGAATATATAACTCTCACGAGTTTACCACATGAAACTCAGCTTCTTAAACATGTATTAATGTTTCTTTTTGTAATCAATGATTAACAATTTTGGTTTAATATTTGTAACCCACGTTTAACGGATGATTTGAGTTCCCCACTTCGACATGTTGACTTACCCACCGTGACATGAAAGAAGTTAGAAATGAATAAGTAAAGTAGATGATTTGTTATGGATTTATGCTACGAAATTGTGGAGTCGGTGGAGGTAGTTATTTGTAACTTGGAGTTGTTGTAATTAACTAGTTAATTAGACCAAAGCAGTGGTCTTACCTTTATAATACTAGTTTAAAAAGGTTTTGTTTGTAGATAAACAACCATAAAACGTTGGTGGGCCGACAACGGAAAAGGCACGTGACCAACATTCCCGGTCTCCGGGTCATCAGAAATGGTTAGTACTTAGTAGATATTCTAAGAGGACAAAAATACCCTTCATTTATCGGACGGCTGAAAATGGCCGTAGTCTTATATAGTTTGGGTAGTTTGACTGTATTGACTTTATCACCTTGATTGATGCGCAATCATCGGGAGAGCGTTAAAAGCATTTCCCACCTCGAGTCGTCAAACCAAAGAATAAATTTTGGCCGTAAAATTTCTTATTGCTTAAAACCATTACCATAACGTCTTATACATATACAATCACTTTCTTTAAGAAGTTACGACCCTTTAGGTTTTGTATAGTATACTCGAAATATTGTTCATCACCTAATGTTAATTAGGTTTCTTTAAACTACTATAGGGTGGACGTCTAATAATAGTGATTGTTTTCTTTATTCGATATATTCCAAGGAAAAAATGTAATGTTCTACATCAAGAGAGCAATCAAAATCAGAAAAACAAATGTATAATTACCTTGGCTGCTCATTTCTCTTCTATTATAGTTTGTTCTGTTTAAAATGCATAACCACTATGCTTTGTAATACTCTATATCTAACGACAAAAACAAAATTCACCAACAATTAGCCATTATTTTATACTCAACAACAATTGGGCCACTGTAGTCGATACGATAAAAATTCATGGGCTTGGTCTAGAAGTCCATTTTTCCCATAACACTTTTATAAACGGGTGCATCAATTTGGTTGGGCTTTCTAAGCTATTTAAACCCTTTGCTTCTGAAGTCAACGGCTAGGTCTAAACTTAAACACTTGCTGGAAGAATCTGGATCCTCCTTTGATCTTCGATCCTTTTATGATGCTGGTAAGCCTGTAACTATATATTATATTAGTTTTGTATAGAAAATGCATAAGATTCTCTTTGGTCGTGAGATAGAAAATTAGAATACTCACTCTTGTGATCTAAGGGTAAAAACGAGTCATGTGATGGCAACTTCTGACGGCCCACGTGTCTCTCGCACTCGCTATCTTTTCACTTTCGCTGTGGGTCCCTGTATGGCTGCCCATATCGAGACAACTTCCCATGGGTTTGGACATTTGTGAATGATTATAGATTTGTGCATTTTTTTTTCCAATTAAAGATGAGGATTCTTATCTATTTACTAACACTTAAATATGTATTTAGTTGTTTAATCATCATATCATATCCAGATTTAGATGAGTGATGGAAAAACCAATATCTTTGTAGATGAAAAATTATGGATTATTTTGTCAATCGAGTTAATTTTTAATTTGAAATGAATAGGTAAATGCATGAATTTTTAGATTACTGACGATCCATTATGCGAGAAGACTAGGTATTTTAGGTATAAGTGGTTTACGAAGGCAGTTAATTATTCTGGCTATGGAAAAGTGAAAATTAGGTATTTTGAATTTGATGAAGCTTCTTTACCATTTTGCGAGGAAAAAACAAGAAAATATGTTGCCTTGTGATATTTTTCACGGATCTCTACTCTCTAGTCTTAGGAAACTTTTAATTTATTGGTCCCATTTCATGACTCATCATCCTTATCTATATCTCCATCTCCATCACATTCCACTAGCACTTTTCTATTTTGACAACCTCACTCCTTCTCCTCGTCTTGGTTCCTAAAATAACTATTTTCAAACTTTATACTATAGTTAAAACATTTCTAGACAATCATGTATTCCTGTTTATTGATGTAATTGTTATGGTTAATCAAATCTACTTGATATAGTTTTCGTTAAATCGAACATCACAAAAGTAAAATGAAGCATTAAACCTATTTAAAGATTCTATATTTTCAATGTGATTTATGATGGTTGAAAGCCCTACAATGTAATATGTATAAAATTCGAACTTTCACAAAAATCTGAAAAATCAGTATGAATTTGAACGTAAAATCTTCGGATTATAATAAGAAACTAAATATTGATGTCGCTAGATGTTCTAGTCTAAAATACAAGTTTAGGTTGTGGCAGTTCAAAAATAAACGAATAAAATTAGCAATCAAAACTCACAATATGTTAATAAACACCAAACTTTTTTAGTGCCATGGCCAGCAGTTAAAAAAATTAAAAACAATAAAATTTAAAATATACAAATAAATCAAGATATTTTCAGAAGCTGTCTATAAAAGTCATAGATCACCACCAAAAGCGTTTCACTCTACACATCCCTCTCTACGAAAAAAAAACACCCAAGAGCAACCAAAATTTTTTGAAAAAGAAAGTGAAAAAATAAAATAAAAAGATGGTTCTGCTAGAGAAGCTTTGGGATGATGTGGTGGCTGGCCCTCAGCCTGACCGTGGCCTTGGCCGCCTCCGTAAGATCACCACCCAACCTATCAATATCAGAGGTATACATCATATATATATATATAATAAACAGTTTCTAAAGTCAAAACATAACTTAATAGTAGTATTAATTATTGTGTGTTGTGAATATGGAAAGACATAGGAGGAGAAGGGAGCAGCAAGGTGATGCATAGGTCGTTGACTATGCCGGGGGTAGTTAGCCCCGGAACACCGACTACTCCAACGACTCCGACAACGCCACGTAAGGATAACGTCTGGAGGAGCGTCTTTAATCCTGGAAGCAACCTCGCCACAAGAGCCATCGGATCCAACATCTTCGATAAACCAGCTCACCCAAATTCTCCATCCGTCTACGACTGGTGAGTTCATTACCTAAAATGTTATTTTCTCTGAAATTCGTATGCTTAAGACTAAAAAATATTAGGTGTCATCATAAATCATTATATACAGAAACAATTCATTTGATCTGGTCAGCTTATAGGATTCTGACTTCAAAAACGAGTTTAAGTACTGACCCGGATGAATCTAGGGACGGTTTGGTTGGTTTAGTTCATTTTGATTTACTGATAAGTCTTATAAATCACCGAATCTCTTGGTAATGCGTTATTTATGTGTCAGTGATGATAATGAAGATCAAAGGAAGGAACACATGGCACTGTGTTTAGTGGGCGCGTGGATTAAATAAAAACAATGAAAACATTATTCTGTTTTTTACCAAATCAACCACCTTCCTTTATTGTGCATATGGTATAATCATAACTCTAACTTCGTAGTGACCAGAGATGGAAAATATATTTTTTTGTTTCTACTATTTTAATCACCCGTTGATTTATATTCAGAATCGGACGGTTCATCAGAAGTTGAGGATTTACTTGTTGTTTGCACGTGTCGCAGGTTGTACAGCGGTGAGTCAAGGAGTCAGCATCGTTAAACGCGAGTCGAGGGAGGAGATTAAGTGACTAAGCTGGTGATGTAAATATGGTGTCTAGATCTACCGTACGTGTCTGTTTGCTCACTTTGCTACTTTAGCTTTTGACTTTTTTTCCATGAATCAGAATATATAATGACAGGGAGGTTATGCTTTTTGTACATAGCTGTCTTCTACGGTTTTACCTTTACCTATGCAATAAGTTCCCACGTGTTAGTTTTCCGTTTTGAGTTGGGTTTTGTAAGGTTTATTTTGGTTCTGTTTTCTGTAGTTTCAACTTGAAAGTGGGGGTTGAATCTTCACTATCCCGTTGGATTTTGAAAGTGAAAATGGTCTGCTTTAATGTTTTTCTAATTCTAATAAAATCTAGTTTATAAAATGTGCTATCTTCTTTGTTTTATGATGTATGCTATATACATTATAGTTAGATAAACTGTTGATTATGAAATAACTTATACGAACTAGCTAGTGTGTTTTTGATGTGGATTTATATGGACATTTTTCATTTTCTCGAGACCACTTTCAATTGCATGGAACCATTTGATAGAAATGATTAATTTTGGGAAACTAGTACTCTGGCGTTATGGGGGAAATATAGAATACAGTTCCTTTCTCAGCTGCTAAAACATGGGAACGAACATATTCGAAATCAAGCTTAAAACAAAACTGGAGTACCGAGTAGCGTTGTCTGGTTTTTCTTTATTTTTCTTTCCTCACACGGTTAGTAGTGAGAGAGCAATTGTCCAGGCCTGCAATTATCTATAGGTGTTAGAATGCGGAATACGGGTGGTGATCAACCATGTCTCTTGTCTTGTATTAATGACGAGTCTGACACTATACAATAGGCATTTGAACCGAAACTGAACTGAACTGAAGTACCGAACTGAAATAACAGAACCGAAACCGGGTTAAATTTTAATTAATTATTTATTGAACTTTAAATAAAGATTTTTCAGTTTGAACCAGAATAGAATCGAGAACTGAGATTTATATACCTAATAATATTAATTGTATTTAAATTTAAATTAACCAAATAATTTAAATTAACCAAATATTTTTTAAAAAATCGAATTATTCAAAAGTATCCAAAAGTTTTTTATCCAATATATCCAAAATAACATAAAAATAACCAAAATTATCCGAATTATCTGATCTGATTATTTTATTCGAATTATCTTAAATATATCTAAAGAATTGGAACCGAACCGAAACTGAATTGAGCCGAGAATTTTCGTATATTAATCGGTTCTAAATTTAATTATTAAAACCAAACCGAAATCCGGAAAAACCAAAACGAAATCCGAAAAAACCAAAACGAAATTTGTAAATACTCAAATGATTTTTAAATCTCTTACCCGAGAATATCCGAAAACCGTAAAAATCAAACCATTTACCCAAACGCCCAAAACTTTTATACACGTTCGACATTGGTGGGATATATATGGATACTTTTTTCGGGAACTAATGCGAATCAAGATTGGGAAAAAACACTTCATCATCTAGTCACACATCGTATCAACAACATAGTCTTCATTTTTATAAGGCCAAGGCTCTAAATCACAATTTATTTCATCTGAAAAAGGGAGATGAAAGGGGATATAACCAAATTTAGTAGTCGATTTCTCAAATCTTCCCTGTAATAAAAAAACAATCAGAGATTATGTATTTCATCCAAGTAATACAGTGTATTATCTCTTCAATACATTTTCTTAGTTTTGGGTACTCCAAATTTAAATAATCTAAAAAGATGTAAGAAAAAAGTATTGTTTATAATGAATTTGGTTTTTTTTTAAACAGACCAATGAGTTTTTTCTTTTCTCCATTAATTTCCAAAATTCAAAAAAATCTATGGGGATGTATTGAATATGATATTTGAGAGAATTTGATTTTTGGTTAGTTTTTGAATGATTTTGGGTGAATTTGAACAGTTGTTATGATTTTTATTAAACCACCCCAAAATTCTATCTAAAACCATAAAATTTAAATTTATATATTTTTAACATGATAATCCCACCAAATCATCTTAAAATCATAAAATTTTTTCTAAATTCATTATTTAAAAATTTTAAATTTTTTTTAATAATATTATATTTCAAAGTAGATTTTAAAATCACACATTTAATAACACTGGATTGTGATACATCTATCAAAATTCATGTTTGAATAATATTGAATTTCTCAGTGAATTCAATATATTTCAAAGTAGATTTTAAAATCACTTAATAACACTGAATTGTGATACATCTATTAAAATTCATGTTTGAATAGTATTGGATTTGTCATTTAATTCAAATCACCCAAAACCTCTCCAAATCATTTGATTTTTGGGTTTTTGAGAATTCAAAGATTTGTTTCCTTTATCTCCTTTTCTCTCAAATTTGGTTAGAAATGGATTACATAATGATAAAAAGTCAAAACAATATGTCTCTAATGCATGAACCAAAGACAAAACCCAAACAGAATATTAATAGGAAGCATGAATTGTTCTTTTTTTTTGTCGATAGGAGCATGTTTATTCTAGAACTTTCTCTTTTGTATGATTTCCATGTAATTTTGGCTGCGTCATTTTAAAAAAAGAAAAATTGCTCAAATCCCATCAAACTTTGCATATATGACTAGATTACTACAAAACTTTCAAAAATT
>KE155853.1:72215-98903 GCA_000411075.1 Sisymbrium irio
ACGTTTTTTTGTCACAACATAACATAAGGGCACGCTGGGTATTTATAAAATGCCAGTAATTTTCGAAAGTTCTGTGTGGTTGTGGTAATAACACATAATTCTTATGGTATATGAGCTAACTTCCCTTTAAAAAAACTAATAACAACTTCGGTTCTTTTAACTTAAACAAGTTGTTTTTCATCAACAAGATATAGAGCACCTAAATTTAACCAACCAAGTTTTTTTTCAATAAGAAAATCGAAAAGCAACAATAGTTTGAATATCTTGAATAAGAAACGATGATTGGATTTTTAGTGTCAACATATGTTTTGGAATATCCTCTGATTTCCGATAGATAACTGGCTGTTTGTTGATATTTGCTTTTTCAGTTTATAGCTTGAGTGGTATAGTAGCACGGTGCGTCTTGAATCTGCTTGAAACAATTGATATCTCAAATCTCAATTCATCAAGTGAATAGATGAATGACATTGAAAAACCATCTTTAACAAAGAGAATTTAAAAGCTGAAACCAAAGTAATGATATATATTTCAATGCACCATCTTGCAACATAAAAAAATATATCAAATTTTTGTCTACTAATAATAATGTATCATCAAGCAGACAATAGTTTACTACTTGTTTTTAATAAGTATCAAAGAGATTTGATTACAAGTTTTCAAAAAAGTTTAGAAATGACCTTGCCAATAAAAAGAAAAGAAACGATACAACTTTAAAATTTTGGTTTGATCACTCTACCAAAGTAGAGGAGAAACGAAATGCCATCCAAGAAAGACTTGAGAACCACATACCAAGCTGTGACCAAGAACATATCATGATTTCCACCACACGAACCAAGGAACAGTGAGAATGAGATACATCACGTCTGCACTGGAATAGAAAGAGAGATGCTCAAGACACTTATCTGTGGGTCACCACACCGTTCCATCCTCGCCTTTCGCTATTTACATACAACTCGATGACACCAATCTAAATAGCAAAAATGAATTAGTGGTTTCAATAAAATGCAACATTAGACTAATTTTCAAAACCTTTTGTATCCTTACGTAAGTTGGAAGAAATGCCGCCAACCGCGCAATACGGTTTCTCTGTATGGTTCTTCTGCGAGCGATACTACTACGCATGCTAATTCTTCCCCATTTTAGACGCAGCGGGATCAAAGGTGTTCTGCTGGTCTCTAAATATTCTTCTTCGCTGTCTTCAGAGCGATTTTCATTTCTATCATCTGCAGTTTGAGTTAAGGGATTTCGAACTATCCTCATTCCTCTCCTGTATATTCTTCGACGGATGGTTTCATCCCCTCTTGGCGTTTCAACAATGGTTGAAAGTTGGCTGCTATTTGGTTCAGATTGGAGATTGAGTGTTTGGGATGTTGTAGCTTTAGTCTGTTTGAAAAACCAAGTTATGTCTAAATCATCAAGTGGATAGAGCAATTACCATTCAGCACTATCTTAAACAGGAGACTTTGGAAGCTAAAAACAAAGTAATAATCATTATATATCATGTCTTAATCACCAAGCAAACTTGTGATAGCTAACCTGTTCGTTTTGAATCCTTTTGGTTTCATTGAACTCTAACTCCTGTGGCAACATCAAAAATAAGAAAAGAAATTGATGAAATAAAACACATTATTATTATCAATCATATAATATATGCTTTACCTCTTTTTCGTACTGGTTACGGTCCGGATACATCATTGAAATGAGTCTATCGAATGCTTCATCAGCTCTGAGTGAGCGACGACTGGGTAAGTGGACACGACAAGAAGGGCAGTTGTGGTTTCTTCAAAAAAAAAAGAGAGCCAAAAAATTTGAGCACAAATTTTATTAAAACTTATAAAGCGAACTAAGAAAGAGTATCAAAGAACTTGCTTAGCCTCATATCCAAGACGCATGAATTTTTCAATGCACTCTTTGCAGAAACGGTGCCCGCATTTTGTAATAGTAGTCTTGCGAATGATATCTGGGAAAGCACAGAGTTTGAGATAAACAAATGTCACTGTAAAATGTTCATCACAATGTTATCAAGACTAGCACTAATAAAGCATTTACCGACTGCTATAATTGAGATCAAAATTGGGTTATACAATTAATTTTTGGCTGACGCAAATGCTAACAAATGTACATGAACTATGTTTTTGTATATTGTGGCTCTTTATGCGGAGATAAAGCAATTTCCACAAAGATTTTAAGAATGAGTATTAAAATATCTGTCATTTCACCTTAGCTAATATGAAGATATTAAAGAATTATGCAATTATGTGGTTTTAGCCATAAGTTACTGTATTTAGATACTTATGCTCTCAGATAATTAAGAACATTTTCATGAATGAGTTAGTTCAGCAGAGCACTGAACTGATAACAAAATTTTCTTAAAGATACCTAGACAGATTGGACATTTCACGTCTTTGTGAATCTCGTACAATTCCGTCATCGTATATCTGCAAGAAGATAACAATGCGAGTGTTCTCAGTTGTATCCAATAAATCAATGCAAAACCACTAATGCAAAGAAGTCAAACCAGAGAAACATGACAATAACATGAATTGAGTTTAACATTTTATATACACTTTTTGTTGAAACATTGTACACTTCCTACTGTTGATATACATTTTTCTGATACAACTATTTGGCAAGCCTAGCTATCTTCGACCAAGAGACTTGTGTTTCACTATTTGAATAAACAACAAACCCAGCTTCACAATTGATCTTATGCTAATTAATGAGGTAATTAAGAACTATAAAGCCTTTAATAAAATAGAATGCAAGAGTTTTATGTTACACATGAGTTAGCTCATGATTAAGCAAATGCCTGATTTGGGCCATCTTAGTTAAATATGTGACAATTCTTATGAGCATTTTATTACTCCAAGCAACAATGAAAAAATTCTCCATTTAATTTATTCTAATATAAAACCTAAAGGTAGTTTCTTTATCTTACAAGAAATCACAATCTCACACACCCCAAAATTAAGAAAATATTTGTTTTTTCTAACTAAAAAGTAAACTCATCTCTACAAGACACTACAATTACCGAAAGAGCTAAAAAATCTGCTTTACAAAACCACATCCATTATGGATTTTTTAATGGTCTTTTCATATTTCTCAATGGTTTTTTCATCCATAATTTATTGAAAATGATATGGATTTTTCATTTGAGATACTTTCAGAAATCTTGAAAAAAAAAGATACGTTCATAAACTTGTTGAGATCTCTATGGTACTTATCTTCACATGACTGGTACAAACTTCCTATTACTTAAAATTTAATTACATTAAAACATTAATATTAAATTAACAGATTTTTACTAATGAAAATCTTTTTATAGGCTCTAAGCCAATGTTTGATTGGCTTTACCCCACCTCCCTGATCCCAAATGTACTTAAAATTATCTTTAAAGATAATCTAGGCTTTCTCCCTCAATTGCAATTGTAATAAAATTATCTGTATAAATTATCAAATTATCGATGATAAATATCTAATAAACAAATAAAAAAATTCTCTTACTGTAATTTTTCTTCGTCAACGTAGTTCCGATTATATTCTGATATAAAAATTTCATAGATAATGATTAGATTTAGTAAAAAACTGGTTATTGATTTATGAATATTCTTTGTTCGACGTCAATTACATACCTTTTCGTTTGATACCGACACCACCACCACCACTTCTTTGGACCAATTGCAAATTGTTTTTGTCTTCTGGCGAAAAATTTAATTTATAGGATGCCATTGTTTTCTAAAGATTTTAAGGTGATTTTTCAGACGAAAAACAAAACTCAAACAAAAATTGAAGAAGAGGAACAAAAAATGAAAGAGAACAAAAGAAAAGATCTATAATATGAACGAGAATAGAAGAATTGCAGTAACCTTTTTAGGTATCTGCGACTGAGACTTCTGGTCTTCACAAATTCTATCCTAATCCTAATGATAAGTCATTACTAAAATCTTATATTTATTATAAGTTTCAATTAATTTTTAATTAAAAAAAATTAAAAGTTTACTTCTATAGAAATTTAATAAGTAAATAAATATAAAATATAATAGTAAACCTATAGTCAAAATTGAAATAAAATTACTTTTAAACTTTACATTTTATGCTTTTCAAATTCAAACTGGTAATATATATTTTTCAAATTTTCTTTTCAGAAAATACATGCTGATAAAAAACAAATAAAACTGAAAAACCTTTAATTTTTAATTTTTTTTAATAAAATTCATTAGGAATATTTTTAAAAACCTATTTGCCATATAACTTCTTTAAATGATTTTTTTTTTAATTTGAACAAAATCTTGGTAAGAAAAGTAATAGTATTTCTCTTGCTCTCTAGAAACACTTAAGAAAGAGTCATATATATATATATATATTAATTAAATACTTTATAATATTTTAATTATTTTTACGAGTGAATTCTCATTTTTTTCATATCTATTAACCTATTTATTTCTATTAAATAATTAGAAAAATCAAAAATTTTAAAGATAATGATATATTGACTATATAATCACTACATAATCGTTTTCTGTGATTGTCTTCATCCATATAGTATCAAAAATAATTTTCCCATAAATCACCTATATTTAATTACTCTAGATTTTAACTCAAACATGTTTAACTTTAATTTTTTTTGGATGTTTAATTGAAAAAAATAAACATTTTAATAATATATGTAGTTAAATCAATTTTTTAACATCTTTCACATGTATTAATTAATTTAATCGTATAATAAGAAAAAGTGATAAACGATAAAGGTAGTGTTTGTTTTTTTTTATGTGAAAAAAATATGCGAAGTAGTAAGAATGTTTATATAAAAGAAAAAAACAGCAAACTAAATCATTATTTGTTATTTTTAAAACACCCGTTATCTCTCAGTTCTGAATTCGCGTTGATGTTGCGTGCGATGGCCTAAACTGTAGCCCTCCTTTCCTTTCGATTACATGACCTATCCCTCTTTGAGTCGTTTCGTTTGCCAAATCCAAACTTCAAATCAAAATTTCGTTTTTTTCACTTTGTGCAGCTCAGAATCCAATCTTCACTTGTTCTGTTTTGAAAAGCCCTTGTCTTTACGATCATGGATTTGTCCAAAGTTGTCAGCTTTTCCCGGAATTTCGCCGTCTTGGTCAAAGTCCAAGGCCCTGTAAGCTCTTTTCCCTCTCACCCAACTAGTATTTGATCATATTCTTATTCACACAAAGAGATTGTTCATGATGGATGACTCTGTGTTTATTTGAAGGACCCAAAGGGATTGAAGATGAGGAAACATGCTTTTCATCAATACCAGTGAGCATAAATTCTGGTGTTGCTTTTTTTGTCTTTATCTTTGGGAAATCAATGTAAAAGTTGATGCTTTTGTGTGTGTGTTTTTGGAAGTTCTGGCAATACAACACTTTCAGCTTCTGGGATGTTGTTTCCTAGAAACATCTTGAGTGGTGAAGTCGCAGCTAAGTTTATGTGTGGAGATGGTCAGGACATGGCGCTGGTTTTGACTGTTGCATATCTTGTCGAGCCATTCTTAACGTTGGGTCATAGAACTAGTGTCTCTCAGGTTAGAGATACCGGCTCATATTCGCTTTCAGTGACACACGTTTTTGTTTAATGTGCTACTTCAATCTTGATGTTTCTTTTTTTGTACAGGATCCGGTGAAGTTGATTCCACGTGCTCGGGTTGAGATTATGGTGGAGGTATGAGGATAGTATTGATGGATACTTAATGTTAAATGGTGAGTGTATTTGGAGATTTCAGGGTATGATATTGATTTTTATTCTTGCCAGGGTCAGTTAAACTCGGAGAAGGAAGATCCTTTTTGGGTTCCTGCGCAGCTTCTTTCTCTGGTATGCATGAAATTATGAGTCTTTCTTGCTATTAGAAGTGACTCTTGATACCTCCCTCTGGGTGATGATTTATGAAGCCACTGAGTTTCCACTGCATCCAATAGATAGTAGTTTCCTTTTTATGGTATAAGCACTTCTTTTGGGTGCTGACTTGACTGATATCTTACAAGGTTGATGTCCCTGTATCTTCTGCTGCACTCCAATCTCTTATTGAAACTTCTGTGGGTTCAAAAGATTCTGGATGGGATGTTGGTTGGTCTTTAGTCTCTGGTGATAATGCTTCTCAGCCTTCAACCAATGTAAGTCAAATGCAAAACAATAATGCTCCTTGATGGCAAAGGAAACATTCTGATCAAATTGTACTTCTGCCTGTTATTGCTCGAGTAAATAGAAGAGATGATCGTTCTGTTGTTTTCTTCTTTGAAGTGAAAATATTCTGTCAACTTTACTGAGTTTCAGTTTTTCGTTACTTCTTCCAGATTGGGCATTCCAGGAAGCCCTGGGTGCAACGTGATGAGCCACACGATGCCAAGTTTATGGCCAAGTCTGCCACTCGAATGGCTCTTCTAGGAGTCTCCTTAAGCTTATTGGTAACAATTTTCCTGTTTTCCCTCCCCATTTTCTTTTTTCTGATTTATGTCTTATCGTATTAGACTATTCTTCGTGATGCAAACTTTTTTGTGAATCAGGGTCAGCCAAACATAAATCTTGCTTCCCCAAGCAGTAAGGGAAATACACTTGTAACACTTGGCTCTCCTTTTGGAATCCTTTCACCTCTACACTTTTTTAACAGGTGAATAATGACTACAGTTTCGTTGCTACATTTCAGTCGATTATAGATCATCATGATTTCGGCTCCCTCGATAGTGTCAGCATTTTAACTCTGGGAATCTAAACTGGTTTGAAACAGCGTATCAACTGGTTCCATTTCGAACTGCTATTCTTCTGGATCGCTAAAGAATTCGCTGTTGATAGCCGATGTTCGATGTCTCCCTGGTGTGTACACTTCTCAGTAGTTTCTATATAAGCTTTATTTGTTTCTTTCTCAAGTAGCTAAAACTTTATTGCCCCGTTTTGGTTCAATTTCTTTCAGGTATGGAAGGGGCTCCGGTGTTTGGTGAGAACGGGCAGTTAATTGGCATCTTGATTCGACCGCTAAGGCAAAAGAATAGTGGCGTTGAAATCCAGGTTTGTCAACGCTACTTCATTTCATTTGTGGTCTTTGATGTTTTATTGTAATGTTTCATGCAAAACTGTAGCCTTCGGTAGCAGCTGGTGGTTCCATGGGGAGCAATCACAACTGCTTGCAGCCACTTGCTGCTTGAGGAACCATCTGATGAAGGAAAAGCAAGTCACTGGGGAAATGAAGTATTAAGAATTAAACCAGATGCTAGTATTCCTGTACAAGTGGCTGTTGGGAAAGCGATGGAATCAATTTGTCTTATCACGGTCAACGATGGTGTATGGGCATCCGGT
Source organism: Sisymbrium irio (assembly GCA_000411075.1). NCBI lineage: Eukaryota > Viridiplantae > Streptophyta > Magnoliopsida > Brassicales > Brassicaceae > Sisymbrium > Sisymbrium irio. Next base: position 79,521 of record KE155853.1, read on the forward strand.
GTTCTTCTTAACGAACATGGTCTCGTACTAACAAATGCTCACCTTCTTGAGCCATGGAGGTTTGGAAAAGGTGGCGTTTCTGGTGAAGGAAATGACAATGGTTTAAGACCCCATGTCGTAGGAGCCGAGGAGTTTTCTTCCACGAAAACTAGATTTTGGGATCAGGAGAGTCAAACATTGCTACGAAAATCTCCAACAGATCTTTATTCATCTGTTGGCAAAAATGTCAAGAAATACAAACACAATTTCCTTCAGACTAGCCACAGAGACATACGTGTACGATTGCGTCATCAAAATTCTTGGACTTGGTGTCCTGCTAAAGTGGTATATATCTGCAAGGAACAGTTGGATGTTGCCTTATTGCAGCTAGAATATGTTCCCGGAAAGCTTCATCCTATTGCTGCCAATTTTTCTTCTCCTCCTTTGGGTTCATCCGCACATGTTGTTGGACATGGACTCTTCGGACCAAGATGTGGTAAAGACTTAATTAATCCGAAAATTATCTTGTTGAATCTGATGTGTGGTCATTTCTTGTTTATGATGTGATTCCATTGTCTAGCATGGATTTCTTTGCACACCCTGTATCTATTACTTTCTCTAGTGTTTTGCATGTGCCGAGTTGCCTTAAATGGAAGAAAGAAAGGATCCTCTTTATTATTCTTCTTTGTTAATTAGCCCTGTTATGTGAATAGGGCTTTCTCCTTCTATTTGTTCCGGGGTCGTAGCAAAGGTAGTTCACACAAAGATGAGATTGCATACGCAATCTGTTTTACAAGATGCCACAGAGTTCCCCGCGATGCTCGAAACGACAGCTGCTGTGCATCCTGGTGGTAGTGGTGGTGCTGTTGTCAATTCAAGTGGCCATATGATTGGCCTTGTTACCAGGTAATAGAAAATCGTTCTCAAACACAACTTGTAGGTCATTAGATCAGACGAAGTTTACACAGTATTAAAGTCTTCTTCAATCAGATTGTAGTTGATTGTTCATTGCTTTGCTTCCAGCAGAGTATTTATGTGCTTCCCTCTAAAGTAGTCTCCTCTGGTTTCAAAGTCAAAACGTCATTCTTTTTTTGAATCTGCAGCAACGCAAGACATGGAGCGGGGACAGTTATACCCCATCTCAATTTCAGCATCCCATGTGCAGTCTTGGCACCAATCTTTAAGTTTGCAGAAGGTAATCTTGTTGGTTTGTTTTGCTTATGGGAGCATAATGGAGAGAATAGGTTAAAATGTGTTTTTTTCCCACTGGTTTCGTCTTAAAAACAGATATGCAAAACATGGAGATCCTTCAAACACTGGATCAACCAGACGAAGAACTCTCATCGATATGGGCTTTGATGCCATCACTGTCACCAAAGCCTAAGCCAAACACTGAGCAGTCTCTACCCAATTTGCCTAAGTTACTCAAAGATGGTAATGACAAACAAAAGAAAGGATCTCAGTTTGCCAAGTTTATTGCTGAGACCCAAGACATGTTTGTAAAACCGACCAAGCTTTCCCGCGACGTGATCCCAAGCAAGTTATGACAAAACGGCCTTCTCTGCAGAGTTTGTGCCAGTAGCAACTTTAACCTGTGTATAGTTATTACAGTGTGGTGCTCTTGTTTCTGGTTTCCTCTGCTTGTAACTTATTTGAACAGTTATCATACGTTCGCAATTGTTTTTCAATCTATATACTATGATTCTATATTTCTTGCATCAACTTTCCCTAGAGACTAAATCCGATTTTTAACCGATCCCAAAACTGTATAAACTTTCATAAAGATTTGATTGCACATTAATAATTATATATTCATAAGACCAAAAAAGATATGAAACACTAACCGAAACTTGGATTGAACACATCTAGCATGTTCTATTCGAATGACTTTCAGAGAATGATTGAAGCTATCATACCACGTGACGTTGTCCGAACGTTTCTCAGTGGGTAAAAAAAAATGTTTATATATAGGATATAAAAATAACTTTATGCAATATGATATTATTTTCTGCGATATTCATTTACAGCAAATTCATAGTGATCGAACAAAGAGTATATACAGTAGTACTGTAACAGACTAACAGTACAATAATATGCGAGGAATACGCTATGAATCTAATGTTTAATTATATTACATCCTTGATGGCCTGAACGAAGAAGATAAGTGAAATGTCAACGTTACCAATGGCAGAGAAACACCAAGTCACCAATATCATTTGTCGAGTTTCATGAGAATCAATTGAGCCAAGAGGTTTGAGCTCATGCATCTCTTGAACCCTAAAACCTCCAGAAAATTTACATCCTTCCTCGCCAATAGATGGTTATCGCGTTCTAAAACCTTATCTCGACAAATGTCAATTGTGCGGAGTTAAAAAGAAACGTGAAACAATATTCTTAATTGGTACGTAAAACAAACTATGGAGGTCTCTATTAGAATGTCTTACAATCAAAGTGGAATTGCTGCGAATTTATATGAAATTAACAACCAAAAAAATAATAATAATTGGGACGAAGTATTCATAAACTTTTTATATCAATTGTATGAACATATAATTTATAAATGCTTATGCATTGTATTTTTTTTTTTTTCGACAAACGGCTATTCTATTACTCAGACTTCGGGTAGTGTGATAAGTCATACCGGAATAGAATAACCAGAAAAAAACAATATTGAGAAAAGTTCTTGCGATCTTAACTAGAGAGTCTACTGCACCATTGCTCCCCCGAGGAATGTGTCGTAGCGAGAAGGTCTCAAAGCGTCTGCGAAGATTAGCGAAGATTTTGAGTTCTATCGAAAAGCTTGGCCACTTCTTTAGTTCCTGAATCATTTTAATCAGGTCTTGACCATCCGTCCCAAAAGCTTGATCTCTTTGATTTTCTAAGATACAGAACATAGCCCAATTAAGAGCTTCGAGTTCTGTATGAAGCGGGGATAGACGTCGAGGTTGGTTACGCAGTCCAATCGGTCGTTTATGTCCATCCTCCTCTAACTTTATCTAGTCTAAACCGCTGAAAGTGCTGTCTGGTGTCCATGATCCATCCACCAAACAGATGTCGCGTATTTATAATTCCAAAATCTAATATAAAAAATATATAACATAGAAAGGGAAAAGAATAGAAAATAAAAAAAAGATTTATACAATTTTTTTTAAATACCTCCAAAGTGGTCTAATGGTTTCCATTTGGGGAAAAGTTACAGCGTTGGTGTAGTGTTGATTCAGGCCAGGGATCGATTCCCCTCAAATGCAAAATTACTAAACATTTTTTCATTCGGTTACACGAATATAGATCCATGTTTACGGTCCATTTGAAAAACTGAAAGATGCGTCTATTCATGGGTTTTTTTTCTCCCAGGGTAGTTAGTTTCAGATTCTTTCATAAGTCCTGAGACCCACCATAACTTCTAAAATATATATATATATATAACATTTTATATTTTAAATAAGAAAAAATAGAAAATGGAAAAAATAGAAAAAAGATTTATATAATTTTTTAAATACTTCCATTATCCTTTAAAAACATATATTTAAATTACCACAAAAAAATATCTTCATCTTTTAACAATCTCTAGTCTTAAAAAAAATTTGGACTGTTTTCCATAATACATAACTCCATTTTATAGTTATTTACTCCTCCCAAAAATATATTTTTAACAAAATTCAATTAGTACATGTTCTTTTATAGGTTTAATAATTACGAATAAAAATCGGATAGTATCCAAGAATTTTGGATATTTAAAATTAATATCTAAACGAATAATCTAAAAATAAAATTTGGGTAATAGTGAATAAGGATATCGGATCAAGTAACTAACTAAAATCATTACCCTTACCCAAAAGGATTGGATAATTAGGGTCGGATATTAAAAAGATCAAAATACCCTAAAATTTTTTCCAGACATACTCTTTTATATGTCTCATACACATATGCCATAAAGTTGAACTATCCAATATAAACATGGTTACTTCTTTCCATAACACGTAACTTGTAGAAATTCATTTTACATTTCTTTAATTCATTCAAATTACACTTTTGTAAAGCTCTTTTATATGTCTCATACTCATATACCACAGAGTTGTATTATCCAGTTCAGACATGTTTGCCTCATCTTTTGTTGTGTTAACAGATTATGAGTCTCCTTAAATATTGAACTTAAAAAAAAAAAATCTTTGATCATTTCATATATTTTTTACAACCTGAAACCATATTTAGTACAAATTTAAATCGAATCAATAAGAGAAAAGACGAAAAATTAGAGAGAAAACTAACTATGACCACATATATGTATGGAACTATTTAATTATTAATTGTGTGACTAAGTAATTTTGCAATTCATAATTTACAAACCCTTATATCTTCTATTTATTACTCCAAAATCCAAAATCAAAAAGAAACTTATATGATTTCATATTTTGAATTTCATATTCTATTAAAAATGTACATGAAAATTTTATTTGATAAATAATTAAAAGTATAAATCTTTAAATTTATATATTAGCGTATTACTTTAAGTTAAAAATCTGTACTTGTTAAAATGATATTAGACTCAGGTTGACCGAATAGATGATTTTTTATGTTATAAATAGTATTTTCTTTTAGTGGTATTTTTGAGATGCTATTTTTTTTTGTATATATAAATAAAGAGATGATGAGTTGGTCCTGATTCTGGCCTTCATTTTGAAAATACCTAATAAGAGTCACACATTACAGTGAAATTGCAATAGATAACCAAAAAAACCCAAAATTTTAAAATTAACCACTTTTCTAATGTTTCTCATCCTAAACTCTTCATTAAAAGTAGACATGTCTCTCAAATAATATAAAGGTTTCCGGTAGAACTCCCATGGATTTCGAGAGGTGAATTACTGTACGTATACGTGTATCAAGAGATTTAAAATCCTTAAATTGGCCATTGTGATACATCTGAAAAAACAGTTTGTTTCACAGGTCTAGAAAATTAGTCTTAAGAAATTCGCTCTGGCCGCCATTATTGAAATAAAGTTTCATCATATATATCACCTGGCAGCGAATGATAGATCCGACGGCGAGCCAACAACAAAGCCAGGGTGAACATTAGGTTGCTCTTCTTTGTTTTGATCGTAACTCTTTTCTTTTTTAATCCATTTCACTTTTTCATTAACTCACACTACCAATTAATTCGTACATTTTTCTTTAATAATTGTCAAAAACAATTTGTTTTTATAACTTCTCTTGACCTTTCTACGTATTTTGTTAGCTTGCTTTTTTTGAGGGTTTTTTTTTCTGGTTGTTTGAAAGTATTTAAAAAGTTCCCTCCCTTTTTATATATATTTTTATTTAAAATAGTTCCTTCTTTGTTTAATCTTTTAACCATCAAAAACTATGCACAACATCATTCCTTTCTTTGTCTTCGTATTCGCAAGTTCTTGGATAGAAACAAAACTAAACATTCTTTTTCTTTTTTTGGTACAATAACTGAATACGCTTACTTTAATAGTGATTGTGATGCAAAGGAATCAAAAATCAACTGCCAATCAAACTGTGAGAACACTGTCGAAGAAAACAACAAAATAATGAAGAGATATATATTTTATTAATAAGCTCTTTTGGCAAAAGCAAATATTACAAGGAAAAGAGTAATCTGGAGAAGACAAAGTAACATCGAAGTTCGAGAAAATAGAACGAAATTCAGGGGAATAAAAAACAAGTTAATCAGCTGACAAAAAAGCTAAATAAAGATTTAGAATTTTTGCAGTAATAAACTTAAATAGAGAAGGGAACTTTAGGGGAGAAGAGAAAATCCCTTGAAGTTCTACAAAATTCGTTAGTTTCCCTATGCTAATGCTTTTGCTTTTCCTTTTTGTTTCCAATCTGCCTCCCACATGCATCGTCGTAAATACTAAATACATATATAGTATATATTAACACACATACACACACATATATGCACTAAAGTATTAATGTGTAACGTAGACTATTTACGAAAATGAGTAATTATCTAAGAAAATAGTTTTGGTAATTTATTTATCAGATAAATAATCAGTTATCTAAGACTATTTGGGCTTTAAGTGAGTTTCTCAACAAATAAAAAAATATAAAAAATAAGAGTCAAGAGGATCTTGACGTAAAAAAAAAAAGAGTCAAGAGTTTCTCCAAAATTTATTTTAGAAACTCCTCTAAACACATGTCTATTATAAATGACTCAAAATGTTTTAAAACATTTTGATTTAGTTCAATATCTTAATTATATTAGAATAATAATTTTGTTTTTAGAAACCTTAAATTTTTCACCAATGTAAATGCTCTAAGAATATAGTTATTTTGTATCTGTTGATATATTTTTTAAGAATATAGTTTTGGTGATATAAGAGAAAAAATATTATTAAGAAAGCGGACGATTACTAAGTACGTTTCTCTTAACTTGTAAAATAAAAAACAAAAATGGTTCATGTACATTTTAATTTTAAATATTTTTTAAACTTGATAAAATATAGTTCCTGGCTGTTCCTATCTTGTTAATACAAAAATATGCAATTGTTATATGGTCTACCATAGCCATATATATACTTGGTTGTAGATAACACTATATTGGAGCACTGTTTACAACAATCGGCAATCTACAAAACTCGTTTCGGTAACTTGATATGTTAGAAAATCTTGTTAAACTTTAATAAATATTTCTATCTGTACGTATATCGTCACTAGCTATCTAATTTGTGTTCTGTCCTATAGAACAAATTTCGTCCGTCGCACACCAGCCACATTTGTGGTGTATTTTACTGACTTGCATTTCACACTGTTTATTCTGTATCAGTCGAACCCATAATTTCATTAAAGTTTTAATGTAAATTATTCTTTCACGTCTACCATTTATTTAACCCTAACAAAAACATTGATCTATAACCTGATGTACAACGTACATGCAGGTCCCTTTCTCGCTAACAATGCTAATCTTTCGCATATGTTTTATCGGTACATGGTTATCTCATGATATCGATTGAAGTATGAATTTTCGAGCTTTGTTTAGATGAAATTAAAAAACTGCAAACATGTAGTAAGACGTGATATGATTTAGTTTCGATACATAGACGGTAGACCGAAGATCTAATTATATTAGTATTTTATTAGAACAAAAGTAAAGAAAAGCAAAGATAATGTAAGGAAAGAGACGAGGGAGAATAAAGTAAGATTGGAAATGTGAACCCATTTGGAGTTGGCAGTGAGTGAGATGGAACATCACATGCACTTATGCTCTCTTTTGTCCCTTTCCTCTTGGAGCTTTCATTTCTCGAAACCCTTCTTCTCAATCTAATCTAACCCCACTTCTTATTTAATTCGTAAAGGTTCTGTGTTTTGTATTTCTTCCTATTCATGACTTAGAAATGATGTGATAATTTGATCAACCATGCTTACAGTCTCACTTATGCTTGGAAAATAGTGGCAGTTTCACAAAATGTGCATGATTGTTTCTAAGACTATCGTAGTCATAGCGATCTGATTTTGTGACGTTAATCAATATATATATGAAAAAACTCATAGACTATATAATTCTTTGATTAGAAACTTATATATCTTGATTTTAAAAGAACTATATTTGTTTACTTTTATTATATTGTATATTGCTATCAGTCTTGAATGTATGGATTATCTCTAAACATTTTCCCGTTTATTAAAAAATTGTAAGCAATCTCTTGAATTATTACTAACATCTCAAAAGGTGCAACTAGTACTATTATAGGGGGAGTATCATATAATATTCAAACCGACGCGTATAAACTATAGTGAGCTTATGATAGATGCGTATATAATATGATTGTTGGTATTTGCATAAACTAAATAAATAGTTGGAAGTGGGATTAATAGGGTGATGTGGGTCTAGGGATTCACTCCAATTCCACAATATGCAAAAGAATGTCACTTATCGTGATGAGTGATGTTCCTCGATCCCTCTGAAAGATTCACCTGTTACATTCTCCTTTATTGTCTCTATCTTTTTCTTCTTACATTTTCAATAGATATATACACTTTAATTTAATGTAAGTTAATCGTTAGGTGTCTAGATTTAGTTTGTCAAGTTGACCCGTTTTGTTAAGCTAAAATTAGGGCTTGGCACAAGACGACATTTCCGTAAATTTTGAAAGATATACTATTCGTTTTGTTCGTTCAAAATATTTAAAAACAAAATACTCAAATATTTCTACTCTTAATTAAAAAATAATTTCTACTTTTTAGTATTGATGTATTCTCCTTTTTAATACTATTCATATTCCAAATTGATCTATAATGATGATTTATAAATAGTTGTACATAACCATTTCTCGTTTGCACTAGTTATAGTGTTATACCAGTTTTATATGTGTATGTTGTACTAGTTATGTTTTTAGTTGTATTTGGTTTATATAAGCCACAACTATTTATATTTGGTTTTATTAATTTATATATAATCGCTTACTATAATTAGTATATTTATAATCACTTTTTCCAGCAGTTTTATAGAACTTCATTTCGTTAATTTTTATATATTCGGTTGTACTTGATTGTAATCGTTGTCGAGTTTTTCACAATATTTTTTATAATCGGTTAGCGCCAGATTTATCTACAAATAAAGTTCAGAGATATGTGAAGAGATAAAAAACAGCAAAGCTAAATGCAGGAAAAGTGAATAACGAAAGGAGAAGAAAAGATATGAGTGGAATGCCTGGAGATGAGTCAGAATAGAGTGAGATATGAAGGAAAATATCTGATCTGGGAAAACAAAGTGTAGAGAAAAAGAAAAAAAAATGGCGGAAAAAGGAATGAAAATGCAGAGAATGAATTGGCTAAGATTATGTTAAGAGAATTATAAAACTAGTCATAATAATCATTTTTTATTTTGATATTAAAATAGTTGAAAATATAAGAATTTTATCACTGGGATATTGGAGTTATACGAGCAATTGATCCAATATATAAACTTCATTATAGACGTCATCTCCTTGAAAACAAATTACTCGATTATCGTTCAAATCAGTGTCTTTTTTCCTGATTAATACATGAGCAGGTTTCAATTGTGCTTTTCATTTCAGAACAAGTAAGGGGAAAAGCTAAAAGATCGTTCAAACCACCTCTGCATGCTCTCCTCATATATATATATGAACGGTTGGATCGAAGTTAAAAGGTTGCGGACGTGAACGTAGATTTAACTCTCACATTAAAGATGAACCATTACCGCATTTGTATTTTTTTTTCTTTTTACCAAAATATCACGTTTGTGCTAAATCATAATATTCCCAACTCAAGCAAATAAGGCTGTACAACACAGCAAACATGCGATGACAAGTTGTACGTATAATGGTGGAGACCATAAGACCCAAAGAAAATGTTCAATCCAGATTGGGGAGGACCAGAAGGTGGCTGATAAAACAGGTATACTATTTCTGTTAGCAAAAACATCAACAATTCGTTTTAATATTTCTGTTTCCATTTATTCAAATTATTTTCTGGATTGATATTTTTTTTTCTCCAAGTATTGATATAGTTTACACGATGAAAGTAGATTTTTTCTAATCAATTAAAATACCGGTAATTATTGATAGCAAGAAAGGTCTAATTAAACAAACAATCATTGATATTTTTTATTTTCTATTTTTGCATTCATATTTTATTTTCTATTTTTGCATTCAAAAATATGAATTATTTTCTTATTATAAAAAGGCAGTTAAGAAAGCTGGTGTTGTTTTCTCTATAAAAACTGATGTTTATATTTTTGATTTTTGTGATATAAATTAATAAAATAAGCCAGCGTAAGGACCATTTCTAACACTACAAAAATGATTAAATTAAATCATTTAAATTGCACCACAAAATAAAATGATATTAGTTGAAATCATTTATCTATAAATGATCCAAATATTATGATTTAACATCACTTATAATAAATTATTTTATAATTAACTAATTTAATATCAATTTAATAAATTAATGCTAAATTATTTTAGTTTGTATCATTTTAACAAAATTGATATTATTATATTAATTTATATCAATTCAAAAATTATGTTGTTTTTTTATTAGTTAATATCATTTCTTAATTGATTCAAATATTTGTATCAATTAAGAAATGATGCAACCTAATTGATTTTAAAAACTTTTTTGTCCCACATCGAAAATAAGTCTTAAGAAGATACAATTTATCTTTTATATAATAAACTTTTCGCTCTAAAATAAATTTGAAGTCATTTGACTAACTTAGTTATTTTACATGCATAGTAATTTAAATACGTATATAAAATCAGTTAAAGATATTAAATTTTACAAAAAATATTTTTAATTAATTTTAACAATAATATATCTAATAAATATGAAACAATATTTTGTATCAATTATCTAAAACTGATGTAATTATAACATATAGAATCATTTATTACAAGTGTTACAAATGTTAACATCATTTATAATAATTGATATAAAAATTAACACTATTTTCTACAACTGATATATATATTGATATCAATTACAAAAACTGATGTATATATTTCATATATTTGTATCATTTATTAATATAATGATACAAATTATTTGCATCATCATTTTTAGAGTCACATTTTTAAGTGATGTAAAAATCTTTTGCATCATTTATAATTGATAGAAATATTAAAATAAATGATGTAAAATTATCTGTGTAGCAAAGCTTTATACAAAAATACTAGCTAGTATATGTTAAGTACTGTGCACCTAGAGAAAACCCTAGTGTGATATATAAATAGATAAAGTTAATGAATAGTGGCACAAATAACAATATTACAAATAATATAAAATTAATAGCTTAAATAAACATCTGTCAAGAATCTTTGTGCTTCAATCTTTGAAAGTTAAAACAGTAATAATAGCTTCAGTAGCCAACAGCTCTTTGTCTGTACACTGCTGGTTTCAAAAGGATTCTCTTTATAGAAGTGAGAAACAAAGAAAGAAAACAAAATCAAAAGAGCTTAATCAAGAAAGATATGTTTGGCAATTGTGACCAGAAGAAGAAGATGCCTATCATCAACTCTCCCAATACCATTCCACTGGTCTCTCTTTCCATCTCTTTCCATCTCTTCCCTTTTGCATTTTCTCTCTCTAAATAATATTGACACATTTATGTTTTGTTTCTTAGCTTTTGGATCCGAATAATATCCATTTGTCCTCTCTTTGTTCTCTTGCCTTTAGTTAAACCACACGATCTAAAAAACTCTTCTCTCTCTCTCTCTCCCTCTCTTCTCAGGCGAGTATGCAGAGCAAAAACATGATCGTGGCTCCGTCTCATCAGCAGCAACAACAGCAAGCGCATCAGCAGCAACAACAGCAACCGCATCAACCGCAACCGCAACTTAAATGCCCGCGTTGCGATTCCTCCAACACAAAGTTCTGTTACTACAACAACTACAGCCTCTCTCAGCCGCGGCACTTTTGCAAGGCTTGCAAGAGGTATTGGACACGAGGTGGGACCCTCCGTAACGTTCCTGTAGGCGGTAGCTACCGAAAGAACAAACGTGTGAAGCGGCCAGCAACCGCTACGGCAACCGCTGCCTCCACAGCCTCGACGACGACTTCTTCATCCCCTAATAATCCTCATCAACAGATCTCCCATTTCTCTTCCATGAATCATCATCCCTTGTTCTATGGTTTATCAGATCATGTGAGCAGCTGTAGCAATCTTCCAATGATTCCGAGCCGTTTCAGTGATTCTTCAAAGACTTCTTCTTCAAGTGGTTTAGAGAGTGAGTTTCTCTCATCTGGTTTTAGTGGTCTTAGCGCTCTTGGCTTAGGGCTTCCACATCATATGAGTCATGACCACACCATTAATGGTAGCTTCATCAACAACTCTACAACAAACAAGCCATTTCTTCTCTCGGGTCTATTTGGGTCTTCGGTATCGTCCTCTTCCTCTACTCTTCTCCAGCACCCACACAAGCCCATGAACAATGGTGGTGAGATGATGGGAAATTCCCATCTCCAAACCCTAGCATCCCTTCAAGATCTGCATGTTGGAGGTAACAACGAAGATGTGAACAAAGAAGGGAAGCTTGTTCAAATCTCCGGAAACATTAATGGGTTCATGTCATCATCTTTAGATCCTTCAAACTACAACAACATGTGGAATAATGCAAGTGTTGTCAATGGAGCATGGCTTGATCCAACAAATAATAACGTTGGATCCTCCCTTACCTCCTTGATATAAACCAAAACTTATTGGTTATAGGATCTATAACTAGCTAGGGTTTCATCTTCATCACTTTTTTTTCTTTATGTTTTGAGATGAGAGAAGAAGCTTGGATCAGAGAGGTAAAATAAGGGGCAATGTTGATCGTGGCCACTATAAAGCTCCCTCGGATCCTCTTCATCTCACCATCTCCATCATCTTCTGCGCGTTGTTCAAGAAAAACAAAAGGGGCTCAAGATTTGTTCAAGATTTACTATGTTCGACTGTTAAGTTCACTCAAGGTAAAGTATGTATGTACATAATATGGTCCTGATTTTGATCATCTTTATTATCGTCTATGTAATTTTAAGGTCCACATGGGTTGGTATTTCTTTTCATTGGGATTAGGAGGGTATATTTGGGTTAATTTGAGTTTCACATGGGGTCCGGTAACTCAATAGTTTTCAAGTTTTGTTTTTTTTTTTTCACATTTCTTCAATAATATACAAACAGAGGGAGGGGTGTGGTTTTGTGTTGTTATAACATTGGTTATTCACGTCTGAATTATGTTATCACGGTTCTTCTTGATACATGTCTATGTATATTATCTTTATAATATAATCACGATCGATAAGGGATGAAGGTACGTGTGAATGACTTTAATTGTGCAAAAGGAAAATTTTATTTAGCTAATGTCAAATGGGAGATTCAAGAACACGAGAAAATTCGCAGGAACGACGTCAATGGATACAATTTGTAGAGACATATAATATATATATATATATATATATATTGTACATGTATATACTTAGACCGACAAAGCGAACAAACATGGTTAGATATTTTTTTATATAAGATATAATGGTCGTATAGCTATGTCATAGTGATGATTTTGTTCTTTAGCATTTTGGCTTCAAGCCTACAACTTATGGTTCCATGTATGTTACAACCGAGCTATGGGTCCAGACTTGGAGTTTAGTGAGGTGTCTTTGTAAAGTGGGCACGAGTTCGTTACCAGTTTCTTCATGTCCTTTTCTCAGCAATGATTCTTTTCGTGCAAGAGTTGGAGGTTATTTCTTCGTTAAACATTTTGGGTCGGTATTGTTTGGACACATGGACTTTATATCATTTTTGTGCGGATAATTATGGGTCAAATTTCAATTATCACACGATTGCATAGAATGTCATGATTTTCTCCTCAATATTCTCTCGTTTCTTTCTAGCATTTATGGAAGGAGCCTAACAAGAGGTTCCACGTATGCCTCGAACCTCATAGAGAGCACCAAACTAGGGTCCAGCGACTTGACCTGATTACCCGATTTTCAGCGATCTGCATATACGTTTACCTGTTATATATTATGTTTTACAATATACTAGGTGACTCGTTTACTTTCTTTGTTTGCTTGTAACCCACGGGATCTTATAGAAAGCTGTAAACTTTCCTTGGAGTGGATTACTTGTTCTATCTATATATGAGCTCTTGCTACTCACCTTGTATATGGGGTTTTGGATCCCCTGCGGGTCCTTCGTTTTTGCAATAAAGTAAAGATCTTCATTTTTCCTTCCTCGCTTAAATCAGGCCGTTCTTAGAGAGTTAGACCATAATTAATGCAGTCATTTAGGAGGGTGTTTTAATGTATTTAGAATTTTTTTAAAAACTTATAATTGAAGGAATGTATCCTAGATAAAGCATAGAAGATAGTTTCTTGTGAGACATGTATTTAAATTTTATTGGACAAGTGAATTAGACTGGAAAAGAAAAAAAAAACAGGTGTAACAAGAGTTTTTGATTTATCTTTCTTTCTCTCAGTGACATAAAGAAAATCAGAAAATCATATATTACTTAAATATTCACTAAGAGACTCTAATGGGTCTCCATGGTTAATCATACTCTTATTCTCTCTTTTGTTGACCATCTAGATCCATGGACCTATTCACGGGCTCAGTCGCATAATCTCGAAGGGATTATGAAGCATTAGGGGAAGAGTGCTCCTCCGTGGTTTCTCGTGAACCTTGATGAGGATTTTGGAGTTAGAAGAAGAGCCTTTCGCAAACAGTTACATCTCTTTTTTATCCCCTATGTTTAAGAAGTCAATATGTAAAAGTTTTAGTATCTCTTAATTTAGAGAATGAACCGCATTTGAACCCTCTAAAACTTTTTTTCTGAATAAAAAGCATTTTCCCTTGATTTAAGTTGATGTTTGTAGCTGCATTTATGTATTTTTTTGTGATCATGCCACAGTGCAGTTTAATGAATCTCCCTTTGTAATGGGAATATATCGGTTTCACTTTTTGACCATTTGTTAACCTTTTTATGGCAAATTTACATGTACCCTTGAGTCTTTCTTAGATCATTGATTGAATCCTTCTTGACTTTTTTTATGATTCTTGACAAGCTGAAGGTACTGCCCTCAATTCATCAAAAGCCAAAGTAGTCCCTAAGATCACATTGTATGGAGGTGTGGCTGACTAAGGTAAGTCAACCATTTTCATCACCGCAGCTGCTGCTACGGACATTTGATTATACTGATCGAGGTCACCACTAAATTATGTGTGAGACTTAATCTCGGGCGTTGTATCTCTTGAGTTCACTATTCTTTTTTTTTTTAGGCTCTAAGAATTCATAGTGCAACTTGTATCAAAATACAAGAAACTTCAAAGTTTAATTCCTCAAATGTGGAATTACTACTACTATATTATCTTCCATTTCATTGGATTCAATCCAATCTACTTTAAAAGTATATATTTCTACTTTGGGATATATCAATTCGTCATTTTCTATTTAGGCATTTGTGCGACATTGATGTCATTTGATGGACATGGTCGTTACTCTACAGAGTTTTGACCCTCTGATAATCATATTGATTTTTTTTTTCTTAGCTTTGTTCTTCATCTAGTGAATCCAATTTTTCAGGGGTCTCTTTTTGGGATCTTGACCTCGCCTAATTTCCTAGCTGCATAAGTCGACGAGCATGTCTTTCAACTTTAATTATTTTACCGTCGATTGTCTATAGCACTTATTATAAATGCAGAATACGTCCTTTTCTTGTTTCCAGATCTCTTGCCCCCAGGGTAACCTTACAGTTTCGTCCTCATCACTTATATCTTGACTTCTTTAAGCATAAGCGAGTTAACTCCCGAAGCGACTTCTGTCCTTGTTGTCTCTTCTTCACTTCCAAGAGCTGCATGGTTACTCACAGCGGTAGTCTTTAGCTATTGTTCGTTTTTTTGGTGCCTATCGTTCTTCCTCGGCTATTGCACAACTTGTTCCATGATGGAGTGTATCTTGGATCATTGTTGGCCTATTGACCACATGGTCATTTCCAAATCGTGAATGTCATACTCCAACTTTTAATTCTAATTATAAATATTTTTATTTTATATGAGTTGAGAATTTTCTTATTCAAATTATAAACCATGAATGTGTTTACTTAATTTATACAAAAATATTAATGATAAATAAGTTGAGAATTTTTTTTGGTAACTAAAATATAAATGATCATATATGATTAAGTGTGTATGATTTATTATGCCCTATTTTTATAAAATGTATATTGATTAAATTATTTTTAATGAAATTATTAATACTCTTTCAGTTTACGATGACAAATCTTGTAAATTACATGTAAGAATTAATATTTAGGAATAATCCTGTTCTAATATTATGGATGTATCCAACGAAAAAAACTTTTAAATTAATCTCTTAATACAGGTTTGAGATCCTGCATTATCTATCAATCCTTTTCTCAGATCGTGTATTTGTTTCAATGTGAAAAGTCATAAATTGTGGTTTAAGAGCATCTACAACCTATTACTATATTTTTTTATAATAACATTTAGAGGTAAAAGTGTTCTATCCCACCTTTATTTATTTTTCTATAATAGAAATTGCTATTTTTTACTCTAAATTTAAAAATTGTTATTATAGAATAATATATTAAAGCAAATCTCACATCTATTATAGAGTTCCTCTATTTTAGATGTAAAAATAGCAAAATATATTGGAGATGGTTTAAATATAATCGTTTGAACTCATAATATATGGCATATTTTAAGGGTGTCCTTGTTGAATGAATTCGTTGAGAAAGAATGATCAGTCATCCATTGTATGATTTTTATTCATCTTCACTCGATTTTGTTATGCTGAGATAATTTGAGCTCAACCTATGTGTTGAGTAAAGCATTTTATACTCCGTTCTTTTTAATTTTTGTTTATACTCTTTTTTCAGATATTTAAAATTTGATTCTTTTTTACTTTGGGCTTTACTATTTATTTAGAGAAAAAAAAATACTATTAACAGGCCCGGCCACATACAGTACTTATTTGCTAGATTACATAAAAACTCTGTTTGAAGTCCATTTTCTGTTTCAGAATCAGAAACTCAACAAAGGTTTCCAACTTCGTTTTTTTTCCATGCAAACTTAGAATAAGAAATGGTAGCAAAGTGCCCACCTTCGAGCAATAGGTTAGCGTTCACCACTACATCACAACCAACTTTATGGTTTACCCTAAATTTATAATTTTTCATAGCGTCCAAAACATCATCCTTCCCAATTTTCTAGGCCGGCCCTCAGGACCGGTCCATTACTATTGGAGACCCTAGTTAAATTTAAAAAATGTTCCCCTGTTTTCTTTTAAAGCAAACCAATAAATAATAGCTACTAACTGTATTACAAAAGTCCAGAAAAACAGAGTATGATATCACAAAAAACAGAGTTCTTAAAAAGAATCGAAAGACAAAAAAGTAAACATAAAAAGAAACAAAAAAACACTAAAATACTACTTCAATATGATCCTCTTTGCATTCTTTCCAGAAAAATCATCCATCAAAGCCATATAATCCAACTTTTCAACCATAGCTTTCTCAATTGATAATATAGCTAAACCATTCAATATGTCTTGTGACATGGTGGATCTCATATAATTTTTGATTAACTTCAACTTAGAGAAATTTCTTTCAGCAGAAGCAACTGATACCGGAATCGTTAACAATATCCGATAAGCAACCCATGTGTTTGGATAACAAGCATCCCTTCTTATCAAAAAATTCACACTTCAATTGGTTTTCTAACTTCAATTGGCAATGATTCTCGAAGAATGTTTAGTTCCATAAACAAAGCTTCTCCATCTATATCAGAATGCATACCATGCTTCAGAGAAGTTTCAAGATTCAAACACGATGCTCTCAAACTATCATCATCTGTGGATATCATTTTCTTTAAGTTAACCAAAAATTCAAAAGTTTGTTCATACCTTTGGAATTGTTTGAACCTTGACTCAAGAGAAACTAGAGCTTGATCCACGAGTGTGAAGAAGTAGTTAATTCTAAAATCATCTTCCGGTGAAAATTCCATATTTTCATCCACTTTTTCTGAATCTTCATCAAAATGTTTCTTTCTTCTAATGATCCTCTTCTTTTGCATGTGAAATCCAACTTCTATCTCCATTGCCTCTGCAATTTTACAGCCTCAGACTTTGCTTTCTCAAATCCTGTCTCTCTGTACTTTCGAAAATATGGGACAAGTCCCTTGAGTTCGATAATGGCAATATCAATGTCAAATGTCCTCTGATTGTAAATTCTTACTCACTCTGTTGACAACAACTAGAAGATCATACCAAATGATCATACCAAAAAGAAACTCAAACCCTCCAATCCCATGTGTTTCACTCAAAGCAAGAGATTCATCATCACTCTTCGTTTTTGGATCATCTATTTTTTCTGCCAAGTATAGCAATGCATCTCTTATTTCAAGAGCTTAGAATCGAATTGCTTTGACACTTTCAAGATGACTCTCCCAGCGAGTTTGAGATAAAGATTTAAGTGTTAAACCTTCTACCATCTCTTTGAATATATCCCACCTGTTTGTTGAAGATGCAAACAAACAATATATTCTCTGAATAATTCCAAAAAAAGACACAACCTTTATAGAAGAAGATGCTATTGTGATTTTAAAGAGATTTAGAATAGATGATTTAAGATGAAAGCTTAAAAGAGTGATGAACACTCTTGATGTGCACGGTTTGAATGAGAGAATGATTAAGGAATTTTATTTCCTTAACTTAACATTTACAAACGTGTGTGATTAACTATATATAGACAAACACTAATCTAGGTACAAAGAGAATGAAAGCTATGTTTGTGGACGGCAAAAGACTTGAGAGATAGGATAAGGCCAGACTTGAAAGCGACAGTACACAACGTCTTTGTACCCAAAACAAAGCATGAGGAAAAAGAGTATGAATCTCACAGCCTAGGGTCTTCAAGACACGACTGGGACAAATCCATGAGGCAAAGTTTTTCAAATACAAACTCACAAGTCTTTAAGCTAGCAGCTTTAGTGAAGACATCAGCCAGTTGATCTGAACTTCTTGTGTAGCATGGTAAGATTACTCACAGCTGCATTTGTTCCCTCACTTTGTGACAATCCACTTCAATGTGTTTAGTCCTTTCATGGAAGACAGAGTTTGATGCAATGTGAATGGCTGCTTGATTATCATAATGCATGGTGATAGGTGTGGTGATCTCCCTTCCTAAATCCTTGAGTAGTATTTTAAGCCACATCAATTCGGTAGTAAGCCTCCTCATTGCACGGTACTCAGCTTCAGCACTAGAACATGCAACCACCTTTTGCTTCTTGCTCTTCCAAGTAACAAGGTTTCCTCCTACAAAGGTACAATAGCCAGTGGTGGATCTTCTGTCTTCTCTATCTCCAGTCCAATCAGCATCACAATATCCCACCAGTTCTATGTTGCCATTACAGCCCATCCAGATGCCTTGTCCAGCGGTTCCTTGAAGATACTTTAGTATCCGGGTGATCATTCTCCAGTGGGACATCCTTGGCTCTTGCATGTGCTGACTAATCTGGTTCACAGCAAAGCACAAGTCAGGTCTAGTAAGAGTAAGATAGATGAGCTTACCAATAAGCCTTCGGTAGAGCTTGGCATCTTCAAATGGTTGATCCTCTTCCACTCCTTCTTGTTGATGCGCTTTGTATGCATCCTCCAATGGTGTCTTAACTGGTCTTCCACCATCTGATATATCTGTTTCATGCAAAAGATCAAGAGTGTACTTTCTTTGAGAGAGAAGGAGACCCTCTTTTGATCTACAAACCTCAATCCCAAGAAAGTACTTTAGTTCACCCAAATCCTTAATATCAAATACTGATTTTAGGTAGATTTTAGTCTCCTGAATACCTTCCTTGTCATTCCCTGAGATGATAATATCATCAACATAAATAAGAATGACAATGATACCTTTGTTGCT
>KE155853.1:103035-122819 GCA_000411075.1 Sisymbrium irio
GAATGAGAATTTGATGATTTTAGATGAAAATAATTTACAGAAGCAAGATAGATCTTTCTTGCTCTGATACCATGTGATTTTAAAGAGATTTAGAATAGATGATTTAAGATGAAAGCTTAAAAGAGTGATGAACACTCTTGATGTGCACGGTTTGAATGAGAGAATGATTAAGGGATTTTATTTCCTTAACTTAACATTTACAAATGTGTGTGATTGACTATATATAGACACTAATCTAGGTACAAACAGAATGAAAGCTATGTTTGTGGACGGCAGGAGACTTGAGAGATAGGATAAGGCCAGACTTGAAAGCTACAGTACACAACGGCTTTGTGCCTTATCTCCACACGTGAACTATCCTTGGCTTGGTCTTCAAACGGCTATGTGGGCAAGTTGAAATTTGAATGAGCTTCTCTAACGGTCATAAGGAGGCGTAGGATTAAGTTTAAGCCTCAGCTCTTGCTTGCACAATACGCCTTGAATGACCTAACTTGTTCCTCACGTTTGCACAGACAAACTTGCATCACAAGTTAAACTCATTATCCTCAGTTTAACAGCTATATCACAAAGTACAAGGTTAAGACTGTGGCAGCCACATGGTGTATAGAATGCTCTTGGATTAATTTCCAGTATTCTTCTTTGTACTCCTTTATTTTTTCAATTTCATGGTAGATCCATTGTCATAACCTTGACCTCTAACATCATCAATCTCTAACTCAAAGCTAACCAATGCATCTTGAATCGTAGAGAACAACCCTTCTCTTGATTTATCATTCACTTTCAAAAATGTCAAAAATAATTCTTCAATCTTGATTGACATTGAAGAAATATCCACACATTGAATGATCAAAGTCATTTGTTCTTTATAACTTATATCTGGAGTACAATCAAGTATGATGGAGAAGTACTTCGAAGTACGGGTTGTCTTTATGATTGTAAGTCTAATCTCATTGGCCAGCATAGATATCGACTCATTCTGAATCTTGTGACTTAGATAATGAGAATATATCTCACCTGCACCAATTCTTCTTATACGCTCCCTTATCACTGGATCAAACTCTGCAATTATTTCAATATAACTCAGAAAATTTCCATTGCTGTCCTGCCCAATCTTCTCATTATCTCCTCAGAATGCAAGATTATTTTTAGCTAGAGTCTTCACCAGTGCAAATATCCTCATAAGTACTTCTCTCCAATGATTATTCTCTTTGTTTATTGCTTCTTGAACATGCTTATCAATGGTTTTATTTCTGTTCAGCCTTAACTCTAACTCTGCCCAACTAGTCATACAAACAATGTGATCATGACTGCCTTCATGTTCTTTGAGTCGCTTGTAAAGGTTTCTCCAATCACTATACCCATCAGTTGCCAAATAACCTCCCTTTTTGTCATGTCTGAACAGCTTACAGCAAAAACAGTAGACTTTATCTACAGATTTTGAGTAAATCAACCATTTTCTATCTTGTTTCTCCCCATTTATCAAATCTCTTGTATAGAATGCTTGAGAAAAATGTCTAACAATACTATCCTTTGGAAACTGATAATTAGTTTATAGTGTTGTTGGTGGACCATTTTCAACCAATAAATCTCTTAGTCTCATATCAATGTTTTGCCAATTTCCGGGATCAGAAAGATCTGTGGGAAGTTCTTCTTCGACAACTTCATCCTACTCTTTGTTGTCAAACTCATCCTCATGTACCACATCCTCATGCTCCACATCTAAATCAGCCACATCATTTTCTGAATCCACATTTATTTCTTCGTTCTCTTCTCTTTGTGTTCCAGAGACAGAGTTTGCAGGGTTTTTTTTGAAATACTTGAAAATAGAGTTGGTGTGTGGCTTCAACGCTTCTTCTTGCATCTTTTTTCTTTTTCTTTTCTCAGCTCCACTGAGTTGCTTTTTAATACCAAGTGCCATTCTGCTCGACTGCTACTAACAAACAAAGCAAAAATTGAATTAGAAATTTAGAATAATGTTACCAATATTACAGTAAAATAATTTATAATAATAGCATAAGTGGTTGTAGACATGATCACTTAACAGTTAAACACTTAAACTAATATAAATTCACAATGGACTAGTGTCTAATACCATAAGTAATGTAAACAATAAGAGATTTAATGATCATCAAGGTTTGGAAAAACTAGAGTTTATTGCTTTATTGTATTAATTTTAGAAATTTTTTATATTCGCTTGACAGTTAAAACGAGAAAAGCTTATAAGCTTTAAAACTTAATCAGTACCAGCCTTCAGCAAAGAAGCAATTGACGGCGGTTTTTAGGACTACAAATAAGAAGAATTATGATTTTTCTATAAATAAATAAGAAGAATTATGGTTTTTCTATAATCAGTACCAGCCTTCAGCAAGGAAGGAAAAAATCGTTTTTAGGACTACAAATAAGAAGAATTATGGTTTTTCTATAAATAAAAAATTCGAAGTTAACCTATAAAATATTGTACCCTATGCACCCGCCTATGTTGCGTACATCTTGAGCCGGGCCTGCCGTCCCTAAAAAAAACATTAAAAACATATATTTGCGGTCCCTTATAAAATAACTTAATTATTGGCCTTTTTCTTGTAAAATAGTCTTTAGATGAGTTAGTTATAATTTCTTGTAAACACTTATAAAGATAATAGAGGTGCACTTGCAAACGCTTATGTAGTTTTTTTTAGTTTCGTTTCAAATTTTTAGGTCCACTTGATTATAATAGCTTGTGGCCATATATATTCAAGACCGGCACTGCCAATTAAACTTCATAGTCAGCTCTGTTTATTAACTCTCATCTCTCAATATTTGTAGTTTCTATAATTTTAATATTATTAATATAACTAAAGTTGAGGTCACATATATAATGAATAGAAAAATGAAAAAGGTATATTTAGTGGGACCAAAATAATTATTTTTTAGATTGTTTTGGAACAGATTCAAACTAAAATCCCATGTATATAATACAAAAACAGAATAATAAAATTCAAAATTCCATATAAATAATATTATTTTTAGATAAGTTTTAAGTGAAAATTTACAAAATGAAATTTTATCTATTTAAAATTTATGTTTATTTTTTTTAAAAAAGACAACATGTCAATAAAAATAATCAATTAGTTAAAGATCTCATATTCTTTTAAGGTTTGAAGAGTGGCAATCATCTCCACAGAAATGTAATCGCCGCAAAAATTCTGACAAAAAGTGTTTAATCATTTTTGTCGATATTGGTTTATTTATAAATTTTATTAATATCCAAAAATTTAATCCGTTATACGTTTTTATCAACTTTGAATATAATTATAACTATATTAGCTCTAATAAAGCATCTTTATGTGAAAACGATAAAATATACTAATAGCATTAATTGAATTTCTGTAAAATATAAATAACGTTTATTTTATAAAAAAAATAATGATTATTTCTTCAACTAAATATTATTTGTCGTTTTTAATGTTTGAATTCAAATAATTGTGTATATTAAGGTAAATTAATAATTATGGTAAGCGTTTTTCCTAGATACTTTAAAAGTTTAAATATATTAATGACCAATTAATTGAATATTTACAAAATATGAATGTCAATTAATTGAGCTTCCCCAAAAATTAATATGCTAATTATTATACTATTTCTAAAACTAAAAGGATTCATTTTCAATGTTTTAATTCCTATTACTTCCAACTGTATATTAAGGTATAAATTTAATCGTAGTCAATACTCAATAGAATCTTAACAGTAATATAAGGAAGATAGTGAAGTAACTCCAAAAATAAATAAAAAGAGCCTTCACTCTCTCATAAAAACACAGCCAATCACCTTCTCGTGGTCTTCTGTGCCATAAAAATCATTATATACATTCAAACACCAATCTGGCGCCACATATACATATATATATGTATCTCTGTATTGACATTCATATATACATGTCTTTCTTTCTCTCTCTCCTTGTATGAGTGGTGAGATGGGTATCCCTATAAGGTGCAGCATCGAACCATCTGCAACATTTTGACTCGTTTTCTTTTGTTTTTCTCCAACATCTGTCTCTTCTTCACTCGCTCTCTCCCTCTCTTTCCTTTTTCAATCTCCTCAACGACCCTCTCTCTATTTATCTTCCATTCATAACTCTCTCTTTCTCTCTCTCTCTCTATCTCTCTCTCTCTCTCTCCGGGAAAAATGGATAACTTCCTGCCCTTTTCCTCTTCTAACGCAAACTCTGTCCAAGAACTCTCAATGGATCTTAACAACAATCGCACTCGCTTCTCAACGTTCCCTACCTATGATCATCATCATCATCAGGCGCAGCCTCACCACTTGTTGCCGCCATACTCATACGTTGCATGTCCAGTGGATCAGACGGCGGCTTTGAATCCTCAGCCGCATCACTCATCAGAGGCTTTTCCTCAGATCCCGGTTATACAACCCGGAAGTGAATTCTGTTCTCTGGTTTGTAATCCCGGTTTGAGACAAGAAAGAGGTGGATTCCTTGATCCACATACGACTAAGATGGCCAGGATCAACAGGAAGAAGGCGATGATAAGATCAAGAAACAACTCTAGCCCTAACTCTAGTTCGAATGAGCTGGTTGATTCAAGGAGACAAGCGACTCTTAACATGAAAAATAATACCGAGATTGCCGCTAGAAAAGATCTCTACCGATTTTCCTCATTCGATAACAAGGTTCGTTTTTTTATTTGTCCAAAATATTTAAGATTTTTTATATACATAACTTAATCAAACATTTTGGGAATTGTGGTTGACTGTAGAAGCTTAGGGTTTTGCTGGTGAAGCACTTGAAGAACAGCGATGTTGGGTCACTTGGGAGGATCGTTCTACCAAAGGTATGCAAATTCTTTTATTCTTCGTTTTCGTCGAGGTTTAATGATAAAAATAAATTTCTATAGGTAAAATATTAATATATGGGGAACGGACTGATGAAATAGTTATCAATCACGTAACTACGAAATTTTAAACCTCAATTCCATGGAAAAGGTTTTAGAAAAGTAAAATGATTTCAGGATTTAGCTACCACCATTTTTGAAAAAGAGGTTTGTGAAACATAAGTACAGAAATCATTACGGCCACATATTTTCTCATTAAGAAATTTCAAACATTTTATTCCATATAAAATAGCAACTTCGTTGTTTAACCAATAAGAAGTTTAGTCTCTAAAAACAACACGGAAAACAAGAGGAATATGTAACATGACAACAAAATGTGGAATGAAGCAAAGTTGTTTATAGAGTATCTTTGTTGGTTCCGATACGAATTTTTATGACCTTTTTATTTTTTAGTTTAGCAAGAATTTGGATTAGCTTATAAATTCTAGTTTAAATTTGGTTTATTTAAAAATATCTTAAATTTGAAGGATTAAAAAGGTCCAAGTTCTGGAATGAGCACCCAAGAATGAAATTTAAAAGAAATAAAAAAATCAATAGATTCAATATAGTTTCCTTAAATTCAATACTCCTTGTAAGTGTAGTAACCAACAAATGAAAAAACCTGATAAATAACCAATTTTCCTATTTCCATTTTGGTAAAGTGAAACTGTTTAAATGACTTTATTTCAAAATGGTGTTGAAGAGAAAGAAGGTCGTCTATTTGCCATTCCTAATTAATTGCCTCTTAAATGGCATACCTCGAAATCATTATGGGAAAGTAGAAAAAAAAACATTTTGGAAAAGAGGTTCAATATTACTTGGTAGTTGTATTAAAACAAATCACAATTATATGACTTTTTATCTAGTTGTCTGGCTTAATTAATTAATAAGAAAGTAATTTATTTTATAAAAGAGTAATTAGTTGATAAAAAGCAATTAAATAAGTCGTGGCTTTGAAACGCAGAGAGAAGCAGAAGGAAATCTTCCGGAG
This sequence comes from Sisymbrium irio, assembly GCA_000411075.1. Lineage (NCBI taxonomy): Eukaryota > Viridiplantae > Streptophyta > Magnoliopsida > Brassicales > Brassicaceae > Sisymbrium > Sisymbrium irio. Next base: position 108,892 of record KE155853.1, read on the forward strand.
CTATCTGATAAAGAAGGACTGATATTAGCGATGAGGGATACTGACTCTATGCAGACTTGGTCTTTCAAATACAAGTTAAGTCCCGTTTTCATTTCTCTCATATGAATTCAATTATAGTCAGGAAAGCATTTTCTTATCCATTTTATTGCTCAAGTTTTAGTGGTTTTTTATTTGTTTTAAGTTCAAATTTGTTATCAATTTCAATTTAATGCTATAACTAGAAGACTTAAAGCTTGCATTACTGTGAACATAGGTTCTGGTCCAATAACAAGAGCAGAATGTATGTCCTCGAAAACACAGGTATAGTTAAGGGGCTACAATATTCTTTCAAAAGTATAATATTATTTAAAACTGCTTTATTGTAGTATGATTTTTTCTTGTCTTAAAAATTAAAGGAGAATTTGTGAAGAAAAATGGAGTAGAGATGGGAGATTCTTTAACAATCTACGAGGACGAAAACAAGAATCTCGTGAGCTCTCTTATTAACTCTCTTTTCTTATTTTATTTTCAAAAAAGACAAGACTGTTAAATAAATAAATAATGATTAGTTGTCCAAAATTGGAAATTTGAAAAGTGGGTCATTAAATTGAGTTTGTTAAGCATCCAGACAAAAATTTATTGCCTTTTTAACTCTTTTCTGTCAATGATAACTGTTCGTATAAGGAAGGTACTATAAAAATGCCAAGCCCAAGTTTTAATATAAAACTTAAACGTAAAATTTGAAGCCAAAAAAAAAAAAAAAGTTAGACGTAAAAACGGAAAATTTGGTTCTTAGAAACATGAAATATATGAAGGTGATATAGCATATTATTTCAGGTTTTTACATTTTGAAACATAACTGTTATTTACATTGCACATGTTTAAAACAATTAATGTCATCAATCTATTAAAAGATCTACAATGTTTCTACTATTTGATCATTTAATTTTTTTTTTGTTTACAAGACATTTAATTATTCTACCATTATCTTAAATATTTGACATACTATAGCAGTTAACAAAATATTTGTTATTAGTTTAGTTATATATATATAATTTGTGAAATTTTAGTTTATACGTACTTAAATTAAATATCGAAAACAAAATTATCTTGTAATTAAAAAGCTGTAAATAACTTCTCGGCATCTAATTGAATAGTAGTGTTTTGTAAAAACAACATTTAACTTTATTACCACAGAGTTTTTTCATAGGTTTATTTGATTTTGGTTTTGTTATAATATCTAATATTTTTAACATTAATTTCTCCTAATTCACCTGTTTTTTATAATTTAAACGCAATCAACTGCTAACACATTATATATGTGTTTATTTATTTGGTCGTATTGCAGTACTTCTCCATCAGAAAGTACTCAGACAAACAAAATGAAGGAAAAGAAGATGAGTCGATGGACGTCAACAACATGAACTTCTACGAAGATATGACGTTTGATTACATACCAAAAGATGAAGAAGAAGATTCTATTGCAATGCTCATCGGAAATCTAAACGATCATTATCCCAACCCAAACGATTTTATGGACCTCGCAATCGATCTTGATCAGCATCATCAAGCCACCTCCTCGTCGCCACATGTTGATCACGTGACCAGTCCTTGGCACGTAGGTTCGTCCAATGATCACATGAGCTTAGACGACTTCGTATGGTGATGTGATTGAAATTGATATAGCAACCCTTTGAGATGATATACAAGAGGTATAAAAAGAAAAGAGTATCGTTAATCATATTCATATCTATATTTGTTTGATAAGTGTTTCTGTTGTCAGTCTATTATTTATGAAAAATATTAATTGTTTGCTTTCATTTCAGTTTCATTTACATATACATAATTATATATAAAATATCTTTTGTATTTTCTCCTTATGCTACCTCATAGGAAAAAAACATATATAGTAAAATGAAACATCATTTAATAAGAATAAATAACGATATATTTCGTGTCAAAGATATAATAACTACAACTAATTTTTTGAGTTTTTTTTTATTTTTTACTTTTTTTCTTTAAGTTATTACTCGAAACTGATAAACTACGGTAAAAAACAATTGATTCAGTTGTCAATCACAAACATAATTACATCAAAAAAATCACAAACACTACTACATCAAAAACTTAAAAAAAAAAATACAATCTCATGACAAACTAATGGTACATAAAGTATATTGTACAATTATCCGCATACCAACTTCTGATTTAGATATCCAATTTAAAAAATATATTATGACATGTATTTTAATCAAAATCTATAAGATATATTATAGTTTTGTTATATAATAGTAATAATGAATAAAATAATAAAAATGATAAAATGATATAATAGCATGACATATAATTTGTCTAGTAGATTAAAAAAAGTTCTACTAAAATTTGAGAAGCATTCTATTTTTAACATTTCATCATTGCATACTTGTAATAAACATATGATAATAAAATTATTTTCTTTAAAACAATTCTCTTATAATATAAAGGGGATATTGTATACTTTACTGTGACCCATGTGTATGTATGTTTTAGTATCTAATGTAATCTAATAATACAAAAGAGCTGTTCCACATTGTATCTTTTATTTATCAATCTCGCCTCTCTCTGATAAAAAGTAATAGACCTATTTTTGGAATGAAACTAAATTAAAGTTCTATATTGGAAGTTTATATAATGAATGTTTAATATACAAAAAGATGTTAAACTCTAATTAGTATGAAGTCTTCTGAGAAGAAATCCAAAAATTAAATCTATGCTGGTTTACTTCTAAAACTAAAAATGGATATGTACGAATCGGCACCTAGATCTAACGATTAAACCCATAATCAAGAATAACAAAGACATAAACAAGAACAAGATACACGAGATTGTTATCCCGGTGTTCACCACACTCCTCAATGCAAGAAGCTGCTATACTCACCGGGGCTGCAACTCCTTCTGCAGCAATTCACTAGACTTGCTCAAACTGAGCTTTTACAACAAGCAACAATGGCAAAGAAGCTTCTCTCTCTCTTATCTGATCTAGTGATTATCAAGGTAAGGACGAGCTTAGAATAAAACTACGTAGCTTTATATCTCAGCCACTTTACACCAACCTAACTCACGTGAACCTCACATGACACCGAGTTGACTAAACCGTCAAACCCTCTTTCTTAAACAGAAACAACTATGATACAGGACACAATTCTACAACTCTCCTCCTTGTCCCTTATCACACTGTTCCACCTTCTGGCTCATGAGTAAACCCACTCATCTTCAAATCACTTCCTGAGTAAACCCACTCAGCTTTGAAACCTCATAACTCCAGTGCTTTCAATCTTCAGAAACACGAAGAAGCTTCAACGCACCTTCTAGTTTCCCCACTGGTAGAACCTTCATGAAAATATCCGCTGGATTGTATGCATTTGCAATCTTGACAACCTGAACGAACCCAGCACTTATTAAATCCCTGATATGATGATATTTCACTGCTACATGCTTCGTTCTTTCATGAAACACAACATTCTTTGTGAATCACAATGAAGAATAACAGCTTCCTGCTTGAACCCGAGTTCATTCATGAACCCCTTTAACCAAACTTCTTTAGCAGCTTCTGATAAAGCAATATACTCCGCCTCCGTTGTAGACAACGCAACCACTTTCTGAAGACTCGACCTCCAACTGATTGCATTTCCCCCAGCAGTAAATACTATCCCAGTAGTAGATCTTCTTTTATCCAAATCTCCTGCGTAATCCGCATCGCAGTAACCCTTTACCACAAATTCACCTTCCTTTCTATAGCAAAGCTTCTTGTTCACTGAGCCTTTAACATATCGTAACACCCATTTCACAGCCTGCCAATGCTCCTTCAAAGGTTTACTCATGAAACGACACACAATCCCAACAGGATGAGCCAAATCCGGACGTGTACCAATCATCGAGTACATCAAACTCCCTACGGCGCTCTGATAAGGAATGCTTCTCATTTCTTCAGCTTGTTCCCGAACCTCTCGTTCTGTTCCCGACTTCAATCTGAAATGAATTCCTAAAGGAGAAGAAACAGACTTACACTGGTCCATGCGAAAGTTTCCAAGCACCTTCCAAAGATACTCCTCCTGAGAAATTGTCAATGTTCCTCTCTGTCTATCTCTAGTAATTTCCATACTGAGAATCTTCTTTGCTGATCCCAAGTCCTTCATTTCAAATTCTGAACTCAGCAGAGCCTTCAATTTCTTCACCTGTTGCTTGTCAACCGAAGCTATAAGACATAAAGTAACAAGTAGATATAAGCTCCTGTCCCTTCGATGCATTTGTAGTAGACACACCAATCATAAACACTTCTCTCATATCCATTGCTACGTATGAATTCATCAAACCGAGCATTCCACTGCCTAGGAGATTGCTTCAAACCGTACAAAGACCTTTTTAGCAAACAAACCTTGTCTGGAAACTTCTTATCCACGTATCCTTCAGGCTGCTCCATATAGATCTTCTCTTCAAGGAAACAATTAAGGAACGCCGTCTTGACATCCATTTGCTCCAACTCCATATTATGATGAACCACAGCTGATAATAAAAGTCTGATCAAAATGTGTTTAACAACCGGTGAGAAAATCTCTTTGTAGTCAACGCCTTCTTTCTGTGAGTATCCTTTAGCTACAAGTCTGGCCTTGAACCTTGGCTCCTCAACACCAACAATACCCGCTTTTCTCTTGAATACCCACTTACAACCAATAGGCTTCTGTTTCTCTTCTTTATCAACTAAAACCCAAGTCCCATTCTTTTTCAATGAGACCATTTCCTCTCCAGCTGCTTCTGACCATTTATCCCCATCTGGATCACTCATCGCTTCCTGATAGCCCTGTGGCTCTGGATTCTCTCCATCTTCTATTAGCAATTAAGCAAATCCAGCTATGTCCTCATCTTCTGGGTAGGTCTGATAGCCTTCAAGCCTAACTGATGGCTTAGTGATTCTTCTCCCACGGTCTCTCACTAACTGATAATCACTTAAATCCTGATCCTCTGTTTCACTGTTCTCATCCTCATCAGATGCTCCCTGACTCACAACTTCTGGTGACTGTGATTCTCCTCCTTGAGCTAAGCTCCTCAGCTCCCTGTTTGAGCTTGCATAATCAAAACTTAAAACACCATTAGTTAATGAAAAAGAATTAGGATTACCTGTTAGTGGAGCCGATTTGAGATCCTTAAACATAGTATCCTCTCTGAACACCACATTACGACTTATTTGACACTTCTCCTCTTCTAGAAGCCACACTCTGTATCCTTTAACTCCCAATGGATAACCCGTGAAAATGCCTTTTTTTGCTCTCGGATTTAGCTTCCCTTCATCTGAATGTATGTAAACTACACATCCAAACCTTCTCAATCCTTCTAAATTTGGAGCTACAAATGTCCATCTTTCTTCTGGGATTTCAAAATCTATTGCAGAGGAAGGAGACCTGTTAATCAAGTACACAGACGTAGAAGCTGCCTCAGCCCAGAATTTCTGATCTAACCCACTTTCACTTAGCATACTGCGAACCTTGTTCATTATTGTTTTGTTTAACCTTTCTGCCATTTCATTTTGTTGTGGTGTGTATGTGCATGTCCTATGCCTCACCACACCCTCCTCTTTGCAGAACTGATCGAACCTAGTGTTACAAAACTCAAGACCATTATCTGTGCGAAGCCTCTTAACCTTTCTCTCGATCTGAACTTCAACCATCTTCTTCCATTCTACAAACTTATGAAATACCTCGTCCTTGGTCCTTAAGAAATAAACCAAAACCTTTTTAGACCAATCATCTGTGAACGTGACGAAGTATTGACACCTGCCTAAACTCATAGGAACATTAGGTGACCCCCAGAGATCTGAATGTATGTAGTCGAGCTTGTTCTTTGTGACATGTTTTGCAGACCCAAAACCAACCCTGTGTATTTTACCAATAACACAATCTTCACAAAACTTGACTTCTGTTATACCATCACCCTTGATACATCCTTTCTTGACCAGAACTTCCAAACCTTTCTGTCTTACGTGACCAAGCCGACTGTGCCATAACCTTGTTTGATCTTCCTTCAGAACCTGAGTGTTCCCTGTAATTGTTTCTGCTGAATTCAATTCTGATTCCTTTGCTGTTCCGTGCAAAATATACAGAGTATCTCCTTCCTTCCTGACTCCTTTCATTATAATTGTGCACCCTTTGATGATTTTCATCACACCTCGTAAACCTTTGAACTCACAGCCCCTATCCTCAAGAGTTCCAACTGATATAAGATTTCTTCCAATCTCAGGCATGTATCTCACGTCATGGAGGACAAACGTAGTGCCATCTTTATTCTGAAACCTAACAGACCCAATTCCTTTGACCCCTGAGTAGGAATTATTTGCCATTCTGACCTTTCCTGTTTTAAATTCCTTGAATTCAATAAAGACATCCCTCCTTGGAGTCATGTGAAAAGAACACGCAGAGTCAAGAACCCATTCTTCTCGATCCATCTGAGCTTGCGACAGATTCACTTCACTAGCAATGAGACCCACCAGATCTTGATCATCATCTTTGGCATGAGAAGACTCTCCTTTATCTTGAGACTGGTGCTTCCCTTTGTTCCTCTTAAGCCACTTGTAGCATTGTTTCTTGTAATGATCCTCTTTGCCAAAAATCCAACAGATTTTCTTTCTGTCAGTTGACTTAGACCTCGATTTATTACCTTTTCCCTTTCCAGATTGTTGATCCCGGTTCTCGGATCTGCCTCGTGAATAATACCCTTCTGAACTTGTCTTTGATCCTGATGTGTTCTTGAACTCTTTCTCTTTGGACCTTGCAGAGCTTGCTACGTCTTCCACTTTGATAACACTCCTACTGTACTTCAGAGTCTCTTTCAGCTGATCGTATCTTGGCGGAAGAGCATTCAGAAGGAGAACAGCTTGAACTTCTTCTGTGACTTCAATGCTCAAATGACTTAGCTCTCCCACAATCTTTAAAAAATCATCAATGTTTTCTTCGATGCTTCGATTATCCATCATCTTGAAGCCGTAAAGTTTGAGTTGGGCATGAACCCGATTGGGTAGAGACTTTGGCATATACAGCGACTCGAGAAGAGCCCAAGTCTCCACCGCAGTCGTACACCTTTCTATCTTCCTCAGAACTCAATCTCCAACGTTAAGGAAGATCATGTTCATGGCTCTTTCGCACCTCTCGTGCCTTGCTACTTCATCGGCGACAACAGCTTTCTTCTTTTCTTCTATGTTGCCTTCTTTCTCCTATGTTGCTTCATTTGATTCTAAGCTTGAATCTTTAGCAATCAGAACATCCTTGAGACCCGAAACACTTAGGTAAGCATACATTCTCCGTTTCCATAAAGAGAAATCGCCATGACCATCAAACCTCTCTATATCAACCTTGATTCATGACATCTTCCATCACCGAGAGACTCCACTTCAACAGACCTCCGATTAATACCTTCCCCAGCTAAAGAACCTTAGCTCTGATACCAATTTGTACGAATCGGCACCTAGATCTAACGATTAAAGCCAGAATCAAGAATAACAGAGACATAAACAATAACAAGATACACGAGATTGTTATCCCGGTGTTCACCACACTCCTCAATGCGGGAAGCTGTTATACTCACCGGGGCTGCAACTCCTTCTGCAGCAATTCACTAGACTTGCTCAAACCGAGCTTTTACAACAAGCAACAATGGCGAAGAAGCTTCTCTCTCTCTTATCTGATCTAGTGATTATTAAGATAAGGACGAGCTTAGAATAAAACTAAGTAGCTTTATATCTCAGCCACTTTACACCAACCTAACTCACGTGAACCTCACATGACACCGAGTTGACTAAACCGTCAAACCCTCTTTCTTAAACAGAAACAACTATGATACGGGACACAATTCTACAGGATAATATCATACTAATCAGAATATAGACTTGGACATGGCTTTCACAATTCCAACAATTGGTATTAGAGTGGTATAACGAATATAAATAAGAATACCAAAATACCCTTCGAATATGAATGATATCCTTTAAGTCAGAAGAGGAGGTATGTGATAGAAACTAAGTCAGAAGATCATGGAATTTGTAATGCTGTGGGAGAAACATTAATAATACAAAATGGCACCATCTTGCGATTATTAATATAAGATGGTGCCGAGATAATTCGTTTACAAAAATACATGAGATGAGTGTGGTCTTTAGTTTGAAAGATAAAATATGAGATATCAAACAAAATTTCAAGTTAGAAGTTTAGATAAAAAGTATCTAATATATAAAGAGATGTTAAAACTCTAATTAGTATAAAGCATTTTAGAAAAAAAATCCAAAAAATAAATTTATGTGGACTTCTAAAATCTCAATAACAAATTCAAAGTAAATAGTATCCTTTTAATCAGATTATAGAAAGTTGGACATGAGATTTCAAATCCCAACAATAAATGTTTGAGGAAAATTCAAAATCACATTGTTGGAGATAAACTTTGGAAGGGTTTTGGCGAAAAAGTGTTTAGTCCCTATTACAATTTTCTTTCTTGTTTGAAGATTTTTCAAATCATTTTGAACAAAGAGAAATGGGTATTCATGTGTTACTAGTGGCCTGCCCCCAAACTTAATAATGGGTAGAGGCTTCGACCAATTTAAAACGGGCTTGGGTTTTAGTGGGCAAGTTTGTTAATCTCACTGTCCCCACGTACATAGTTTTCTTTTTACGTTTTTCTTGGCATCCCCCACGAACATAGTTATGTTCTTCAATTCACTTTAATATAATGCGCCTGCGGCCCAGGACACATAAGGCCATTTTAAATGTTATTTTCAAAAATTATTTAGCGATAGGAGAACTTTTAATGCTTAACTTCGGGAACCTCATTTGAAATCCATATCTGCAAGTCATACGGTTTATCAACGTTTGTGTAGTATGAGGAATTTTTTTTCGTTCAATTATGCTCTCCATTCGGACCCTATGAACTTCGTCATTGGCTCTCTTATTTTCACACGTCATAGTTACATGTATTTTTTTGGCGTTTCTTTAATCTCGTTGAAGATAGAAACACCGATAATAATTTTGTGATCTTTTATGGAAGTGGGGTAGTAATCAATTGTTTTTGTGACTTGTAATTAAAATTTTAAATTTATTAAAATTTGACGTGCCATAATCGGAGTTCGTGAGAACGTAAAAAAAAATAGGAATTCGTTCGTCTATTTTGTAGCAGCTAAGCTGCTATTTATTGCTGGTAATCTCTCAAGCTAAGTTTATACGTTTTTTCTTACAAATCTGAATATCTGATTTTCAGTATTGTTCTGAAAATAAATATGTTTTTTAAAATGATATGTGTTTATCAATTATGTTCAATTTAGATCAGATTTAAAATCTTACTTTGTTACATTCTCATTCCTTAGATGATTGTTTTTTGAGCTTTTGGACAATTCAAATTTATTTTGGATTTTTATAATTTATGGAATTTGTAGACTTGATAATTATGATTTATAAAAATAATTTTCAGATAATTCAGTGTAAATCTTAATGTAAATTTTAATTATATTAATTATCATAATAATAATAATAAAGATTATCAATTTAAATTCTTAATAAGTTTTTATCTGCATATTACATAGATCATAACAGAAGTAAAATCTCAAAAAATGACATACTTTGAAACCAAAGGAAGAAGGATCATGCAAACATGATTTTTTTGTTTTAAATAAAACAGACTGTAAGAATTTAATACAGTCTTTAACGTTCTCCAGAATACGCTCCTGGCTTTGCTCCGAAGGATTGATTGCAGAATTTCACGTGAGCTTGGTTCATCAATATGTAGACCCAGTTCCCAAATATGTTCTCTTAAAAAAAAATACATCTGTAGATCAAATTATTATATGATCTAGTCTAGCCTTGAAACTTCAATTAGTAAAAGCCAGTTGACTAAAGTTATATATTCATGATAGGGGACATCTAGATCTACGCAGAGCAAATTGTAAATAACTATCCTACAATTATATGGTTTGGAATACGATACAATTTACAAATGCATTTCTTAAACTTTAAGTCTTTAATTATTTTGCCACTAGCTATATATTGGTAGTCTTCTTTTTTTGGTAAGTACTATATATATGTATTGGTAGTCTTGGTAGTGAGTTCATTTAAAATCTTTTTTTTTTTTACTTTTTGAAAACTTTATTCCTTTTCTTGTATGTGATAAATCATTTTATTTTGCTATTAATTATAAAATTAAACTAACATTCGAAAATATTACTATTTATTAAAATTATTAGTGTTTATACTTAAGATAAATATAATATTTGAATAAATACATGTTATTTTAACATAAAAAAATATTAATATTTTAAAATTTATTTCTACAAATTTAAATTTAATTTTTGTATACTATAGAAAAAAACTTCAAGTTATTAAAAAATTTATGAACTAAACCTATTAATTTAATAAAAATAATTTTGTCATTTTATTTATTAATAAATGTATTTTCTAAAAAATAAAAATATATGTTTTCAAATTACAACTCATTAAATTGTAATTTTCCAAATTTCCTCATTTATATATTGCTAATTGGTTATAGCGACAATGACCTTTTAAAGCTATCTTAGAAGAATTTTCTAACAATATAAAATTATACTCATATATAGATTTCAGAAAATTTATTATTGAATTCTAACCTCCAAAAAATATAAATTAGAAATATAAAACACATATAAAACATATTATGAATGCTTAATGTGCATAAATAGACAATTCCGACATTCAGCACAAACAGAATAAGATTTTAACCAGCCACTATCAAGGTATCAGCTCTAAAACATATCTGATTAAAAGTTTTTCTCTATCTAAAGACTAGATCTAGAAAACCCACTCAAACAACAAAACTCATTTTTAAAAAGGTATTTAATGTGTAATATATGATGATCACCATAATGTCGTGTGTGGATCATGCAAATGGAGTATGTATGAAAATTTGTAAACATTGTGAATTATACTAGAGCGAAAACCGATCGCTAAACTTAGTGAAATTAATAGAGAATAAAAAGTTTGAGGCAAATACATTATTTAAAAAAAAAATCTTTTGTGTGGTTGAATTATTATTATACGAACTTTTAGATTCTTTTAGTATGGTCTTTTTTGAATGCTTGCAAATTTTAAGCACTCAAAGTTTCAAACGTTAAGAGACTGGTAAACTACCAAAATGTTAGAAATTTATAATCTTCATTTCATGGAATATTATACTACCAGACTTCGGATCGATAAACAAGGATTTTTGTATTTCTTTAAAGAATGTACCGTTCGTTTTGTAAAAACGTAAAAGATCACATTTACGATGAATAATACTTAATTCCATCTGGAATATTTTATTAGGGATGTTCATATAGTTTATAGTAGTACTGTATATACGGCAGTGATAGCTTACAGAAACATCATTTATTTGGAAACTCTTATTATAAATTCCTAATTTGTGTCAAAACTTAATCGAGTTAAAGAACATATATAAAGTAATGGAATTAAAGAGACAATATCACGGTTAAGATGTACGTATGGTGAGTTCTTTTCATGCAAATTTGGCCACTTAAAATAATAGCATATATTTTTTAGCCATAACAAAATAAGAAACACATCTACTTATAAACTCGAAACATATATTCGACCAAAATCTAATCGAAGGAAACAGAATTGTCAAGACACAAATATTAACAAACAATAAAAAAATCAATTTCAAAACATAAATCCAACTTACAAACCAGAGACATACACTTGGTTCCATCAAGATAAGTCTTATTTACAGTTTCTTACGGCTTCAAATTCAATCGTTAATAACTATCACTATCTCCTGTAGATCTAAATGATCTCCTTCCTTGTAGCTTAGATGCAAAAAAGGAAAGCGTTTAAGGTTAACTCTTGCATTCTATTTTTTACTTTAGCATTTTCCACAGATCTTTCTCTTTCAATAATAATGCGGATATTTTCTTGTGAACAAATTCGTAACAATAATAACATAAATGAGAGCATATGTTAGGGAAATTGATGATTACGTACGCACAAAAATGAATATAAGGGTAAAGACTAAACAGTCTAACACCAAAGGAGCCATAAATCTTGGGAGGGAAACATGGTGAGTTCACGATGCATATTTATTTTAGGCGTATTTTTTTTATATTATCTATAGAAAGCAAAGAGAATCATTCCAACGACAATAATGATTAGTCTACTTTGTAAATGTGATGATACATATTTGCGTTTTCTAATTTAAACATCTTAACAATTATGAGCCATAATTGTGTTGTATCAATACGGAGACGTTAGACCAAAGCATCCAAAGCTAGGTTTAACCTGAAAATAAAAATTATTGATAGGGTGGGTCCAATATTGAGTCTATCATGTTTCCCATACTTTTGCAGGTAACACGAACAATATAACACATGACATGTTTCTTTTCGGACAAAAATATTTTCTCCCTCAAGGCCTCAACGGTAACAATTTTATTTACCAAATCGTCAATATTGCTGATTATTGTAGGAATTGTGGGGTTGAAGACCATATTCGTGAATCGATCATACATTTGAAACTTAATTAAGGACACATAAAAAAAACAAAAACGATCAAGACAAACGGTAAAATATAGCCAAGCTTTCTTTTTTAGTCAAAAGTCAAGCGTAATTTGTTTAACTTTTGGATAATTTTTTCTTATCATCAGTTTTTGTAATCGAATATCGGTTCCAATTTGAACATGGTAGCTTGTTATGGTATGAAGGACTATTGTCCTACAGAGTTGCTTAATGTTTTGATTGTAGATGAGATGTTACAATATTTAAGGCAAAAGAAAGAGTGTAGCTTTTTTATTACTCCCTATCCTCTGTTTAAATATATTTATTGTTTTAATTCAAATGACACAAATTAAAAAAAATATTATTTTATTAAAAATACATAATTACAAAAGTAATTATAATCATTAAAATATAATTTTCTTACTTTTTCAAATAAGAACCAATGATACCTTTTAATCAAATATTTTAAATAATTATTACATCAAAAATATCAAAACATCAAATAAACCGAAACAAACATAATCTCCAAATAACAAATATAAAGAAATGGAAGAAGTATTAAATTCATCCTAAATTTATTATAATTTTTTTAAATGAAATTTGTTGAATAAATATATACAACCAACTATATATTTTAATTAAAAGAAAAATTTATGAAAATATTTACTGTTATTTGATTAGTTGTTTGCTTGCGTGATAATTAATATCTCTGTTTTCTATTTTTATTTGTATCTTCTTAATTTTTTTTAAAATTAAAACATGCATTATCCAATCGATTACACGGATGTTGCAATTTAGATAGTGACTATAACAGAAAATAACTCTGTAGCTAAAAAATTTAGTAACTAAAAATAACAAAATAATAAATTTACTGCAACCCGTCACAGGCGATCGAAATAGTCCATTTTGTATATTTTTTTTCTAGATGTAGTTAGAATTAGACGATGTCAATTATAACAACAAAGAGCCTTTGCTTTTTAAAAATTGATTTGGTAAGAAATTAGTAACAAAAATGGTAATAAATTAGCAAATAGAAAAACAAATAAAGTAGTAAATTGCCTAAGTAGTAAGTAGTACTAGCTGATAAAAAGAGGGGAAAAGAGTAGTATAAATTGATTTGATCGATTTTCATTTATTTACAAAATAGTATAAAATATTTCATGACACTACTGAGCCTTTCCTATAAATACGTCCATTTCCTAATCTCAAATCATATCACTAAAATCAAAATCAAACATGGGGTTCCTAGGTAAGAGTGTATTGGTGAGTTTGGTTGCACTATGGTGCTTCACTCACTCTGCTTTCACTGAAGAACTGAACCATCTGTCTCAAACACCTTCATCTGCTCCTGCTCCATCTCCTTACCACCACGGCCACCACCACCCACACCCTCCCCATCACCACCACCCTCACCCTCACCCAC